>CM033472.1:190551076-191151076 GCA_019447015.1 Hymenochirus boettgeri
ATTTGGAAGGGAACAGATAATTCCAGGACCTAATTAGGTCCATAACATGTTCATGATGACAATGTGTGATGTGGTACATGACACAGTCTGGAAGGTGTGAGACCATAGAGTGTATATTATGTTCATGATGGCAATGTGTGATGTGGTACATGACACAGTCTGGAAGGTGAGAGACCATAGAGTGTATATTTTGTTCATGATGGCAATGTGTGATGCGGTACATGACACAGTCTGGAAGGTGTGAGACCATAGAGTGTATATTGTGTCCATGATGGCAATGTGTGATGCGGTACATGACACAGACCATAGAGTGTATATTGTGTTCATGATGGCAATGTGTGATACGGTACATGACACAGTCTGGAAGGTGTGAGACCATAGAGTGTATATTTGGTTCATGATGGCAATGTGTGATGCGGTACACATGACACAGTCTGGAAGGTGTGAGACCATAGAGTGTATATTTTGTATCACCATCCATCCAATCATCACCATCCATCCAATCACCATCCATCCAATCATCACCATCCATCCAATCACCATCCATCCAATCATCACCATCCATCCAATCACAGTCCAATCACTGTCCATCCAATGACCACCCATCCAATAACTGTCCAATCACTGTCCATCCAATCACCGTCCTTCCAATCACCATCCAATCACTGTCCGTCCAATCACCGTCCGCCCAATCACCGCCCAATCACCGCCCAATCACCGACTGTCCAATCGCAATCCAATCACTGTCCATCCAATCACCATCCAATCACCATCCGTCCAATCACTGTCCATCCAATCACTATCCAATCACTGTCCATCCAATCACCGCCCGTCCAATCACCGACCATCTAATCACCATCTAATCACCGTCCATCCAATCACCATCCGTCCAATCATTGTCCATCCAATCACGGTCCATCCAATCACTGTCCATCCAATCACCGCCCGTCCAATAAGTGCCCAATCACTGTCCATCCAATCACTGTCCGTACAATCACCATCCAATCACAGTCCGTCCAATAACCGTTCGTCCAATCACCGTCCGTCCAATCACCGCCCAATCACCGACCGTTCAATCACCATCCAATCACTGTCCATCCAATCACCATCCACACCTGCCAAATTAAATGGCCGACCTGAACAGCAACTTAAAGCACGCAAAGCAAGAGCCGATGATTTGGAAAATAGGTCCCGCCACCAAAACTCAGGCTGGAAGGACTCCCCAAGGTAGAGGACCTGAGGCCTACCCTCACCACATGGCTCCTAGACACTTTTGGCGCCGACAACATGTCACCAGTGTTCACTGTGTAGCGTACTCATTGTGTCCCCACCCGTCCCCCTCCCCCGGGCTCTAGCCAGACTCTGAACGCGATGGACAGGGATTCCATCTGAAAGGCCAATACAACTAAGAACACTACAATTATGCTGTTCCCCGACTACTTCATCGACTGTAAAAAAGACGTGCGACATTCCTGGCAGTCAAGCAACACACCAGAGGCCCGAGCCTGCCGTATGCCATGATGTACCTGGCGTGGCTGCGCATCCAACACGACAACAGCACAAAATTCTTTGACTCGCCAGTGGGTGCCACACTTTGGCTGGACACCCGGTTTGGCCCAGCTCAGAGGAATTAGTGCATTGGCACCAGTACACTACCTGAACAGATTATATCTCTCGGGAAACAGGAAACAGGTGTCCCCCTCCCAGTTGGCCAAAACTCTCCCCACTTCTTTTATATAATGTCCATCACATTGCTGAAACATCACCATGCTATACCCCCCCACAGGGACACAACAGGAGACAATTACTCTGATTCCTGCTTGCACCAAGGTCCCAGGGACCCACACCATCCCCCAACTACTAATTTTAAGTCGGGGACGGAACTGCCCAGGGAGAGGGTAAAACTTGCTATACACCTCATGTTTACTATGACTATGTTTGCAATGGTCGACACAATCATACCCGATCTGCTTAATAGAAACCAGTAAAAACAAGTAGCCATTCAACAGCTTGAACTGCCACCAGGAACGGCATAGCTTTGAGTATGCCTCAGAGGGATGCTGCAATTAACACGGTCTACCCTTTGTACCACCATAAGTAGGATGTCTCTACCCAGTAAACTTACAGGAACTAACTACCTCCATATCCATTTCTGGCTCTTTAGGCTTAGTTATTATAAGAACCTTATTACAAATTAATCTGATGATTCTAGGTCCTCAAATATAACGAGAACATATATCGACTTACCGTTAAAACCATTCTATGCAAATGAATCACTTAGAGGATTCGTGGTATACACAATGCAATAAACTATTAAAATATTGACCACTGAAATTCCTCGAAAGCTTGTGAACTTAAAACCCCTAAGACCACAAAATTCATCATACATACGAATTTACTCCTGAACCTAAACAGAGTATATAATGAAAAGTATATAAATGTGTGTAAAGTTTTTTTCTCCTTACTTATGCTATCCTCGTTATAACACAGTGACCTCTCTTTCTCCAATCTATTCTCACCTCTCTAGCTATCCCTTTATTAACTGTATTAAGGTATCCAATTTGTTCGAGACTCGCAATGCAAGGAAATGTGTAGATAGTTTGTAACCGACCAAGACTTCATCATTAATATTTCTATAATATGAAGTAGGTCAATTATTATACTATGTTGTGTATAAGTAAATAATTGGATGTAATATATATTTAATCTACTCTCTATCCTATCCTTCACCAACCTATATGTACCCCCCCTCCCCACTATATACCACCATCTCTCCAGCTAGCCCTACTCTAAGGAGTTCTAAGTTGAGGTGACTCTCAAAGCTGATATACCAACAAACCTTTTCTCCTGCTACCTATATCTTCCCCCTTCCAGCCTACAGTGACCTTCCTTCTTTAATGCCTTTTCATCCTCTCAGCTATCCCTATAATTAAAACAGATGTAATGCATTATCAATAAATAAATAGTCTATGAATACCATATGAAACTAGAACATTAGAGCATATGAAACATAGCCACTAACATATCAGGAGTGGTGGATGAAAGACGATTTATTGGTTATCTCTATGTGTACAAACTACAAAAGACTACCACATGTTCAACAATTGTTTTATATATGTTGCAACTGCATGTTTCTTTTCTCCTAATATCTATGCTATCCTTCAATATACCATATATGATCTTTCCTTTATATCTTTTATTTTTTCTTGCTATCCTCTATCAGACCCTTCCAAACACGAGAGTGATTGGGTAACCTTATATTCTCGTGTAAAACTATAAACAAATAATGGCTAATCGAAAGGCAAATCTACACTATTAATTATGACTAAACGTAAAAATGCAATAAGCATACACTAAAGGTTGTTATGACCAAAAGATTAATATTGTATGTTTTGTGTACGTGATTGATTACAACATTCACCCCCACTCTAACCACTATATACACTATGTACTTCCAACATCACCTCTTCTCTTCCTAATCTCCCTCATCTTTAAACTATACCCTTAGTCAGAACAAACAAAATGCAAAAGAAAGACACATCTACAACACTGCTCTAACAACTGGAAATGGAATAGCACTACTATACAGAACAAACGCCATAAATCTCCAATAGATAACCAAACATACTTCTTCTCTTTTTACTCTATCCCTCCTCCTCTTACATCTATCTCTAAATATGTATCTACATCTACAAACCATCCTTGGAAAGCTCTAAAATAGAATTAGGAGATTCCTCTCCCACCCCCACCCCCGATATCTTGATGTTTGAACCAGAACTACTACTCCGTTCCCCCCCCCCCCCCCCCCGTCGCTGACCTGGTAAGGAGGCAAATCGCCCGCGACGGTCAGCATTGACTGGACATACTTGTCCTAACACAGGTTAGACTGTTAATGTTTTATTTAAATCAATCATTTTATGTTAATAATTAATTCAACTTTGTTTTGCCTGTTGTCTATAACCACAAGGGACGATTTTTGCCTATGTCTGCGCGCCTGGACTTTCGGACTGGGGGTTCCCTGCAACATACACTCAGCACACAACAAATCATGGTGAGTCAACTGCTACCCAGATTATTATCATGGAATGTCAGGGGACTGAACCACACAGATAAACGTACACAAGTGTTCACAGTAATTAATAGACACAAAGCGGATATAATTTGCTGCAGGAAACCCACCTGGTTGCACACAATCACTAGAGCCATACAAAACCCTGGTTGGTTGGGCGCACATAGTGTATGTTCGACATATTCACGAGGGGTATCCATACTCATTAGGAAAACACTCAAATATAAAACACTCAAATAAAAAATACACATGGTCAAGACAATCCATATAGCAGATATGTATTTACCCTTGCAGAAATAGGAAAACACCCCAATAGCCATACTTGGTATATACAATCCCTCAAACACCGGCCTCTCTATCATGGAGCATTACCCCATTACTAATCAGATACCCTGATGCTCATCTTATATGTATGGGAGACTTCAATGCAATCATGTGTCCAACAAAAGATCGCCTACAAACTACCCCCGCTCCCGCCAACCCTAAAACATTGAACAACACACCACTGCATCCTTCACAGAAACGTGGGCATGGGTAGATATATGGAGACACCGATACCCGAACACGAAAGAATTTACCTGTCACTCTCCAACACATAACTCGTTATCCAGACTGGACTATACTTTCTCGCCAAGAAAACAGTCTCCCTCTGGAATTTCAGTCACTCAACTATTTTAACTAATATCACCCACGCACAATTAAAACCATGGAAATTTAATGTGTTGGCTTACCCAACTACCGACCCAGATATAATTCCGGAACTATTGGAAGAATTCTTAAAATACACACCCCCAGGGAAACACTCAAAGCATACCTAAAGGCTGACTCCACTCAACAATCTCATACATCAAGCGTACACACACAATATCAAGAGAATACACTGACATCTCAACTCCTACAAGCAGAAAAGAATACTTCAACAACAATCTCCAACAACCAATCTAACTGGCTACAAACACAACACCTCTATAATAACATGCAAATTGAAAAGGCAAATTGCAAGCAATTCTCCATTAAACAAAACTTCTTTGAAAACGGGCCATTCAGGTAAATTATTTACATACCTGGTAAAGGATCATTCCCAATCTAACACTATCCTTACCATCACACCCTCAACAAACGCTAGTCTACACAACTCCTCAGATACTAACAGTCTTTCACAATTTCTATCAACAATTATACGCTTCCAAATCAGATAAAACCGCACACATCAAGATAAAACCGAATACCTGAATCGACTACAATTCCCTAAACTTCACAACGAACAAAAAGCAACCCTAGACACACCCATAACATACGAAGAAATACAATCAGCCCTAGGTGAAATGTTCCACGGGGCCTGATGGACTCCTTGATAGAAGTTATAAAAAATATAGCAACACCTACTATAGAGATGTATAACGAATCATTCTCCACCGGATCACTTCCCACATGCTATACAATGCCACACGTGGTGGTGCTGCAAATGATCTCACTGCTAACATCCAACTACAAAATTCTAGCAAAAATTCTTGCTCAACTCTTAAAACGGGTCATCACCTCCATAATACAACACCAGACCAGACGGGCTTCATGCCAAATAAATCAACACAAACAATCTGCGGTGCACCCAAATACAAACACAATTAAACCACGATAATGCTGGAGAACATATTATCCTATCGTTAGATGCCCGCAAAGCATTCGATTCTGTCGAATGGCCTTACCTCTGGGAGGTTTTGAGAGACTTTGGTTTTGGTCATAGCTTTATCAAATGGGTCAACTGCTATATGCACACCCAATAGCCCAGTATTGGTTAATGAGAACTATCAACATCATTCTCACTCCAGAAGGCCACCAAATGGGTGCCCCTTATCACCCTATCTTTTTGCTATATCGAGCCTCAGAGCTAGCACACATGTATGGGGCTTTCATATCGATCAGCATGAAAATGTATGGGCCTTTATGCCGACAATATTATTTTATATTTAAAAAACCCTGGACCTCCACTTACAGCAGCATTTACGCTCAAATATATTTTAGAACACCACTCAGGTCTAATATTAATTGGGACAAATCTGCTTTAATATCCACTGATAATTTCCCAACACACAGAATACCCATACCAATAGTCTCACACTTCAAATATTTAGGCATTATTATATCCAAATCTCCCCAACAGTTCTATACGATGAACTCACTCCTTAACAGAATCACAAGAAATAAAACCACAGCGTGAAAACATGTCTCTCAACATATGGGGTCGAGTACAACTGATCAAAATATTTCTGTTACCAAAAATCTTATTATAATGCAACACTCCCTACTATATATTTCCCAAATCATTCTTCAACAGTCTATTCTCTCATTTATATGGGGTAATAAAAAACGCAAGAATTAAAACCAACACTTTACAAACACCCAAACAAATGGGAGGCTATCCTTGCCCAATCTACATCTATACTACTAGGCATGCCTAACACAAACAACCCACCAACACCTTCTGACATGATGACCTCACAGGCCCATTTGTATCTCCCTGCCCCAAAACTGCATATGATAGCATCTGGCACTACCTTACATAAACAATCACCAGTAATTTGGAACCTCACTAATCATTTATTTCTCAATGAACCACTTCGAACACACTCCGCTTTGGAACACCTGACTTCTTACACAACTCCTTAGCCTTCCAGGCCATAAACTGTGGAAAGAAAAGGGGTACTTACAATAGGTAAACCAAAAAAAAAAAAAACAGCTAATCCCCCTTCTAGGATCTTCAAAATTCACACAAAATACCGACGCATTACACGACAGGTGCCTTCAACTACAACATGCATTGAAAGTATCCTCCCCCCACATTTTGACAATATATCAAAACACCCATAATCAGTATAATACGCACTCAAGGGCTGAAAGGAATCATTCTAAACTATATACTTGCTTAATAACGCCAAATCCCAGCCCACTTAGAACAAATCAAAGCAAAATGGACCCTCATATGTTGAGATGGCCGAACTTTCGAAAGTTTGGTCCATTTTCGAACTAAATGGAATTTCGAAAATGGACCCATTAAAGTCAATGGGAGTCAAATAGTTCAAAAAGTTCTAATAAATACAAATAAAATATTAATGGTAACTTAATGTAAATGGATGTGGGATCTGTGAAATGGTCTGGGGAACATGTTTGAATTCCAGGACATTTTACTCTCACTGGAGCTATTTTCGAGCTCTCGCTTTCCAACATTCGATGTTTGCACCTAGGTATCATGTACATTTTACTCACGGATCGATGCTCGTGTATAGGCTTTATGGACACTTTACTTGCGGATTGATGCTCGCGTATAGGTATAATAGGCATTTTACTCGCATATTCGACGGTCAACATTCGATATTTATCAAAAGTCCGAAAATATCGAAAAGCCGGGTCCGGGATAGTTCGAGAAGTCCAATTCGTTCGAATTTGAAGAGTTCGGATCGAACTCGGGTTCGAGTCCATCTCTATATGTCAACAATAACAGAAAACCGCTGCTTGATGTTCTTAATATGCACTGCCTGGTGTCCCGGCAGTGAAACATAAGCTTATACAGTTTAAGGTACTACACCAGGCATATTACACACCCAAGCAACTGAAACTATGAATACTAATAGAACCTCAGCATGCCCCAAATGTCAATCCCCTGATGCAGACTTCGCACATCTTGTTAGGTAATTACTGGCTAGAAATTGTTCATTTGCTTAGAGCTCTCACTCCACACCCCCATCCAATTTTCACCCGAAATATGCGTGTTTGGTTTGTTGGAGGAAAATGTGTTGTCTACCACGGAACAGGCTTTCCTGCAGGCAACACTGTTTTATGCTTGGAAAACAGTTATCATGCGATAATTGTCTAACAACCATTTTTAACATAAGAACTTTTGACTCTCCCTGTAAATTCCCTTTCTAATTGTAGCACACAGGAGAAATAAATTTAAGAAGGTTTAGAAATAGTTTACCTGAAACTGTGCAGCCGGGTATATAAGACATACCTTTTTGGACTGGGGTAGTTATTGCTCTTAGGTATTTTTGAAAGATCTTGTTCACTGAGCTTTAAAGAACTTCTACATCTTTGTAAGCAAATTATTATCAACAAGATGATGCATAAGAAAAGGGAAGCTACCAAATAAATCTGTCGATCAGATACCTGTGTAGATTTGAAAAAAATTGTTAGTTGGAAAACAACAAATTGCAAGTTAAAAACGTGTTAAAAGGAAATAAACACAGAATTTTGTGCATGTTATTATCTATATAACTAAAATTAGAGTTGCTTATAAAAACAATATATAATTATAAATATATTCCTATAAAAACAATCTAGTCATTGACAAAGCCTCATTACCAATTTCCCATGTGTACTAGTGAAATTACCTTTTTTTAGGTCATGTTGATGGTGCTAATAAAGATTTGACTAAAAAATGTTCTTGCATCAGCTGAGGATTTTGTGAAAAAGTAAAGGCAATTATGTTCAAAAATATGAGCAGTTGAGTTAGGTTTGAGGTTTCCTGTGAGATGTGCAATCTGATAATATGATCCTTATTTTTGCGCTCAAGTATGGGCAAATGATTGGAGGGATTGCACATAACTACTGCAATCCAAAGGGTGGGCAGATTCCCATGCTTAATATGACTGTAAGGACTGTCAATTTTCATACTGCCCATGCTTACCGACTGGAATGGTCCCCCATCTTGGCAAGACAAATTGAAATAGGTTTATTCTAAAATACAGTTTAGATTGTATATTTTAGAGACATGCATACAAGTCACTTAAAAAAAACGATACAGTTAACAATAATTAGCCACAGGGACATAAAGGAATACCTTAACATGTCTTTGCCCACTGTTCTGGGAATTCTAGGTGTGAAAATTTTTTTTTTCATTGACTAGTTGGGCAATGCTATTTTATAGCACATTTGTTTAAACCTCTCAAAAAGACAGAACAAGCTAAACAATACAGACAAAAAATAGATAATAAATCTACCCACTAGAGCGTTAAAGATATAAAGGAAGGACACGATTTTGTAATCTTTTTTTTTATTGAGATTTAATCATCGATAAATGTGTGCTTGCTTCAGTATTTATAATAGGTTGTTTTTTTAAACAAAATTAAACAGTGATATAAATAAAAAGTAACAATTGGTTTCTCACCTCTTTTTTCAGTTCAATTACATTAGCAGAAGATCAGAAACCAGCTGACTCATGTTAAGTAATTGTGCTGCAGCAACTGAATCGCATCGGTTTGTCGTTGGTCCTAAAGAACATTAAAGGAAAGTTGTAGCTTTGCAGTTTTTTGTCTAATCAGTGTAATTTTTGCTTCTCGAATACAAATATGTAATGTAAATGGCATAAGTGAATAAAAGTGGATTTTAGGTTTTGTGCAGTTTATTATTCTACAGCTCTAGAATGTTAAAGCATAGTTTATTATTCTACATCTCTTACTGTGACAACTTCTATATAAGAGGCCATCACAATTTACTCAGTATTTCCCCATATAACACATCCTGGACTGGCACAGAGCCATGATCATGCCATGACCACAAGGAACTATTAATGTGAATTTTCATGTGAATTTTTCGCGGCTTAATGGGCCAGGCCAGGAGAACACAGCAGTTTACACTCTTTTACGCTCCTTACAGCATCGGCTTGGTGCTGTAGAAGGCGGCACAGTTTTGAAAAAATATCCCAAGCCTAATCACTAAGGGAGCTTTGTTTACAATAATGTATATATGTTTATCAGATCAAAGGAGAATTAAAACAAAAATGAAACTTACAAAATAGAATAGAGTCACATGTAGTTTAAGTTGAAGTTAACATTTTACAGCTTTGTCAGCGATATTGCACCCTTTTGGAGAGAGATATTCTAACAGAGCTTTGTTGATATAAAATCTTTGGGGGACCATTTATGCAGTGCAGGCACACACAGACTGAAAACTGTCCAGCTAGAAGTTTTGCAAGTTGATTGAGAACACTATATTTCTTTCAAATTTACATAATATATTTTGTATATATTTACCTCCAAATTCTCATTTTCTATAATGTAAGGAGCCCCACCCCAACCCTAAATGCTAGGTTTAAATGTTTAAAATTATCCCAGAAACCTTACCCACCTTCCACCTCGGCCTCTACACTCCGTTCCCGAAAGTAGCAGCAGAGGCCTGCCCGGCAGCCGCATGTATGATTGGCTGAGAACAAGCCAATCACAGACATGACTGGCATTTAGTAAATAGATCAAGGTTGGGTAAGTCTATTTCTAGGCTCATTTTAAATATTTAAAGCTGGCATTTAGGGTGTGTATGTGTGTGGGGTCCTCTACATTGGGTTTAAGAAATCATCTGTGCAGCACAAAGGAATCCGGAGGGGGAGAAGGGAGGGAGAGCTCCCCTGCTCATGCCAGAGTTCTCAAGAAGGACAAGGAAGAGGCAGGAACTGGATTTGGACTTTTATAAGGAACTGCAGGAAAACTTTAAGGAGCAGAGGAAATAAGGTAAGGATTTGTTAACATTAAACAGTAGGGCAAGCACTGGGACAAATTTTAGTTTGGGGGGATGGACATGCCCTTTAATGAGGACAGAAATGCTTGCATTTTTTGCCTGTGCCTCCTCTTCTCTGATGCTTACACAAAATTGAGTAATGTCACTTAGAAGGTCGAGGGGGGTGTATACATTCATTAAGAAATGGAGAATAACATAATGCAGAAACACTGCAAATGGCATGGAGGTAAGCCAAGACAGAAATTTTTCATTTGAATTTTATAACTCTGGGAAAGGGGACTTGTATGTTCAAGTTAAATTCTCCTTTATCTATTTACTAGCATGCATTTTCATTGATACTAAAATAAACAAATATGTATAACTAATGGAAGTGCAGTCTGTTTGCAATAATATATTCAGAACTCTACCTGTTCTTCTGCAATTCTGAAGTATTCTGAAGCTTTAATATAGTCTTATTAAAAGCCCTTTGCATTTCCTCCATTTGTTTTCGGTATCTAAAATTAAAAAGAACCCCATAATAATTATAGTGTTTAGAAGAGGAAACCCCTTCATAAAACCATAACATTTAATAATTTAACAGTTTTGACCGTTAGAATTTAGAATTAGTAGATGCAGTGTGTTATTCACCAAGGGGCTGATGCAATTAAAGGTGAAAAAGTTAGTTTGTGATTATAATCTGCAGTATAGTATAGTATTGAGGTTGAATAAAATTACGGTATCCATCTAGTACTAAACACTAACCGATACCCACATTTCCGCCTAAGATCTAAAAGGCAAACGAAAACAGTATAACAGGAAAAAATTTCAATCGGAAATATCCATGGATCAACTCTATGTATCAACACGCACATCCTTTTTTTTACAAAACTCTCTGCTTTTTAAATTTTTTTTAACTTTTATGAACCTGCCATCACCCCATCCAAGGAAGATGGTTCCTAATTTTTTTCTCACAGTGAAAAACCCCTTGAAGACTAAACTTCTTTTTTTCCAGACTCAAGGGATGTCTAGGGTGTCCTCTGACATGTTGGTGAACAATGCACCAAATAGTTTTTTGTATGGCTCATTAATGTCTTGTATTCAAGCTCCTCCAGTCCCCTTATTCATTCAGTTGCCCTTCTCTGAACCCTTTCTTTTTGCAAAATGTCCATTTTGTACATAATTACTGTGTCTCCTCCCCTTTGCAGCCCCCTGGTCCCTCCCACTCATGAACCCCATGGTCCCTCCGTTGCAGGCCCCCCTTGGCCCATTCCCTTACAGCCCGTGTGGCCCCCCCCACTTGCGGGTGACGGGGGCCCACCCACTCGCGGGTGACGTGTGGAAACCGCATTTTCAGGGAGAGTGAGAACTCTGCTTTAAAGGCTGTTTTCACATAGTGAGAGAGAAGGGCTGTAGATTCCCCTTACCTTCTCTGCACTCCTTCAAACAGCAGAGAGGAGGAGGGACTCCTGTCTGCCACACACACTGGGGGAGTCTGAGTCTGTGCTCACCGGTGGCACCGTGCAGGAGTAGCCTTAGGAATGTCCATGTCAGCCCCCACCCATTAACTTTCTGGTCAGTCATTCTTTATATCTTGGGCTGTGGAGCACGTAGAGAGGTGGTTGATGGCTCGTTTTAAAGGTAGGAAACTGGCCTTTCATTTAAACTGTTTTAAGACCACAGTTCTGCTTAATTGTTTCCTACAGATAAATATCTTGGGTGAACTTTAGCACATCTTATTGCATCAGGCCCGTTTTGGTTTTGTGAGTTTGGGGAGCAAGAATGTGAATATGTTAATACAAATCAGTATTCCAATAAAAGCCCTTTGTCATCATATAAGCCCCCTAAACAAAATATACTTTCTCATAGCTTTCTTTGTAATCTAATAAACTAAATTAAACTGCAATTTATTAGATAGTAGTAGAGACTGGCACTCACTTCTTAGGTACAAACTGCCAGGGTGCCCCGAGAGATCAGATTTATCCACAATAAACAATGAATCAGGGCACTTCGTGGTCTTGCAAACAAGTGGGTTTATTCACATCACACGCGTCATCGATCCCTATGACAGTGACCGAAACCCGGAGCAGAGGAGAGATGCTGACAAGGAGGAACGACCCTCACAACAGCCGGATACTTTTTTAGGATCAGGCCCAGCTCCCAGAGCGGGAAAGAACTGGCAACCACGTTGGAAGAGATTCCCGACCTGACAAGGCTGTAACGGAAGACTACGCCGCCGCAATTGATCACGATTTTTTATTTATCTAAGAGGACTTGGACTTCAGAGAGACATGTTTATTATGGATGGGCTTATCATTTGCCCCCAGCTAATACCTTTGAGAAAGCAATTAATACCTGGCTGTGATATGCTTATTGGATTTTCCAGGGTACTAAATTGCCACAGATTCTTGTAAATCATTCCGAATTGAGAAAGCCTCGGATGACTAGCAAAACGTCTTCAAGAACTAAACTTCAAGCCCAGTTGATCTAATTGAATTCAACAGATATACCATGACCTGGATGAATGGACCCTTCACAAGCAGGTAGATTTGTATAAATTTGTTGCCAGATTGCTTTGAAAGAATTTTTTGCAGCCCATCCCACACAGAGTGGCGAGTCCCAGCTACAATTAAAAGCACTTGGGAACCCCAAGTAACAACCCTGCTTGAAATTTTTCTCTAGGATGATAAATACTTGCCTAACTGCAACCCTGACAAAGGCCCAGAAAGGTAAGCCTGTTTACCATAATTAAAAATTGAGGAGAGGAAAGCTTTAAAAACTTTAAGGGAGATAATTCAATTATTATACAACCGGCTGAAAAGGGTGGGGGGCTGGTCATCATGGATCACAGTTATTACAGAGAGGAACATTGTTACAATTGGGTGATAAACTGTATATAAACGACTGGACAGAGATCCCACTGGTACTATTCTAGATAGAATCAATATCTGGGGTGAATGCTTACAGCAGGGATCATCAATGAGAGGTTGGGGCAATATCTTGCCAACTACACCCTGTTTGTCCTATTATTTATACCCTTTCCTAGTCCATAAAAATTTGGAAAAACACCCCCAGACCCTATTATTTCTATGAGGGTGGGGTTTCGGAACCATTGACATTTTGTGGACAATGTTTAACAGCCTATTGTACTAAAACAAAGTACCTACTTGAGAGATTCTGGGCTTTTGATCTCAGTACTACAGGATTTGGTTTACTCACGAATGAGGAGTTGTGGTTAGTAAGATTACTAGATAATGAGATGCACGATAGATTTACACAGCGGAGGTTACCCTGAGAAGGTAGTGCAACATGCTCTTATAAGTGCTAAACAATATGTGGGGAGACTGGGCAAGCTAAGGAGAAGGAGGAAACAAAATTCTGTAGCCTAAAGTTTGACACACAAGGGCTACATTTACAAAGGGGACTACAAAAAACTGGAGAATGCTTCTGTCAGACCCTACACGGTCTAAGATCTTGCCATCTAGGCCTACAGTATGGTTCCGTAGAGGGAGAAATTTGAGGGATCTTTTGGTACAAACGAATTTGGTACAGTACTACTAATACCTCCACATGGCTCCTTAAGCTAACCTGACAGCCATAAGTGCCAATCATGCAAAGACTACACATGGTTATGTGGTTCTTGTCCATGTGGGATCTTTTATGGGTTAAAACGGACCTTATGCTCAGGATTAATAGATGGTCAAGGTCGCTATAAACACCGCCTATCGTGATAATAAGACTTTAAAACCAGTGGCCAAACACTTTTAGAATTTGGACATAAATTGTCTAATTTTAGATTCTGGGCCATTGACCATGTACCAAAACCAAGGCGCGAAGGAAACGATCACAAGCGCTCCTGAAAAGGAAACATTCTGGATCCGGACTGGATACAGTAGCCCCAAGAGGACTGAATGAAAACGGTCTCTTTAGATGCTTTTTACAAGACAGATAAGAAGACTATGCTTGTATATTGGGAATACCCATACTTACTACCATCCTTTGGATGTTTGCCACTATCTTTTTGAATTCTTAGCTTATTATATATTTCTATTACAGGTCACCTCCTACTGAAATCATTTTTCTAAATCATTTTTTAACCCCACTAGTCACTTTATAACAGGCGTCATACCGTTTAAATTTATGCACTTTAAAACTTGTGCACTTTAAAGGAAATGGTACACTTTACATTCAATAATCTAGAAATTTTAATAGTTTTATACCTTTTAGTAAGTCTTAACACTGTAGATGTTTTTACGGGAATCATATTGTATTTTTTTTCTTAAGTTATCACCCATGTTTTTGACACACAGAAAATATGTCACAGGGGGGTGTATCACTTTTTCCTCTATAAGAGGATGTTGCACTTGAATCTGTGTTTAGGCTTGATAAAAGGTCCAAGACCAGGGACCGAAACGTTGCCACGGACGTGATGTGGATAAACCCACTTGTTTGCAAGACCACGGAGTGCCCTGATTCATTGTCTATTGTGTGATAGATATATTTTAATCAGATCTCTATGGTGTTTGCACAAGTCTTGTCATTTCACGGGCGGCCGCCCCGGGCCAAGCCCCCGGTCCCTCCCACTCATGAACCCCATGGTCCCTCCAGTTGCAGGCCCCCCTTGGCCCATTCCCTTACAGCCCCTGTGTGGCCCCCCCACTTGCGGGTGACGTGGGCCCACCCACTCGCGGGTGACTGTGTGAAACCGCATTTTCAGGGAGAGTGAGAACCTGCCTTTAAAGGCTGTTTTCACATAGTGAGAGAGAAGGGCTGTAGATTCCCTTACCTTCTCTGCAGCCCTTCAAACAGCAGAGAGGAGGAGGGACTTCCTGTCTGCCACACACACTGAGGAGTCTGAGTCTGTGCTCACCGGTGGCACCGTGCAGGAGTAGCCTTAGGAATGTCACATGTCAGCCTCCCACCCATTAACTTTCTGGTCAGTCATTTCTTTAATCTTGGGCTGTGGAGCACGTAGAGAGTGTTGTTGATGGCTCGTTTTAAAGGTAGGAAACTGGCCTTTCATTTAAACTTGTTTAAAGACCACAGTTCTGCTTATGTTCCATCCTAGATAAATATCTTGGGTGAACTTTAGCACATCTTATTGCATCAGGCCCGTTTTGGTTTTGTGAGTTTGGGAGCAAGAATGTGATATGTTAATACAAATCAGTATTCCAATAAAAGCCCTTTGTCATCATATATAAAGCCCCCTAGAAACAAAATATACTTTTCTCATAGCTTTCTTTGTATCTAATAAACTAAATTAAAACTGCAATTTTTAGATAGTAGTAGAGACTGCACTCACTTCTTAGGTACAAACTGCCAGGGTGCTCCCGAGAGATCAGATTATACACAAATAACAATGAATCAGGGCACTTCGTGGTCTTGCAAACAAGTGGGTTTATTCACATCACACGCGTCATCGATCCCTATGACGAGTGACCGCAACCCGGAGCAGAGGAGGATGATGCTGACAAGGAGGAACACCCTCACAACACCGGATACTTTTTTAGGATCAGGCCCAGCTCCCAGAGCGAGGAAAGACTGGCAACCACGTTGGAAGAGATTCCCGACCTGACAAGGCTGTAAGCGGAAGACTACGCCGCCGCAATTGTCACGATTTTTTATTTATCTAAGAGGACTTGGACTTCAGGAGAGACATGTTATTATGGATGGGCTTATCATTTGCCCCCAGCTATACCTTTGAGAAAGCAATTAATACCTGGCTGTGATATGCTTATTGGGATTTTCCAGGGTACAATAATTGCCACAGATTCTTGTACAAGTCATCGAATTGAGAAAGCCAGTCGGATGACTAGCAAAACGTCTTCAAAACTAAACTTCAAGTCCAGTTGATCTAATTGAATTCAACAGTATACCATGACCTGGATGAATGAGAACCTTCACAAGCAGTGAGATTTGTATAAAATTTGTTGCCAGATTGCTTTGAAAGAATTTTTTGCAGCCCATCCCACACAGAGTGGCGAGTCCCAGCTACAATTAAGAAGCACTTGGGAACCCAGAGTACAACCCTGCGTTGAAATGTTTCTCTAGGATGATAAATACTTGCCGTGACTGCAACCCTGACAAGAAGGCCCAGAAAGGTAAGCCTGTTTACCATAATTAAAAATTGAGGAGAGGAAAGCTTTAAAAACTTTAAGGGAGATAATTCAATTATTATACAACCGGCTGAAAAGGGTGGGGGCGGGTCATCATGGATCACAGTTATTACAGAGAGGAACTATTGTTACAATTGGGTGATAAATCTGTATATAAACGACTGGACAGAGATCCACCTGGTACTATTCTAGATAGAATCAATATCCTGGGGTGAATGCAGTTACAGCAGGGATCATCATGAGAGGTTGGGGCAATATCTATGCCAACTACACCCTGTTTGTCCTATTATTTATACCCTTTCTAAGGTCCATAAAATTTGAAAAACACCCCCAGTCACCCTTTATTTCTATGAGGGTGGGGTTTCGGAACCATTGGACAAATTTGTGGACAATGTTTTACAGCCTATTGTACTAAAACAAAGTACCTACTTGAGAGATTCTGGCTTTTTGATCTCAGTACTACAGGATTTGGTTTTACTCACGAATGAGGAGTTGTGGTTAGTAAGATTACTAGATTAATGAAGATCGCACGATAGTTTACACAGCGGAGGTTACCCTGAGAAGGTAGTGCAACATGCTCTTATAAGTGCTAAAACAATATGTGGGGAACTGGGCAAGCAAGGAGAAGGAGGAAACAAAATTCTGTAGCCTAAAGTTTGACACACAAGGGCTACATTTACAAAGGGGACTACAAAAAAACTGGAGAATGCTTCTGTCAGACCCTACACGGTCTAAGATCTTGCCATCTAGGCCTACAGTATGGTTCCGTAGAGGAGAAATTTGAGGGATCTTTTGGTACAAACGAATTTGGTACAGTACTACTAATACCTCCACATGGCTACCTAAGCTAAACCTGACAGTCATAAGTGCCAATCATGCAAAGACTACACATGTTTGATGTGGTTCTTTGTCCATGTGGGATGCTTTATGTGGGTAAAACGGACCTTATGCTCAGGATTAAAATAGATGGTCATAGGTCAGCTATAACACCCCGCCTTCGTGATAATAAGACTTTAAACAATGGCCAAACACTTTTAGAATTTGGACATAAATTGTCTAATTTTAATTCTGGGCCATTGACCATGTACCAAAACCAAGGCGCGAAGGAACAGATCACAAGCGCTCCTGAAAAGGAAACATTCTGGATCCGGACTGGATACAGTACCCCAAGAGGACTGAATGAAACGTCTCTTTAGATGCTTTTTACAAGACAGATAAGAAGACTATGCTTGTATATTGGAATACCCATACTTACTACCATCCTTTGGATGTTTGTGCCACTATCTTTTTGAATTCTTAGCTTATTATATATTTCTCATTACGGTCACCTCCTACTGAAATCATTTTTCAAATCATTTTTTAACCCCACTAGTCACTTTATAACAGGCGCTATACCGTTTAAATTTATGCACTTTAAAACTTGTGCACTTTAAAGGAAATGGTACACTTTACATTCAAATATCTAGAAATTTTAATAGTTTTAACCTTTTAGTAAGTCTTAACACTGTAGATGTTTTTACGGGAATCATATTGTTTTTTTTTTCTTAAGTTATCACCCATGTTTTTGACACACAGAAAATATGTCACAGGGGGGTGTATCACTTTTTCCTCTATAAGAGGATGTTGCACTTGAATCTGTGTTAGGCTTGATAAAAGGTCCAAGACCAGGGACCGAAACGTTGCCACGGACGTGATGTGGTAAACCCACTTGTTTGCAAGACCACGGAGTGCCCTGATTCATTGTCTATTGTGTGATAGATAATTTTAATCAGATCCTATGGTTTTGCACAAGTCTTGTCATTTCACTATTTTCTCAGTACACTTTCCCACCTTTTACATGACCTCTCCCTTCTAAGAATTCCATGTACTAATACATGGAATTATACCCATAAACTGGAGTAAATTAGAAGAAATATACAGATGTATAGAGTATTGTTTGTCTGGAGAATTTGCAGTCTCAATTCAAACACTACAGTTTGCTTCAGGTAAAGTTTAAAGGGCATGTCCACCCCCAAAACTATAATCCCCCCCACTACTGGCCCCATTGTGTAGTGTAGTTTAATCCTTAACTTACATCCCCACCATATGGTTCTCCTGTAGTCCCCCCCAAAGTCCCAAAACTGCCCACCAGGAGGATAGCAGAGTCCATATAGGACTCTGCCTCCTACCTGGCCTCCTTGAGAAGGTTGGCATGCGTAATGCAGCTTCTCCCCCCTCCCTCCCGATTAGGATTCCCTCCCCTAGTGTAAATCCCTTTTTACCACATTGCCCCTGTCCCCCTAGCCCCAACCGCTATGTTAGTATATCAGAAAATGCCCAACATTCTTACCTTCCCTCTTGCCTCCGCCGCTCTGAACTCCCGGCAGCCGCGTCCGTGATTGGCTGCCGCTCAGCCAATCACAGACGCGACTGCCGGTCCCGCCCCTCTGCTTCCTTTTCTCGCAAGCAGTGGGGCCTGGCAGCGCGGCGGAGGAAAGAGGGAAGGTAAGTAAAGTTCTGGGCATTTTCTGAATTACTAACATAGCAGTTGGGGCTGGGGGGATAGGGGCAATGTTTGGTAAAAAAATGTTTTGAAGGGTGGACATACCCTTTAAACTCTTACTAATCTAGGAGTATGATAAATAAATAAATAAATAAATAATATCTCCTACAGCATAAGGATTTGACACTGGATTTGCAAAAGCTTAGACCATTTAAAATAGATTATTTAGGTCAAATAAAACATCCTTGCAAAAATGATATATTAGAATAGAAAAACAACATAACCAGCTTACATTTAAAAAAGGTCGTTACATAAAATCGGTAACATTTTTATATAAAATGACTCACCTTTGACTAAGTTCTTCCAAATAGCGACTACTAATGACATATTTACTTCCAATGACTTAATGCGGTTTTTAATCTCATAAAAACAGATTCTTTTTGGTTGGAGCCATGAATTTGGTTTCCATTGGCATAACCTAGCTCAGTTGAATTTTGTAGTTCTGCATAGAAATCGGTTGTAGACCTTGGCAGACCACTTGTAACTGAGATATCCTCTATAGCCAGTTCATCTTCTTTTTTTTCCATTGCAGACAGAGAGTCAACTGTTTGTGCCATTACTTGCTTAGGAGTTTCTTGTAGTTCACTCTCTACCGGAAAAGTGGTAGCTTCTTGGGAAATAAAAGTTTCTGTAGTAGTAATATTTATAATATCAATATTATCACTTATATTTTGCTCTGGTGTATCTGACAAATTCTCAGTTTCTGAGCTTGCTATTGCAATCATAACCTCACTTGTCTTAAGGTCACTGCTTTTAACTTCTAAAATCTCTGAAAAAGTCAATATAGAGGTCAAATCAATTTCAGTTTTTGTTTCTGCCAGAACAGGTGTGGAGGATGCCGACTTTACATCTTCAGTTATATATGGAATAACTGTCTGAGAGAAACTTTGCGTTTGGCTGGGTTCTAAGTCAATAGATTTGTCATTTTCATTTAAATTACTGCTTGTTAAAACATCTCCTGAATTAATTAAAATGAAGTCTGTGTTTTCAATTTCAGACTGATTTGGTACAGTCTTTTCGAGTGAAGGACAAGCCTGGTTTGCCAAAGGTAGATAAGTTAATTGGGTATCATCATCTATTGTTTTGCAATCTGATAGGTTACCGAGTTGTCTGTGAACAGTCTCAGCAGCTAAGCACCATTTGTAAATGTATTCTGAGAAAGTGGAGATGCAACAAATGTTGGCCTGTTCCGTACAATAAATCTGGGTTTCATATTCATACCAAGAAATTCTCTCTTCTTCCTGTTCATCACTTTCCAAAAGAGTCACCGTTGATTGCCTAGGTTGTTCCTCCTCCTCTTCTTGCACCAACTGAACAATGGGTTTATAGTTGGTAACGTCCAGCTGTTCGTTGACTACTATTGTTGGATCAGTCACATTTTCTGGTTCCATACTACAAAAAGGATAACAGACGTATATATATAAGTCCATCAGTAAAAACCTGAGCATGTTTCTATGAGGATTAATTTCCCCCACCCTTTAAAACATTATCTGAAAAACTAATAATTTGGTCATTCATTTTTGAAGTTTTTTTAGTTTTCAGTTTGTCTGTTTGGACTCACTAATTTTAAATACCGGTATTTCCTTCATGCAATATTAGTTTTGCAGCTTTTTTTTTTTTTTTTTTTTAACATTTGGGCTGCTGTTTCCTTGATGTCATTCACTATCTTAACTTTTTCAATCTCCCTGTATATACAATGGCATTGGTCTGTATCCATTATCGGGCACAACACTTTTTTAGCATTATAATTGGCCGAAATGTACATTTAATATTGTTATTGTTAAGAGACATACGTAACTTTTCAATGAAAAGTTCTATAAGAGATTAAAGGGCATGTTCACCTCTTCTGTAGTGTAGGGCTCCCTCTCCCACCCCCAACCACGTTAGTAGTTGGTAAAAAAAAGTAAGTAGAACTCTACTTACACAACCTCTTTTCCGCGGCGTTCAGACACGGCCCTCTGCTTGCATGAAACTGCAAGCAGGAGGCTGGACCGGTAGACGTGTCTATGATTGGCTGAGAGGCAGCCAATCACGGATGCAGCTTCCGGCAGTACAACAAAACACCGGGGGAAAGAGGCTGTGAAAGTAGAGTTTGGCTTAGTTTCTTTTACAAACTACTACAACGGTTGGGGTGGGAGCCCTACACTACAGAAAAGGGGTTTGGAGATAGGGGAGGGAGAGAAAAACGTGAGGGAGAGGGCTTAACTGCGCATGCCATTTTTCTCCCGGAGGAGAGAAAGGAGGCAGAGACCATTTGGGACACAGGCAGGCACTGCTCTTCGTTTTTTGGGACTTAACACAGACATTGCAGGCCAGCCATTTGGAGCAGGGATGGAAAGTAAGGATTTTTCTACACTACACAGGGGTGCCAGTAGTGGGTTAAAATATAGTTTTGGGGGTGGACATGCCCTTTAAAGCCTTGTAGAGTAGAAGTTATTATAAATGGTCAGTACACTCTTATGCTTTATCTTTATAAACAAATATTATGTGCAAGTGATTTGATTCTTGAATAAACTTACAGTGTATGACCAGAGATTTCTTCAGGTGTCTTTGCTGTATCATTTCCCAGAACTTCTGATGTTAGATTATCAGACTTGCTCATGTTCAGTTCTAACAAAGTTGCATATGAGAAATCTTATTTACATATATTGTTTATTTCCGCAGACACAGCAAATATTCAATTTTTAACTGCAGTGCGTTAGTAAGCCCTACAAATTCTGCAGACATACATACAGCCACATAAAGCAACAAGGAATAATAAGTGCATAAGGACACCAGGTTTCGTCTTAGTATTGTAAAGGCTAACTAAACTAAGACAGAAATGAAAGCATTTTCTTCACAGAGAAATATACGCTGTTCAATGTCAACAAGAGTTTAAAAAATATTTTTAATGTTTCATATCGGAAACAACCACTAAAAACAAGTGTACAGTATGCTAGAAATTTGAAACAGGAAATTTGGAGAACCTCCTGGATAATTTTAAAAGTATAGAATAGCAAAACTTTAAGGATTGTAAGAAGCTGTATGGTCGGACACATATATAAAATGGCAGCCTCGCAGCTTCCTTGCAAGCATATTTTAACCAACAATATCTTTGATTATTTGTAAGAAAACTCATAACAAGAGTAGAGCTTCCCTCCTGAATTTAAGAATATCTTATTAATCATTTTTAACTTCAGCTGCATTTTTTTACAGTCCTATTCTTATCAATTATTATTTAAAAATACATATTATAAAAGAACTACCTTTCCCTTCAGAGTTTTTCTCCTCTGTACTGGCACCCAGCAGATTATTCACCATGCTAAGAATGGCATCTGAGAATACAGGGGAACACAAGAAAACATTACTTATCTGAAACCATTGAATCCACCATGAGGGGGAAATAGTCTGCCATGTACTTTCCACAAAATTACTACAGTACTTCAAGAGCAAGTCCATGAAGACAGATTTAATTCAGCTTGTTGAACAGACAATTATTACAAGAATTATTTAGGCTTCTTCTCATGATGATCACAAATCTCTTAACAGGACTAAAGCTGGCTTCAAATAGCAAATAAAAGACAAATCCTGGAGCTCACAAACTATCGTCATTAGCCTGTGGGATTGGTCGGTTTGGCTGGAAATTTTCCATAAGCCGCTACAGGCTTCTTTTACATAAATATAGTATAGAGTGCCAAAAGTGACAGTTACGTGGTGCTGCTACACAAATGATTTACTGTGTGTAGTCAGCAGAAACAGAATCAAAATAACAACAAAAAAACATATCAACCGCTTTAACTATAATTCAAAAGATAAATTCACCTTTTACCACAACGTATAATTAAGAAGCAAATTCTTAAAGAAATGTTTAATTTTTCACATTTCTGCAAGACAAAATCAGAACGTCAAAAATGTTTAAATTCCAGAATATCCTTTATCCAGATGAACCAGGAAACCACAAGCAAACTGGGCGAGATGTCAAAAAGAAAAACCTTAGGCATGTGTTCATTCACAATGAGGATTTTGTTACTCACCATAAAATCTTTTTCTCTGAAGCTGATAGGGGAACCAGGTCACAGAAGGGGTTAAAGTAGACAAACTCCAGGAGCAGATACTTAAAGTTAAGAAGTTCAGGCTCTGGTGCTCCTCCCTACTACATTGAAGCACTAGTAGCCTGTCTCAGTTTAGTCCCAAAGAGGAAGTGTAAGGAAAATTGACATCAAACAAAAATAGGTAACAAGCCAACAAGTAACATATGAACCAGTGGGTGGGAAGTACCTGGGTCTCTTTCAGCCTCAGGGGGACCCAGGTCACAGAAGGGGATGTCCCAGACAGAAGGAATCAAACCTCTGCTGCCTACACTGAGGTAAATATATCCAAAACGGTAGAATTTGATAAAGGTATGAATGGAAGACAAGGTTGCCACATGGCAGATCTGATCCCCGGGGGGCCGGTGCCAGGCAGCCCCAGGAGCCCCCCCCCCCCCCCCGACTCCTGCGGGTTGCGGACACAGCTACTGCATAACAGTGCAGAATAGCTGAAACGGGCCAAAGTTTGAGGCGAGGCCCTAGATCCCTGACAAGTACATGAACAGGGCCTTAGAGTTGCGGAAACATTTCTCATGAGAATTGTAAATCCAGAGAGCTTAGACAACATCCAGGGAGAGAAGCAGCTTTTCCTTAGGAGAGAATGGTCGCGGATGAAAGAAGGGTATCACCATCTCATGTTTGAGGAGGAATTAGGAAACCACCTTCGGAAGAAAAGCCAGATGAGGGCAAGGGATAGCTTTGTCCCTCAGAAGAGATAAACATGTCTGTTCTACTGACAGAGCTGCCTAATCAGAAAATCTGCAGATAGAGGCAATAGCCAGAGGAAAAAATGTCTTCCAGGATAGAAGAAACAAGGGAACCAAAGCAAGGAGGTTCAAACGTGTCCCCTTGAAGAATCTAATGGACTAAGGAGAGGTCCCATGGTGGTACACTGGATCGGTGAGGTGGGCGAATGTAAATGTAGCCATAAGTTTGGTAAAGGCTCTGGGCATAAATTTGAAATTAAATGGCCGTACTGCATATCTGAGGAAGCGGTGGTGCCCTAGCCCAATAGGAACATGTAAGTAGGCATCCTGTATATCCAGGGACGCTAGAAAAAAAACCCCAGATTCGATGGCCCATATGACGGATCTTATTGACTCCATCTTGAAACGAGCCTTCCTGACATGTTAAGCACCTTGAGATCCAACACCTGATGAAAGGATCAGTCCTTCTTGGGAACAGGAAAAGGCTTGAGTAGAGAACCAAAAAAACTTTGGTGGGCGACACTGGAGCAATCACCTGGGTGTGAAGCAGAGCTTGTATAGACTGTTTAAGAGCCTTGTGGCGTAGAGGACATCTGGGGAGTCTGGAGGAAAAGAAGAGAGACCAACTCTATTCAGTAACCCTGGGATACAACCTTCAAAACCCAGGCCTCCGTGGAAAGATTTTGCCATAAATGACATCTTCCCACAAAGGGTCATGTCGATTTAGGCTTGGTCGAAAGGCTCCTACTCTGCCAGCCCAGGATAGTTGATGAAGTGTGCCCTGCCAGGAAGGGGGAGCTCCTGCGAATTGGAAAGGAGTTTCTGGATGGAGCCTGAAAGGGGTGAAAAGATGGAGTCTGGCGAAAAGGAGGAAAAGACTCAGAGGGCAATTTTGAGCTAACAAAGAACTCTTTCCTCCTGTGGCCTAAGCATTTTTTTTCCCAGTACAGGTCCAAAGATCAATCTGCCCATAAAGGGGAGATTGGTGAGAGCCCGTTTAGATGCTGGGTCAGCAAGCCACAGGGACCATCTTGCTGCTGTTGCAGATGAACGAGCAATCAACCACTTCAATTTTAAAGCTGCATCCCCGATATACATAACCACATCAGATAGATCCTGGATGATGTCCAACGGCAATATTAGTAGGATCAGTTAGAACCGATAAAGCTGGTTTAGCCGGACTTCCATAGCATTAGCGACCCATGCGGTATCAAATAGGCAAGCCACGGAGGATCGACCTTAGGGGGGATTGACCATCATTAAAGTCTGCTAAGGGAAAGGGAACATGATTTCGAATTGGCAGATGGATCAAAATGCCATTCCGGGGACATATTTGTCCACTTGACCGTGGGAAGGAAAAGATTAATCGTTCCTTTAAAACATACAATGGACTTGGAAGTGTCCTCTGAAGCTTCCAGGCCCTTGAGATAAGCATTTGACCTTATTAACACAACAGATTTGTGTGAATGTTGTGTGCGTTTCTTGTTCCGGAATTTCTGATTTTGGTTCTACCTCTTCATATTGGTCATCCTCCTCCTGCGGCGAATCCTCCAGATGTGGTCTGGGGTCCCCTGTCTGTTGTATTGAACTAACTGGATTGCAGAACCTGCCAATTAGAGGCAGATAATACCGCCAAAGATTTGGCCCACACTGGTTCTTTCTCCAGGGAAGGGTTCCCATGAGGAACTAATTGTAAAGCAGACCCCACTAGTGGATTCTTGAAAAAAATCAAAGGACTCCTGCAGGGTTCTTGCCCAGTCAGGTTCCTGAACGGCTGGACCTGTAGGTACAGGCGGAGAGTCACAGCATAAAGCACACATTGGGCCAGACTGAACAGTGGGCAACACTTCCTGGCAAGCAGTACATACGAGACTTCTAGTGAGGTAGTTTTTGTGCCCTTGGAGCGGGGTGAGAGCAACCCCTTGCTGGACATACTCAAAAGCAGTAGAAGACAAGGGTCAGGATCCTGGCCCTACACCTCCTCGCGGGTGCACGGGGCGAGGACTTGCCAGCGCTTCGCGCACGCATCGGGGTTGACGCGCAGGCAGCGCGGAGTCTGGTCCTCCTCTTGGGCTGTGGATCATCCTGCCCCTCTTCCTATGCGGGCACGTGCATCGCGGAGTGATGACGTGGCTGGGCCTTTTTAAGCTCTTCCTGGAGGCGTCCTTCTTGCTGCCAGTTCAGAGTTCTTCACTCAGTTCTTCAGCTCCTTAGTCTTGTGCCAAGTCCTTCTCAATTTCTGGATTTCCTGTGTGCCTGTAGTCTCCATATCATCCAGCCTGCTCTGACTTCCAGTTTCTACCCTTGGTCTCCATATCATCCAGCTTGCTCCGACTTCCAGTTTCTACCCTTGTTCTCCATATCATTTTAGCCTGCTCAGACTTCAAGTTTCTATCTTTATCACTGTTTCAGCTTTTCATACGCCTTCTCTCTTCAGATGATTATCTTCCAGCTGCTCCGGCTCGTTGGTCCCTGTTCGCTGCCTTCTCTACATCGTGGGTTGACCCTTGCGGGCCTTTATCTGGAACCGCGACCTGGTGTCTGCCTTGCTGCACAACATCCTCACCATCAGAGGCTCTGGGGAAGACCGGCAGATACTTAGACTCCGCGTCCAGAGAGGGGTTTTGCAGGGGTTCTTCCTGAAAAAAATAACAAGAAACAAACAAAAAAATATATATATATTTTCCCCCCAACCCTCCATGAAATAAAATGAAAGAAATAAGGAAACCATTCCCTCAGGAAGGATAGGGGGACACCCCTACAGAGACAGTACAGAAAAAAGCACTATCTATAAATAAGAATAAAAATAATATATAAAAAACAAACAACAGCATAGTACTTAGCTGACAGAGGAGGCAGAGGTGCGACAGCGGGACCAGGCGGAAAAGAAAAGAAGGAGGAAGTCCTTTGTTGTTGTGTGTTGTGTTAAGTGCATCTGTAATGGAAAAAGATTGGGGGTTCTGGTAGATAACAGACTTAGCTGTAGCAACAATGCCAGGTAGCAACGGCTAGAGCTAGCAAGATATTGTCTTGTATAAAGAGGGAATGGATTCAAGAGAGAAGATATTATTCTCCCTCTTTACAAGGCACTGGTAAGGCCTCATTTGTAATATACAGTGCAGTTTTGGAACCCATATACAAAAGGGACATTTTGGAAATGGAAGCAGTTCAGAGAAGGGCAACTAAATAAGGGGAATGGAGGGGCTTGAATATGCAGGCAGATTAGACAAGTTAGGTCTGTTTACATTGAAGAAGCGACGTTTGCGTGGGGATATGATAATCTTATACAAATATATTAATGGGCCATACAATAAACTCTCTGGTGCATTTTCACTAATAGGTCATATCAGAGGACTCGTGGACATCCTTTAAGGTTGGAAGAAAGAAAGTTTTATCTATCAGGTTAGGAAAGGTTTCTTTACAGTGAGATAGTGAACCTGTGGAACTGTCTTCCAGCAGATGTGGTAATGGCAAGTTCATTAAATAGCTTTAAAGGACTGGATAAGTTTCTAAACTAAAAATATTGAAATTACTGGTATTAATACATATAGATCTGTTGATCCAGGGATACTTTCCGATTGCCGTTTGGAGTCAGGAAGGAATTTCCCCCCCTTTTTTGCCTTCCTCTGGATCAACTGTTAGGTAGGGTAAAAAAAATATAGAAAAAAAAAAAAGGGTGAATAGGTTGAACTTGTTGAAAATGTTTTTATTCAACCTCAATTACTATGTTACTATGTCCCGCCTCTTCGCCAATAGGATCTTGCACCAGGAAGAGAAGTGCCGGTCAGCCAAAAGAATTGCGGCTAAGAAGGGCTGCTAACCTGAATGCGGAGGGGGGCCCCGCACAGCCTAAATAGTCATGAAGTGCAGCGTCTCCTCTGCATGAGAAGGGGACTAGGTCAAAGAGGCGCTGCTTACCTGAATGCGGAGGGGGTGTTTCTGCAGATTTTAGCCTAAAGAGGCACGATGTGCGGCCCCACTGTGACATGAGAAGCGGACAAGGTTGGCTCTGCATGCCCTCCCACGAAGGGCAGCATCAGGATTCTGAGTCCTGTCGCTTCTTGCAGAAGTATGTCCTGAAGCAAATAATTAAAAAACGGAGGCAGGCTACTGGTGCTACAAAGTATAAGGTAGTAGGGAGAAACACAAGAGCCTAAACTTTTAACCTTTTAAGTGTCTGCTTCTGAAGGTTGGCTACTTAACCCCTGCTATGACCTGGGTCCCCCTGAGGCTGAAAGAGAAAAATGAGTTTACGGTATGCTTTTTCTTCAAATATTTCTTTCTTGATTACAGGCAATAATAAAAGGTGTTTCCAGTACTGTAAATTAGATACTAAAAAAAGAATATGAATATTTTAAAATGATGTAATAATTATATCACTGTGTGTTAAAACTATCAGTATCTGCCTATTGCAACTACAGACCAATATGGGACTGTAAAAGAAATTTAGGGAACCAAAATAATTTAGGAATATTCATAAAAGGGAGCTAGGTTCATTACAAACATGATAATCAAAGACCTCAGGGTAGTTTCGCCAGTTTTACACTCAGCTGATTGATGAAGGACCAGAAACCAGCTACATGAACAATGCTTTACATGTTAAAACATAATAACAAAACAAAAATAAACAAAACATAAAATAAGAGGCATTTAAAGCATCTTTATAGCTTAAAAACAATACAAATTTCCTCAGGATGCTAAGCAAGTTATTCTATCTCAGATAAATAAAGACATGCTCTGCACTGCCGGCATTTTTAAGGCAACTACAACAAAACAAGAAATTGCAAAGATCAACATGTACTGCATACCGTAACCGATGGTTGACATTTAGATGGGTATTTACAAAAGACTGATGTTTGATTAACCTTAAATTAAAAGGTTCACCATTCTGTAAAATGTGTTAAATTATTGTGTTAATATTGGACTGTGCTGAATATTTTTTCATTGTCCAGTTGATACAGGAAAGGATTAGGTAGTATAAATCAGTCAGTGATTTTAATGCCAAGTAATGCAATCCTCAAATGCATCTGCAAGGTGTGCGTTTATTCTTCCTGTGCTAAAATGGATTCTTCAGATGTGTAATAGGGTCAGTTAAATAGCTCTTCAGGAGAAGACCTTGCATGAATGGATAAAACTAAAACAAACATTTAAATTACCTTCACTTTCATATTTACTTTTCAATACTATTGACTAGAAGACACATTGGAAATATAGTCCCCTGTAGAATACAATTGGTTTTCAGCATGTCATGGCTGGCAAACTATTCTGGGCAAGTGAAAATGAAAGTTTTTTCCTAAACCCCCCCCCCCCCCCCCCCAATAATCACCTTTACTCATAGCCAGTAAGTCTAACTCCTTTCCCTTTTCACGTATGGCAAAAAGAAAACCAGTTAAAAATCTTAAATATCTGTGGCTCATCCACCTTTTATAAATACCCCCAAGTAGCTTAGGTTAAGCAACAGAGTAGCCTGCCATGACAAAGCAAACAAACTATGGTTTAAATCAAAATTACAAGGCAGTTGCAAAGACATCTCAATGTTTAGACAATATGTCTTATTTAACTTGGGCTCTTCTATCCTTTTTTTAATAAAGCAAGGAAAATGAAAAGGGCGTAGATTTAAAAATGCAGTTTTATTCAAGGAGTATAATGAAAAAATTGTAAAGGTCATTTCTATATAGTATCATCCCCATAATCAATCAGTGGCACAAAAGTAACTGGACAAACCCTTATTAATAAAATGGATGGATTTCCCCTCTAGTCATGCTTTGCCAGGCCTTGTCCTTTTTATGTCTTGTGCAAGTGCATGCTAGGTTTGTACCATATCAATTTAAGAACATGTGGCTAAATATAAACAGATGACGCAGCCTTACACACCACAAAATCCATCCAGATGCTTGAAGCTAAAATATATGCCTTTGCCTTGACATTATGTGTCACGCTTTGGCTCATGAGCCTTTCATTTCCTATACTGAAAAAGTCTCCAGAACTGAACAGGCCCTGAAAGACTTTTTTTTTTACAAATCTAGTCTAGTGGCAAACCTTCTGTCTTTACTTGCATTTTATAGGAATGTGAAAATTGTTTATATTTCTCCTTCAGCCAAGGGGGACCCAGGCACCGTAGGGGTTAAGTGCTTCACCTCCAGGAGCGGACACTTGAGAGTTAAAATTTTCACAGGCTCAGGTGCTCCTCCCCTTACCTTATATAGTACTGCACCAGGAGCCTGCTTCAGTTCTTCAAGTGTCCGCTCAGGAGTTGGATCACTTCTCCCTCTACAAATGAAGAAAAGAAAAATCAGTCACTATCAGAAGGAAGATAGGTCTAGTACAGACCTGGGAACAGCTGGATCCTGTACCTTTCCAGCTTTTCCCCAACGAACTTTTCAGCAGCAGTGGGCCATTCACCCACTCCTAGCTACCAGAGTACCTGATTGAGCTGTTATATACAGCTGCCTTCACCTCTCCGGTGTTGTGAACTTCGTGGAGCCAGGTACCATTAGAATTCCCTCTCTTGTAATAAGATTTCGGGAATATTTTGATCAGGCACGTTCTGGGCACCTATTGCAGGACCCCGGTCCTTCTCTTCCTCTTGTACTAAGATGTTGGGAATATTTTTGGTCAGGCACGCTCTGGGCACCTATTGAAGGACCACGGTCCTTCTCTTCCTTCTCCCTGCGGGCGGGAATCCCTTGGCACGCTTTTGCAGAGGCAGGTCTACAGTTTCCTCTCTTCCGGCGTTGCAGCTCCTCTCTCCACCTGCTCGGATCGCTCCAGGCTCGGATTCTCCCTCCCCTGCCGTTTTTCTGCTTTTTCCTTCCTCTTCTTCTGTTCTGCAGGTAGCCTTAGTTCCTTAATTTCAGCCTTACTGTATTGACTCTCCTCTCCCTGTGGGATCACCTCCCGCGCCCGTGGGGGATTCCGGACATAGACATGATGGCGTCACGTTCCAATCGGAAGGTGCCTTGCTTTTGCTCTCGAACGCAGGACCCACAGGCACACCTAGTGGACGCGCTAGTAGTACCATGGACATTCCGGCTGGTGTATGTCTTCCCCCCGATAGCAATGATTCCGCGAGTTCTCAAAAAGGTCAAACTGGAGAAGGCACCAACAATATTCATAGCCCCCAGGTGGCCAAGATGATCGTGGTTTACGGATCTACTAAAAATGTCGGTAGCAGAACCGTGGCCCTTACCCCTCCATCCCGATCTCTTATCTCAGGGTCCATTTCTTCATCCAGTCCTCAAACGTCTCAGTTTGATGGCGTGGCCGTTGAATCTTCCATCCTGAAAAAGAGGGGTATCCCATCGTCCGTCATACCCACCATGTTGGCGGACAGGAAGCCTTCGTCGGCAAAGATCTATCATCGCATTTGGCACAGATATGTCTCCTGGGCAAATTCACAGGGTTTTCCTTCCCGCTCTTTCGTTCTGTCTCGAGTGTTGAGGTTCCTACAATTGGGGCTGACCAAGGGATTGTCCCTAAGTGCCCTAAAGGTACAAATCTCGGCACTCTAAATTTACTTCCATCGACGACTGGCCACGCGTAAGGACATCCAAACTTTTCTGCAGGGTGTGGCCCATCTTCGGCCGCCGCGTACGCAACCGGTTCAGCCTTGGGACCTTTCTCTAGACTTACAGGTCCTCCAAGGTCCTCCTTTCGAACCATTAGTTTCTGTAGCTCTACCCCTGCTATCCTGGAAAACTCTCTTTCTGTTGGCCATTTCCTCGATTCGTAGAGCGTCGGAGCTAACAGCTCTTTCGGTGGAACAGTCATGTTTATACTTTCATAAGGATAAAGCGATTCTACGGCCCCATTCAAGCTTCTTACCCAAAGTTGTCTCCTCCTTCCATCTGAATCAGGACATCGTCGTTCCGGCATTGTTTCCTCATCCTTCCTCTCCCAAGGAAAAACGGCTACACTCCCTGGATGTGGTTAGAGCTCTTCGGATATACGTGTCCAGAACGAAATCCTTCCGTTCTTCTAATGCCCTGTTCGTTCTCCTGGCAGGACCTTTTAGGGGTTCCAGAGCGTCTTCCCAGACTCTATCCAGATGGATCCGAAATCTCATCCTGCGCTGTTATACGGAAGCAGGTGCTGCTCCTCCCGTGCGGGTTGCAGCTCATTCGACTAGGGCACTGGGTGCCTCATGGGCAGCTCGACACGGGGCTTCCATCGATCAAATTTGCAAGGCCGCTACATGGTCTTCCATCAACACTTTCATCAAGTTCTACAGGTTAGAAGTGTTCGCTTCAGCAGACGCGACACTGGGTCGCTTAGTGCTGCAAGCAGCAGAGGTTTAATCTTCTGCCCTCCCTATTCAGGTGGGACTTTGGGACGTCCCCTACGGTGCCTGGGTCCCCCTTGGCTGAAGGAGAAAAAGAGATTTTGTTCTTACCTGTAAAAGCTTTTTCTCCAAGGCCATAGGGGGACCCAGGCACAACCCTCCCGTACGTTAAAGTGTTAGTTTACAATTAGTACTCAGTTCCTTATAGTTTGTTGGCACTAAGTATCTTATTATCTTGTTGTACTGTTCTCCTTCGCTATCCATCTTTGGGACAAACTGAAGCAGGCTCCTGGTGCAGTACTATATAAGGTAAGGGGAGGAGCACCTGAGCCTGTGAAAATTTTAACTCTCAAGTGTCCGCTCCTGGAGGTGAAGCACTTAACCCCTATGGTGCTTGGGTCCCCCTATGGCCTCGGAGAAAAAGATTTTACAGGTAAGAACAAAATCTCTTTTTCCATTTCTAACTTTTCTGCTATCTCTGTGATGAGTTAGGTAATGGCCAGGCATTTCTGCACAGACCGTTCTGAAATTCATATTGAGAAATCACAGCAATTATTCGAACACTTAGGCTGAGGCCACATTGCAACACACAGGAATCACACGCGATTGTGTGCTCGATTATTTTTTTGCACATGCGTTTGCCATTTTGCGTTATGGAAACGCATGCGCTAACACACCAAAAATGGCATTTTGCCGTTACCAAAACGCGAATGGACGTGCAATCACATGCGCATCGGGGATCGCGAGAATTTTCGCGTTCCCACGATTTCCATTTTAGGTGAAAATCGCGGGCGCAATCGCTAGTGTGGCCTCACCCTTACAGTCAAATGCAGATACCTGCCCAATCATGAATTAAACATCAATCCAAACCTTGCCACAAAACAACTAAACTTAACTAAAAATGGCCAATTACTTTGGGTATCATGAAAAGGAGGCAACATAACAAGTGTTGTTAATTCTAAACCAGACTGCCAACTATAAGTTAAATCTGTCCCTCTGCAATTCCATTTGAATTACATTATAGAATTTAAACTGTGTATGTATACTGAAAAAATGACTTTGCTTTATCTTAATCTATAAAAAAAATAATATGTGTGCTGCTGCATGCCTTCAATAATGTACTTTTTTTGATTAGGCTCTGACCACTGACCCGACTATTTTCCCCCATACCAACTGTCAAAACGGCATACAATATACAGCACACCAACTGTCAAACCATTCCAGTTACAGCAAAACTGCTTACAGAAATGCTGAAATTTAAGATGTTTCAGACTGGATATCTAATGAAATCAACAACAAAAAACATTATAGTGATAGTTGGGAGGAATTATAGTTTCCACAAACGGGCAATATAAAAAAACAAAATTTGCCAGTGTACATACCCTTTAATTGCCAATATTTTTGGTACAACCATAACATCCAAATATGTATGAACCATTTATAAAATTTATATTCTGCTTAATTAATATTTGGTCTTTTCTTCACATATCAATTTCAAGGAAGTAAAATCTTTTACATTAGCAAATCCTGCAGTTGCTTCACGCTCTCCCTACCCCTTAGTCAATTAGTGCCTCTTAAAGAGTAAAGAATAAGCAATGTATCTTTAATTAGAAGCTACTTTAATGGCTGACCAGCAATTACTAAAGATAAGGATAGGCAATGCCAACTGTTTATACCTTCTGGCACTTTCATGGGTTGATTTTACTGAAAATAAAATACTTAAAATAATTAGAAGATTCAGCAATCCCAACTCACTTGTAGCAGACCCAAGAAGATTTTTAGAAGATTTATCATCTCTTGTGGTATAATCCATAGGATAATCTATTTTAAAGAAATAAATGTGTTAAAAACCATTTTTAAAAAAGTAAAAAAAAATAATAAAATAATGCATGTTAAAACACTTATGACTTTTTTTTATGAAATAAACAAGGACTAAATGTATTCTAAGAGGTGTTAGAGAGGTGTTAACAAGAATCCTCATTTACACAAGGAAGTATAACTACAAAACCCAGTTCTGGTAACTTTGGGTTTTTTTGTTTCTTTTTTTGTCATCTATTTTAAAAACCTCTCTCATACCTTTCAAACAAGCCAAGGATGATGTTTCTAGCTTCTCTGGACCTTAAAGGAATCGTTTCCTCAGAAACTGAAATATTCCTGTATTGCATTAATTGAAGAACGAGAGGTAAAGAAGCTATACCTTACCTCCTGTTCTTTAGTCTAATAGGAGGCAGGATTGTGCTACCCGTCGGAGCCAGCGGAAGGATCGCTTGAGGGCAAGCTCTGTACCTTCACTCCTGGCTTCAATTAATGCAATAAAGGAATAGTCCACTTTCTTAAACTATTCCTTTAAGTTATATGCTTGTAAGGTTACACTCGGTCACAATGTGCTGTGTAAGCATATTTTGCTCCCTTGAATCCACACCACTCTTTACACAAGACTATATCATGGCTCAAGCTGTTGCTGCCTGGCACTGCTTGCTACATTTAAGTTGTTATTCAGCAAATCTGCAAGATCAATTTCCAACAGAGATTTATTCGGCACAAAGCCATTTTTATCTATAAGCAGCACAAAATTTAAAGCTTAAAATGCATCACCTTACATTTATCAACATTAAATCTCATCTGCCACTTAGTAGCCTAATGTAACAATTTATCTAGATCTGCCTGCAACATTAGCACATCATTTGTAGTTTTTAATGGTCAACAAAGCTTTTTGTAGGCAGCAAACAGAGACCTTGCTCCTCCCGATTGTTTATGGTTAAGTACACTCATAAACCCAAGATTAGGGTGAGTCCAAGCAAAAGGGTAAATTAAAAATATATAGGTACTGTGAAAAACATGTAAAAACACCCAGCACTCCATTATATTTATACCCAATAGTTATGTTTTGCACAAACTTACCCTGTTAATATAACCAATGACAAGGCCCAGTAAGGAGTAAACCAGATTAAGGATGTACATTATGTCAATAGGCACATTTTGGCCCCATGACAAATGGTTCCCATTCTGAGAGAAAATGAATTGCAGCTAAGGATAGTAATAGTGCCGTCTTTTCAAAATAAGGCTGTGGAACTGGTAGTGGTTAAAGAGGAGGGTATAAAGGGTGGACTAGATGGACATGTCTTTATTTAATCTCAATTACTATGTAACTTTATAAGGCTATATATTGATAGAAGTCATTACTGCACTTCTGCTGCATTAAACAGTTTACAAAATGAAATGTATAAAACACGTGTGCACACACTTCCATAAATAAATCAATTACATTATGACATTTAATATAATTACTGAAACAATAAAATTATTCAAACAACCTTCATCTTCATCAAAAATTTCTGGACGCTCGGAATTGTACTGGGGGTCAACAATTTCTTCATACTCCTCTACCATGCTGGTACCAAAAACTCTAGAAAAGTTAGATAACAGTGCAAACAATTAAAAGAGGTACTTAAGCACAATATGAAGTTATACTAGAGTAGTATTCTTACACCTGGCCTATGCAAATATAGATTTGAGCATCAAAATAAATATTATAAAACAAAAAGGTTGTTCATCCTGGCAGCTATAGTTCACAAAACATGTCAAGACCATCACTAACCTTTAGACTGCAAATCTACTCTACTCTTAGAAATATCACTGTTAAAGGGCATGTCCACCCCCAAAACTATAATCCCCCCAACTACACTGGCCCCCCATGTAGTGTAGTTTTATCCTTACCTCACATCCCAGCTCCATAGGGTTCTCCTGTAGTCCCCCCCCAAAGTCCCAAAAATGACTACCAGGAGGCTAGCAGAGTCCATATGGACACTGCCTGCTAGCTGGCCTCAGGTAGTTTTTTGCCATGCGTACTGCAGCCTTCTCCCCCCTCCCTCCCCCTCCCTCTCCTCCTCTCCCTCCCGTTCTACTATCCCTCCCCCTAGCATAAAACCCCTTAAGTAATCATTTCCCCCATGTCTCCCCCAGCCAACCGCATTTTTTTTTTTAGAAAGCTCCCCAAACTCTTACTTACCTCTCCTCTTTCCCTCCGGCGAATGAGCTGCCGGCAGCCGCGTCTGTGATTGGCTGCCGCTCAGCCAATCACAGACGCGGCTGCCGTCCCGCCCTCTTGCTTGCATTTCCTTGCAAGCAGAGGGCCGGAAGCGCGGCGGAGGATCGGGGGAGGTAAGTAGAGTTTGGGGGGCTTTCTAAAAAAACAATTATAGCGGTTGGGGCTGGGAGCCCCAGGGGGGGACCATATATAAAAAAAAATTTTTCAGGGTGGACATAGCCTTTAATATTAAAATGAACTGAGCAATAGCTAAGAGACTGATTGAATTATGTCTTAAGAAGAAAAAAAAATTATAGGTGTGCAATAATAAAATTCTTCATTGATTGACAAAGTGTCAGACATATTCCATTGAAGTGCAAGGATATATCTGTATTTTCAAAGTGCGTTTCAACCATGGCCAACAGTTCATGGTTTCTGAATGTGTGGTCCATAGGAAACTTCACAATCAGCTGTTATATGCTGACTTGTCCCAGCGTCCTTTTGTCTGACCAACAGATTTACAACAGAGTTTGTGGACCAACCGACACATAAAAGGAAATATCTGCTTGTGTGTACCTAGCCTTAAGGTGGATACACACTCTAACAATAAAAGGGACGATAATGTCGGATTGGAAGGTATTATCCCTGTATTGTTAGTGTGTGTAGCACATTTTTGAGTGCTCCCAAGGCCAATGAACATTCACGGTCAGCCTTAGGATAGTTCGGAGCTGCCTGAAAATTTCCCTTGCCCACAGTCGCCTCCCTTTATTAAAAGTATAGGTAGTTGGACACTGCTGAGGGAAATGTGCAGTCCCGAGTAATCTTTTAAAAATTACAGAAAGAATCTTGCAGATTTTCTGCCAGCTTTTAAAGATCTGGAAACGTGGTTTAGCCTGAACAACTATGTATTTTCTCATTTTACCTTATAAGACTTAAAGGACAAAAGTGCTCGGATCCAAAATGTGAAACAAGTTCCACCTAAAAACATAGAACACAATGATATCAGTCTTACATATTTATTCAGTTGCACATCACAGGAGTGAAAAAGCAGCTACAAGCATTACCCATTTGGTCTATTAGTAAAATCTCAAATGCTTTACTTGTCATGCACTGCATGTAAAACAGAGAAGTTTGCTAACCTTTATGTACTTGATGAACATCTGAAGCAAAAAGTCAGGGAAAAGAGAAAAACAAAAACATGTCAGTACAGAAAAGAGACATGCAAAAAGCCATATCACAAATCAGTTTAATATGTTTATCCAAGTGGCTAAAGGGTATTAAGTGTTATAGCTTTGCAAAGATTTATCTTTATTGAAATCAAAAATATGCAGAAGCTTAAACACTTTAGTTAAATCAAACCTCTATCTTTTCGAGTTACTAGCTTTAGGATCAATACTGTTCTGTACAACAACTGCGCTTAAAGGGTTCAGTGCAAATACATATGCTTTTCAGAAAAAAAGGGCAGTATTTTTTCATCCCAATGACCTTAATCTGCCAATTCAGCCTTTTGTCTGTTGTCTGGGTATAAATAAATGCTTCTGAAATACAACTTCCTGTTTGCAGGACCCCTAATAGAGACTATTATGGTCTTGCCCTTGACCCAGAGCCTGGTTTGATTCAGTTGCTCTTAGGATCTAGCAGGTTTGACCCATCCACAGCCAATCAGTAGAAATTACTGTTGGAGAAATGCAAGCAGAGGGGCGGGACCGGCAGCCGCGTCTGTGATTGGCTGAGCGGCAGCCAATCACAGACACGGCTGCCGGCAGCTCACTTCAGCGGAGGAAAGAGGAGAGGTAGTAAAAGAGTTTGGGAGCTTTCTTAAAATAAAAATTATACGGTTGGGGCTGGGGGACCAGGAGGAAGGCTATATTAAATGGGATTAACGCTAGGGAGGGAATCCGGAGAGGGAGGGAGAGGAGGGGGAGAAGGGCTGCAGTACGCATGCCAAACTTCTCCCGGAGGCCAGGTAGGAGGCAGAGTCCTATATGGACTCTGCTAGCCTCCTGGTGGGCATTTTTGGGACTTTGGGGGGGCTACAGGAGAACCCATGGAGCTGGGATGTTAGGTAAGGATTAAACTACACTACATGGTGGGGCCAGTAGTTAGGGGGATTATAGTTTTTGGGGGTGCATGCCCTTTAACCACAGCACAAAAATGCCACAGCAGCCAAAACCTACAAATGTGAATCAACCGTATGTGTTAAAGTGGGTGTGACTTTGTCCATGGTCGTGGTTTTGCCAATGGCCGTGGCTTTGCTGGTGGACATGGGTTTTTTTTGAACATCCTATCACATAGGTATTTAAACAGTTCCTCAGACAGTCAATTACCATAATGTAAATTATTAGAAACAAGCATGACATCCATTTCTCAAACAGCTTGTTTTCACACTACCATATTGCTCCTTTCAAGTTTTAGTGATCAAAATACTTCTTTTATAGTCTGAGCTATATATGTTGGTTCAACTGTAAAAAAAATTAGAAATGCCATAGTTTCTGTAGTATAAAATATTTTAGACAAATGTCTCACTCTGCCTAATGGTAGATGTGGCCCTGAAACTAATCCCCCACCCCCATCAGCTGCAAAATTTCTCGCAAAAAATGCAATCCCCTATTCTTGCCCGCTGGCCACCAAAACAATCTCCTTATACATTATAGGTAAAGCGTTAGAAATGTGTGTAGCAGTTTTAGGCTAGTTTCAGACAAATGTCTATTAATTTTTTGTTTTGTTTTTTTAGCAATACAGCTAGTCTAGGGTCATGACTTCTTCCAATGAAATATTTACTGTGTGTACTCAACTTTAGCCTTTTAGGTAGCATCAAAAACAAGGGCTTAACGGCATCTGTACAAAATTAATTTAGCTGGAAAATTATTATTATTTTTTTTTTTTTTTTTTAAAGGACAACTCCACTCTCATAAGAACATCTTTTAGAAGGAATGGCCTCTTTAAAATATGTTGATATATCATACCATGTCCTATGAATTCATGCTTATGCCTGCTATGCTTCTGGATGCCTCATGGAAACTGAGCAATTTTGTAAGCCTGTACTGAGCCTGGGCATGCTCAGAAGAGGCAGACGGGGATTAACATTCAGACATTGGCTGTAATGTCAACTGTCAAATCCATAACTGACATTTGGTAACTGGAAGAACCAGGAAGCAGAAACAGGGCAACAGGACATTTCAGGTTAGACTTATATATTTCAGGTTTCAAACTATTAATTTTTTAGGGTTTTGGGGGTGATTTACCTGTATGTAAGTTTTCATTTTGGGCCGGACTTGCCCTTTAAGTGTACTTTTGAACTTTTATATAACTTTTTCTTTTAAAAAATGGCCAATATTGTGGAAGGTCTGAAATAAAACTAAAGACCAGAAAAAAAAATAATTTATAGTTAAAGGTAAGTGCATACATTAAATAAATGTTATATATTGTTAGACGATAGTGATGGACCCAAATTCGAACCCGAGTTCGGGCAGAACTTTACAAGTTCGGACAAACTCAAACTACCCGAACTAGTTTGTTTTTTCCGAACACGCAGCTTGAATGTTTCTGAAATTCCTTCCAGACTGGGTTACCTTGACGTGGTTGGAAGGTTTTTCTTCATGTGATCACAGTAATGTATACTAAAACCCCTTTGTTTATATGCCAGTATGCTGATAATGATATGGTATGGGGCCTACGATGTGCACTGATTATCGTATGTATGTATCACACACACACACACACACACACACACACACACCTTTATTACCGTATATAATATGTTTATATCTCCATAGGAGATTGCATTGAGTTTAAGGAGCTACATTGTGGTGGGGGTATATGATATTACATTAGGAAAGGTGTATATGTATGTGTGTACTATCTCACTGTTACCATTTAAATACCATCAGTAAATGTATATAAAATTTAGCACTGACCTATATTCGTACAACACAAAAAACAAAATTGTTAAACTTACTTACAGAGCCGAGATCTCTATTTTAAAATGGAATGGTCAAATGGCAGCTTAAACCACACCTCTGGGCCTGCTCCATATGAAAGGAAGTGTATATAACAAAAAACTTGTCTGCTACACGGGATGTGATTGTTATTGTAATGGACATATACACCAAGGCTCCTTATATAGTACCTCCAGCCTGCAGGTGGTGTCAGTGAGTAATAAAATACAAGAAAGTAAAATACATAGAAAGTGAATTGTTCTACCCATAATCCTTCCATAAGCAGTGATCTGGTACAAATTGGTTGTAGCGGTGCTGGTAATACCATTTATTCTCCCTGTTTTTCTCTCCCTGGTTTTCTCTGTAATTTGTTCTCTGTATTAAAGGGTACGTCCATCCTGAAAAAAATTTTTGTGATTAAGTTCCCCCTGGTCTCCCAGCCCCAACCGCTATATTGATATGTTTATAAAGCTCCCCAAACTCTACTTACCTCCCCTCTTTCCTCCGCCGCGCTCCCGGTCCTCTGCTTGCGAGAAAATGCAAGCAAGAGGGCGGGACCGCAGCCGCGTCTGTGATTGGCGAGCGGCAGCCAATCACAGACGCGGCTGCCGGCAGCTCCCTTCGGCGGAGGAAAGAGGAGAGGTAAGTAAAGTTTGGGGAGCTTTATAAACATATCAATATAGCGGTTGGGGCTGGAAGACCAGGGGCAATCTTATATATTAAGGATTTTAATCTAGGGGAGGGATCGGGAGAGGGAGGGAGAAGGGCTGCGTACGCATGCCAAACTTCCCCGAGGCCAGGTAGGAGGCAGAGTCCTATATGGACTCTGCTATCCTCCTGTGGTGGCAGTTTTTGGACTTTGGGGGGAGACTACAGGAGAACCATATGGAGCTGGGATGTGAGGTAAGGATTAAACTACACTACATGGTGGTGCCGTATTGGGGGGATTATAGTTTTGGGGATGGACATGCCCTTCAGCTATGGAGGCTGCTACTGATAGTATTGATTTAAATCCCATGTCCTTGTACCTGAGATGAAATCCTCAATTAGACTCACCAGGCCCATTGCAAAACCTATTTTTAAACCTGATCCATTGTGATGGGGTAACTAGGGAGTGGACTGATTGGCTAGAACAATTTGAATTGGCAGTCACTATTAATGGTTGGGATAAAGGTGCTCGCTTGCAAGTCCTTAGCCTTTTGCTTTGTGGTAAAGCCAGGCAGGTATACCAATGATTCGTGTAATACTGAAATAAAAAGCAGTATCAGTTATTATAAATTGCTCTGAAGCAACTTTTTTCAATTAGATCTGTATAAAAGAGTATATAAAGGATAAATTAAATTTCTTTAGGTAAACTGGGAAGGAGAAATGTTTGTTTATACGTTAGACATGATGCTGTGAGGTACCTTCTGTTATAATATATGAGGTACCATCACCACTTGCCGTAGTGAACACTAATAAGTATTAACTAGCATGTTTGTTTCAACCACACCAGTGTAGCAGGATTGCCTGGGCCTACTCTCAGACCTGCAGGATTATCCTATTTACCAACGGGCACAATTTTGCTAATACACACACCACACACACACCCACACACACACACACACCACACTTTTTTGGGAGTAGTTAATTGGAAGAGATTTTTTTTAATTTGTTCATATTTTAGTGCATTTTAAAATCGTCTGAAGGATTCATTCAAATAGTTTAAATTTTTTTTTTTTTAATAACATCACTTTTGTTAAAAAGAATTGATCAAATCACAAGTAAAGCTAAATCACACACTAAATAGAGTAGAATACAACTTTATCCACTTGGCCAAAATTTAGAAATGAAAGTTAAGATATATTAAACATAGCAAGGAATTAGAAAAGGAAAGAGCAATTAAGAGATACAACAATATAACAATGGAAAGGAAGAACGATTACTGCATTTCTAAAAATTACATATTCAAAAACACATGATTAATGTAGATACATTTGGTATTTTACAATTTGATATCACAATCATATGCCTAACTTAAAAATTTGCACACACTCTCTATCAGCCTAATTAGAACGCAACACAACTCTTTAATAATCATGTTGTGCTACTACCATAGGCTAGAGATACAACACAGGTTTTAATTGATGCTAACAGACACCCAACGGAGGGCTGTATTCTCTTTTTCTACAAAATGGAATTTGGGATCTAACAGCCTTACTATAAAAGTGGGTATATTAATTATCCTTTAACATAGGTCTAAATATTTATTTTGCAATTGAGAAATAATACTGCAAAATCATTCAGAATCACATTAGAAATTAATTGTGCTAATACTATATACACTATACAAAATGATAACATGCTAAATTTAACATTTTTTATTGTTTTTTTGTTTTTTTTTTTAACAAATGTCCATAACAACCAAGAATTAAATGGCCTGTTTACCTCTTACAAAAACTTTAACCCAAGAGTTATCATCTTCCTCCACTGCACTCTAGACCATACATCTTACCCTTTAGCCCTCAGGTACCAGAGGACTTCAAGATATCTGGACTCAGGTGTCCCGGGGAGAAAGGTAAGCATTGCAAAAAAGGCGTTTGGGTGGGATGATTACTCTACGTGTAAAAGTCTTGGTAGAAGTGAACACACCATTAAGAACAAACAGGACAGTGTGGAAAAATTTACTTGTCGACTTTTAAAATAGTAAAACTGTTTTTTATTCATATTTTTAAAGAAAATGTGCTTATGTAGTATCAATGTTCAAATGAAGTCAACCAATCTATCTGCACAAAGCTAAACTATGAAATTGTACAACAGGCCAGCAGCCTTTCGTTCTACCCATGTCTGAATGTAATGTTACATTTCACTGTGGTAAAAGATTGTTTATATAAGTAATTTTGCATGCAGTTTAAAAATAACGTGGAACAGAAGAAACTATTATTAAAGCAGAACTAGTTTATAAAACAATAATTGGCCTGATTAAAGGTAGCGCTCCCCAATACATTTTGACCTTGATTATACCCTTTAGGTAATTTCAAACTAGATACAGAAAGCCCTGATTATTACCCTCAATTATAGCTCCATGAGCTCAAGTATGGTTAGTACATTTATTTAGGAAAAGAGAGAGTAATTGTCCAGTCACCAATTTTGCATTTTACTTTGCTAAAAGGGAGTGAAGAGTAATCTAAGTTATTAGAGGACTTTAGTAGTGAAAGATTTTATTGATTTCAAGCAGGTATTGTATGATTTGGTTGTGAACTACATAGAAAAACAAGTGTCACATAATGTTTTAATCACAGTTTCTGGCGATGTCAGGGTAAACATATTTTAGCATGGTATTGGAAGGTATTCTTTCACTGCCCTAAGGCTAGGCCACACTAGCGCGCATTTTTTTGCGCTCCAATTGCACTTTGCGATTCACAACAACATTTTACTTATAATATAAATTGCGGGAAGGAGACCCCAGTGCGTAATGGGTTCCATTGTGATTTTCCAATGCATGCGATCGCCATTTGTGGTAAGTTTCTGTCAAAATTGCACTTAATACAAATCTATGGAAGTGCATGAAAAAAAGTGGACAGAAGCGGACACAAATCAATAGGCCATGCAATTTTAGAAGGTAAGTTTTTACCTATATCCCCTGGGAACCACAAGCGCAAACATACGTAAAACGGACGCAAGTGCATTGCAGAAACGCACAGTGCTTTTTTGTGCGTTTTAGTGTCCCCTTACTTACTTAAAGGGGAACAAAAGTGGGGTCCAAATGTTGCTGCAATCCCTTTTTTCTGCTAAGCCAGAAGTGAGCTATAAGCTTCATTCTCCCTGCCAGTGCAGGAGACGAGCTGCAGGACTACCATCAGAAAGTATGATTTGCAGAAAATTTTTCCTTTTGGTGGCCGGCAGCTCTGCTTTGGAGAAAGGACACCTGAAAAGCACAAATGTAAACCGATTGTAAAAAAGTTGCAGCCTTAAAATGGGTACACACATGACCAACCACAGATTGGACTGTATTCTGTAATGATTCAAAATACAGTACTCACACATGCCACAATCATTATTGGCACCCAACGAAAATTTTGGGGGCAAACAGGTCGATGCAATGGCTAACAACGATTGTTTACCGGCCACGAGATCAGCTATTTTCATGCTAATAAATTTACAGGTACATAGATCTGCACATGGCACTAATGGTACATAATAAACCCCCCATCCTAGAGTGAAACATACCACTTAAACATACAATCTCAAGTCCAATTGTCAATAAAACAGACTTTATTAATCCCCCTTACACAAAAAGCCCATCAACATTTTAACGCTATAAGATTTACTGAAGAACAGGAGGTAAATGCACTATCTCTTACCTCCCGTTCTTCAGTAAATCTTACAGGAAAGGAGGAGACACTTACCGCAGACCCGCTCCAGCGCTAAAATCCCCAACACATCTCCAGTCCTTTGCACTGTACGCTCATGTGTCCAAGACTGTCAGTGAAGTCGGCGCTGGAGTGTCTCCTCCTCTCCTGTAAGATTTACTGAAGAACTGACACAAGCTCACTGGAGGTGTGAATCAAGAACCAAACTCTTAACAGATATATAATAAGTAGAGTAGATACGGCCATAGAGTGTATATTTTGGTTCATGATGACAATGTGTGATGCGGTACATGACAGTCTGGAAGGTGTGAGACCATAGAGTGTATATTTGGTCCATGATGACAATGTGTGATGCGGTACACATGACACAGTCTGGAAGGTGTGAGACCATAGAGTGTATTTTGGTCCATGATGACAATGTGTGTGCGGTACATGACACAGTCTGGAAGGTGTGAGACCATAGAGTGTATATTTGGTTCATGATGGCAATGTGTGATGTGGTACATGACAGTCTGGAAGGTGTGAGACCATAGAGTGTATATTGGTTCATGATGACAATGTGTGATACGGTACATGACAGTCTGGAAGGTGTGAGACCATAGAGTGTATATTTGGTTCATGATGACAATGTGTGATGCGGTACATGACAGTCTGGAAGGTGTGAGACCATAGAGTGTATATTGTGTCCATGATGACAATGTGTGATGCGGTACATGACACAGTCTGGAAGGTGTGAGACCATAGAGTGTATATTTGGTTCATGATGACAATGTGTATGCGGTACATGACACAGTCTGGAAGGTGTGAGACCATAGAGTGTATATTTGGTTCATGATGACAATGTGTGATGCGGTACATGACAGTCTGGAAGGTGTGAGACCATAGAGTGTATATTTGGTCCATGATGACAATGTGTGATGCGGTACACATGACACAGTCTGGAAGGTGTGAGACCATAGAGTGTATATTGTGTCCATGATGGCAATGTGTGATACGGTACATGACACAGTCTGGAAGGTGTGAGACCATAGAGTGTATATTGTGTCCATGATGACAATGTGTGATGCGGTACATGACACGGTCTGGAAGGTGTGAGACCATAGAGTGTATATTGTTCATGATGGCAATGTGTGATGCGGTACATGACACGGTCTGGAAGGTGTGAGACCATAGAGTGTATATTGTGTCCATGATGACAATGTGTGATGCGGTACATGACACAGTCTGGAAGGTGTGAGACCATAGAGTGTATATTGTGTCCATGATGACAATGTGTGATGCGGTACATGACACGGTCTGGAAGGTGTGAGACCATAGAGTGTATATTGTGTTCATGATGGCAATGTGTGATGCGGTACATGACACGGTCTGGAAGGGGTGAGACCATAGAGTGTATATTGTGTCCATGATGACAATGTGTGATGCGGTACATGACAGTCTGGAAGGTGTGAGACCATAGAGTGTATATTGTGTTCATGATGACAATGTGTGATGCGGTACATGACACGTCTGGAAGGTGTGAGACCATAGAGTGTATATTTGGTTCATGATGACAATGTGTGATACGGTACATGACACAGTCTGGAAGGTGTGAGACCATAGAGTGTATATTGTGTTCATGATGGCAATGTGTGATGCGGTACATGACACAGTCTGGAAGGTGTGAGACCATAGAGTGTATATTCGGTTTATGATGGCAATGTGGGATGTGGTACATGACACGGTCTGGAAGGTGTGAGACCATAGAGTGTATATTGTGTCCATGATGACAATGTGTGATACGGTACATGACACAGTCTGGAAGGTGTGAGACCATAGAGTGTATATTGTGTTCATGATGGCAATGTGTGATGCGGTACATGACACGGTCTGGAAGGTGTGAGACCATAGAGTGTATATTGTGTCCATGATGACAATGTGTGTTGCGGTACATGACACAGTCTGGAAGGTGTGAGACCATAGAGTGTATATTGTGTTCATGATGACAATGTGTGATGCGGTACACATGACACAGTCTGGAAGGTGTGAGACCATAGAGTGTATATTTGGTTCATGATGACAATGTGTGATGTGGTACACATGACAACAACAGGCGCATTAATTGATGTACGAACACACATCGACATTCGTTAGCAAATAAATATGAAAGAAAAACAGCAAACACAATCGCAAATTACTTCATTCTTCATTACCATTCGGACCTCAACCCCAAAATGTGCTTTGTACGTTCATCATTTCGCCATATTACACTATCAGCAACAATTAATCTGCCCAAATATGGTGAATTGGTTGCTTTCTAGTGGCACATTCTATTCTGCAACAATTTAGATCTTACACATCATATCTGCCTATTAATGCCAGATTGTGCACAGCAAATGGCAACAATTTTATTGTGTTCGTTAATGTCCGATTGTATGACTATTGTTTCCAATTTAAATCTGGTCGGTAGTTCATAGTCCAATTTCATTGCATCGTGTATGGGCCCCTTAGATAGATAGGGATAGCAGAGTTGATAGATAGATAGATAGCAGAGTTAGATAGATAGCAGAGTTAGATAGATAGATAGCAGAGTTAGTATAGATAGATAGATAGATAGAATAGATAGCTAGTCAGAGTTAGATAGATAGATAGATAGATAGTAGTAGATAGATAGATAAGATAGATAGATAGATAGATAGATAGAAGTAGATAGCTAGCAGAGTTATAGATAGATAGATAGATAGAGTTAGATAGATAGATAGCAGAGTTTAGAGTAGTAGATAGATAGATAGATAGATAGATAGAGAGCAGAGTTATATAGATAGATAGAGAGCAGAGTTAGTATAGATAGATAGCAGAGTTAGATAGATAGATAGATAGCAGAGTTAGATAGTAGACGAGTTAGATAGATAGATAGCAGAGTTAGATAGATAGATAGATAGATAGCAGAGTTAGATAGATAGATAGATAGCAGAGTTAGATAGATAGATATAGATAGATAGATAGCAGAGTTAGATAGATAGCAGAGTTAGATAGATAGATAGATAGCAGAGTTAGATAGATAGATAGATAGCAGAGTTAGATAGATAGATAGATAGATAGCAGAGTTAGATAGATAGATAGCAGAGTTAGATAGATAGATAGATAGCAGAGTTAGATAGATAGATAGATAGCAGAGTTAGATAGATAGATATACAGAGAGAGAGGGACAGATAGATAGGGGCAGAGGTCCATGTAAAAGGTACAAGAAGGTCTCCCTGGCCAAAGGTATGGCCAAGCGACTGACTACAACTGAACACAACAGTAAGTTTAAAATTACCAGATTGCTACCAGTATATAATGATATTGCCAGTTTACTGTGCCTTTGTGTCATTAATTTGTGTCTCTCTATCCAAATCTCTATCTCTGTCTGTCTATTTCACTGTCTTTCTGTCTGTTTATCACTATCGGGCTGTGTGTCTATGTTTGTGGTTATCTATCTGTCTGTCTGTGTCTTTTTGGCCATCTCATTAAGTACTTAGTGGGTGTGTCCTAATTGGGGCGGAGAAAGGGGCGTGGCCTAAAAAATTTTGCGCCGCGCTGCGCGCGGCGCATGGAGTGCCCAGGAGTGCCCCGGATCTTCTTAGACCCTAGATACGCCCCTGTGCTCAGTCCTTAGCTATGGCACAAACTTGTTACAGTTAGTCACACCCATTAATAATCTCTAGCCAATCCTTTTACAGGACAGATAAAGCAAGGAAGCATGTGACTGAGGTCAGGAGGTGTGGTCTGACACTGAACATACACACAGTTACTTCATCCAGTTCTTAACAGGCTTACATTTACTTTAACAGAGTTTACTAAAGTGGCATTTTATAGTTTATTGGTGTTTTTAGGGGGTTGTTTTCAGATTCTGGAGTATATAAAATTGGGTTTAGTTCTCCTTTAATTTTAGAATGAGAGTCATTTTGTCAATATATCCCTGTTCTAATTAAAGGATTTTTATACTAACATTTGAGTGTGCAGGATTGCTATTAGGGATCTCTCTCTTTTTCAGTACATGTATATTTCTATATCGCTATATCACAAATTATTATAGAATACCGCACAGCTCCTTTAACCCTTATGGAACACTAGAATCAAGTGGTGCTCAGGGGGATAAACCAACATATCATAATACAAAAAGTAGTGTCTGGGTAAAACTACCCCGTTCACCAAGATCCCCCAAAAACAGCACAACCATATAACGGGTCTCAATACAAAGATACTTTATTGGATATACCACACATTACTAAAAATACCCCACACCCTTATATAAAACACATACACCCAAATACCGGGCGTCCCCGGTTAGTAAAAAAGAAAGGCTCGCTTCCCCCATACCCCGTTCCTCTTGGTACTGTAACAGCAATAAAGACAACAGTATATCATATGCTATCGGGACTTAGTTGTGAGAAGCCATGTCCGACTTTCATACGATACCTCTTCACAGACGGACCACACTCTTCATCCGGGTGTGCTACACTCTGCTCCGCTTCGTAGTGGCACTGTCTCTCAGTTCTCCGGCTTCATCATCCGTTTCGGTTCTGCCGCGAAGTCCACTGTTATAAACAGAAGGTAACAATCCTGCTCCTGAATGTACCCTTACGAAGAAACTATGTATCCAAGCGCTGGGAGAGCTGCCAAACCTACACGTGTTTCGCCATTGCGTGCTTCACGCACCAGCTTCATCAGGGTCACATGATCGGTATATTAAGCTAGTTTAAATACCTTCCATCATAAAGGCACCCTACCTCGCATTGGACTGATCAGGTGTGGGCGGCTCTGAAATAGCGTTCCCCTTCATGAAATACCTTATATACAATTATCACCTCTTCACATGGTTAAAGACTAGATAATCTATCAATTTATACATAGATTCCTTATATCAAAATTTCATATGGCTCACAGAATATCACATAATAACCTAATTATTATTTATAGCTTATTTCCTTTGATTTGCAACTCCCTCACATCTTTTACCCTACAATGTATTTCCTATCATTCAAGTTTACACATTATATCAAGTGGATTTTTATATATAGTGAGATACACCATTCCATCACCTACAAATAGCAATTGAATTGCATCTCCTCGTTCAGGTCAAAGGGGGTCATGGTTTTTAACGTGTAAATCCACCACAATTCTCTTTGTAGGATCAACTTATCCAGATCCCCCCCTCGTATCCCTACAGATACTGTTTCTAATCCCATAAACTTCCATTCCACTGTTCACTTTCCATGTGTTTCCATTATATGTTTGGCTATTGCTGATCTCTCTGAGTTTTTATTGATAATCGCTCTATTATGTTCCTTAATTCTGGTGGTTAGTGATCAAAGTGTTTTTCCCACATATTTACTACCACAGCTACATATAATCAGATATACAACTGCCTTTGACTGACACGATATAAATTGCTCAATACAGTCTCCTACCATCATACGCAACAACACCTGTAATCCTCTTGCATCCGGGGGCACATAACGCATCTACCGCACTTTTTATTTCCCTTCCACTTCAGGGTGTTTAACCAATTTGTCTTGGATTTACTCTCCACAAAATGACTAGGGGATAGACGGTCTCTTAAATTGGGGGCTCTTCTTGCTGTTAACAATGGAAATTTTTTTACTGATCCTTCCAGATCTAGATCTTCCCCTAAGAGAGACCAATGTTTTTTTCAGGATGGCCTGTATTTTTGGCCATTCCTGTTTATCTTGTAATCAGGCGAATCTTCGTATTTTCTGCACCCCTTCTGTGGAATCTATCAGCCAGATCTCTGGCTTGAACTTCAAAGATCTTGAGCAGTTTCTTTTTATACGAAGAAACTGGCCCACTGGAATGCCTTTGACCAGGTTGTGCGGATGATGGCTGGAGGCCTCCAATAATGTGTTAGCTGTCTCTTTCCTGTATGTATATGTCTGCAGTGCTGTACCCACTTTTTTAATAGACACATTGTATTCAAAAGTCAATTTTATATTGTATGCGTTGTTATTCAACCTAGATACAAACTTTGTGAGACCTTCTGGGGTACCTCTCCAAAACATCAGTACTTCGTCTATATAACGAATCCATAGACTCACCTCAAATTCTGGTTCAAGGTCCCCAATGATCTCACTCACCGTATTCATTTCCCAGAGGCGGAGAAGGAGGCACGCATATGTAGGAGCGCATGCCGCCCCCATCGCGGTCCCCCTAAATTGCCGATAATATTTATTATTGAAAATGAATACATTATTTTTCAGAACATATGCAAGCAGGGACAACACAAATTCCGTATGGGCCTTAAACCTACAGTTTCTAGTGTCCAAGAACATTTTAACTGCCTGGAGACCCACCTCATGTGGTATTGAGGAGTATAGCCCCTCAATATCCAATGTAACTAATAGGGTATCCTCCTCCAAACATACCTCTTCCAATCTCCCCAGAACATCTGTAGTATCTTGAACATATGAATTGAGGGTTAGAAGAAAGGGCCGTAATATCACATCTATATATTTACCGACATTCTCTGTAGGGCCCCCTATTCCCAACACAATAGGTCTCCCGGGGGAAATCTTTTTTGTTTATGTATTTTCGTGAGATATGGTAAAACATTGGAATCTTCGGATGCTGATTCCACATGAATTGATGCTCCTGTTTAGATATGACCCCTTCATTCCAGCCCTTGTCCAAGATAGTTTTTAATTTTCTCTGTAGTTCTGCTACTGGATTAGTGGGTATTACTTCATATTGTTCTTTATCATTCAAAAGTCTAAGGGCCTCCAATTTGTACTGCAGTTTGGTCATAACAACAACATTCCCTCCCTTATCCCGAATCACCAAGTCATCCCTCAATTGAAGGGATCTAATGGCTTTAGCTTCCCCTTTGGTTATTTTAGGGCTGCCAATAAGGGATGTGGTCAATGCATCAATTTCTTTTGTCACCAATTTCACAAATAAACCCACATTAGGGAAGGCACTTATGGACGGATACCATGCAGACTTTCTTTTTAAACCCGTTAGGGCTTCTGCTTTTTTGCTCCCCCCTTCCTCTAGTTCTATTTCTAAAGAATTTTCTTTCAGAAGACTTTGTAATACCTCCAATGTTTGTTTATCCCTTTCTGATGTAACTGTTACATTTTGTTTTCTAGAAAAGTTTTTTTTAGTGTAATTTCACATGCAAATATATGTAAATCCTTGATGAATTCAAATTTGTCAACGTGACAAGTCGGGGCAAATGACAAACCTTTAGACAAAACAGAGGTAATATCAGTGCTAAATTCTTCACCTGTTAAATTTATTACCTCTAATCCTTTTATACCCCCCTCCCATTTATTTCATTTTCTCGGTGGGCAAAGTTTGTATGTACCCTTCTCTCTCTCCCTATCTCTTCTTTCTGATATCCTCCTTTTCTTGCCCTTCTGATCTTTTCCTTTTCCTAAAGGGAGCCTCTGATGTTTCCCCCCTTCCTCTCTCTCTGATCCACTTTCGTCACCTCCCTTTTTCCTCCAACTGTAAGCCATTCCCAATTTGAAATCACTACTATCCCTAACAAATTTTCTCTTCTTACGTTTTTTTATCTCATTTTGCATTGAATCAACCTCTTTCCTTAGCTTAACTTTGAATGTATCAAACTCTCCCTCTGTTTTAAATTCTTCCAACTTTTTACTCAGATCTTCCACTTCCTTATTAAGTGCTTTCTAGTTTCATGGAGTCTGCTCTAATGATCATTTGCATTAATTTACTCGAACATTCTGATAGTTGTTCCTCCCACTTTACTTTGAATTTAGGGTCCTCCAGTAAATTAGCTCTCGGGTCCAACTTAATCCTAAGGCCTCTATTACCAGTTTATTTCTAAGTGTTATCTAAGCTCGAGACCTCCCATTTCAATTTTAGTTGTTGCAAAATACATTTCTTATATCTTACTATACAATTGTATAAAAGTATCATCTGACTCCGATGCATCCGATATGTCACCTGTTGAACACATCAGTACATCCGATCCCAGTCAAGTTCGCACAGAAAGAACGCCATTTCAGTCCGCAAGCATGTATCCAATAAAGCTAATTACACATTGCAGGGTAAAAGATGTGAGGGAGTTGCAAATCAAAGGAAATAAGCTTAAATAATCATTAGGTTATTATGTGATATTCGTGAGCCATATGAAATTTTGATATAAGGAATCTATGTATAAATTGATGGATATCTAGTGTTTAACCATGTGAAGAGGTGATAATTGTATATAAGGTATTTCATGAAGGACACGCTATTTCAGAGCCGCCCACACCTGATCAGTCCAATGCGAGGTAGGTGCCTTTATGATGGAAGGTATTTAAACTAGCTTAATATACCGATCATGTGACCCTGATGAAGCGGTGCGTGAAGCACCAATGGCGAAACACGTGTAGTTTGGCAGCTCCCCCAGCGCTTGGATACATAGTTTTTCTAAGGGTACATTCAGAGCAGGATTGTTACCTTCTGTTTATAACAGTGGACTTCGCGGCAGAACCGAACCGGATGATGAAGCCCGAGAACTGAGAGACAGTGCCACTACGAATCCCGGATCAGCTAATGCCGCACCGGGGTGAAGAGTGTGGTCCGTCTGTGAAGAGGTAGATCTACTGCTGTCTTTATTGCTGTTACAGTACCAAGAGGAACGGGGTATGGGGGAAGCGAGCCTTGCTTTTTTACTAACCGGGGACGCCCGGTATTTGGGTGTATGTGTTTTATATAAGGGTGTGGGGTATTTTTAGTAATGTGTGGTATATCCAATAAAGTATTTTTGTATTGAGACCAGTTATATGGTTGTGCCATTTTGGGGGGGGATCTTGGTGAACGGGGTAGTTTTCCCCAGGCACTATTTTTTGTATTATATTATTTCTATATCCCTACCTAGCACCTCTATCTATTTTTTGACCATAATTTATTTAAACTAGTGCCCTATTTCCTTATCTCTTTTTGGCAGAACAAATGATTGTTAGCTCTTTTAAGCACTTTTTCCCATCCGCTCACTTGTATCTTTATGTTGTTCCTCCCACTTAGATTGTAAGCTCTTCGGGACAGGGATGTCATTTCTTATGTGTCAAGGCTTGTTGCACTTATATCAATTTATACATAATTTATATATATGCTTTCTCAAACGATGTATAAATTGTATTTATTTAATTTTTTATTTATCTGTATAATGGCTTGCACTTATCCCCTAGTTTGTATACTCTGTAATTTTAAATGTACAGCGCTGCGTACCCAAGTGGCGCTTTATAAATAAAATTATACATGCATACATACATACATGTAGCTTGATAGCATTTTAAAAGTTCCAAATATTGTGTTAAAGTATGTTACAAAATGTGAACAGATAAAAATAAATTCTACATGCCCAACATTAGCAGGCTGTTGCCCTTTAAGCCCAACTTTAAATTATAATACAAGGTTATTTTGTAAACAACAAAATGTGTGTTAAAGAAAAAAACCAAAATACATAAATTTAGTAAAGACAAGTGTTTAGTTTTATTTATAAATTCACAGTTTCTAACTTGCACAAAGGCTCTGGAGTCACAATTTTATTCACAATATAGTTGTAAGCAATATATTTTAAAAAAATGTTTTTCTTTTTTTGCTTTTGTACCTATGAAGACTAAAAATTAAGGTCAGGGTGCCCAAATATTCTGCATATTCTGCTAAAAATGCTTTGCAAAGAACACACCCTCTTTTGTGCTGTAAATTAAATATCAATAAATACTTTACAGATCGTTTGCAGAACTAAAATTGCATGGTTTGTGTTTTGTGTGATTAACAAAATCATGCAGTTCATTTTGCACAAATCATTTCTGTGAACACTACAGTGTAAAATTTAAGAGGGTCACCAGAATGGATTTTCCCCCTATTTTAAAACACAGAAAACATGTGCAGGAATCACATGAAACATAGTTTTTTTTTAAATAAACAATTTATCATCAGATCACATTTCCAGCCTAATGTCACCAACTATTGCTCATGTAAATAAGAACTAGAGGGTAAGAATTTTGGAAGGCGTGTACAATAAGGAAAACAATAAAAGTGCATACATTATTAAAAGTCCAATGTTTCTAAGCAAGAGCAACATTTAAACAATAATAAACTCCTAGTTCATTTAGTAGGCCATTTCCTGAGCTGATCTGCAAACAAAAAGGTCAGCCAAAAAGAGAATGAAAAGCAACAAGATTACAAGGGAGTTTGGTACTCAGGGCTTAGCATTTAAGTGGGGTTAGAGACTTTGTGAATTCACAACACCACACATTGTGCTAAGGGTACCATGCATGAACAGGGCGGCCTGCACAATTGCAGATGTGTACCAGTTATATAAAGGCAAAGGAGAATACAGCTAAATATTAGTTTCTCACTTCCAAAGTTCATTAAATCACACGCATATTACAACAAATTTTATAAATACACCCAAAGACATACATAACGCACTCATTCACCCTACTAGAAAACAAATGTTAAATAATTATTTTGTAGAAACCATTTACATGACACAAAATATACAGAAAATAGGGATAGAATGATCCAGCAATAATTTACCAGGTATAAGCCAACGTGCTGCATTTAGAATGTAGGTTTTGATGGACTGTTTCTAGTTGATTAAATTAACTTGCTGCTGAAGAAAACGCATTTATAAAATAGTTTGACCATGTTGCTCACTTAGAAATTCCTAACATCACCTTCTAATACCAATATATTAATGACATCGGCATTTAAGGAACTGCAATTTTACCTATTGAAAGAGAGATATACACAGCGGGCAGACTTATCAGCTACATTACCAAAAATACTGTTTCTTTAAAAAAAGCTATTTTTTTACTTTTAAAAAAGCCATTTAAAAAAAAAATTGTTTACAGGTCAGGACGGTATTCCGCCCTCCGTCTTAACGTGGATGTCCATTAACAAAAAAAAGGCCACATCAAGAGATGGATTTAACCACAAAAAACACAGTATATCTTTTGTATGTATCAAAATATCAGCTCATTAAAAAGGTTGGCCAAAGCAATCCAAGTGTTGCAGTCTGGAACTTCCAAAGGACTGCACACCAGTCTTGCAAAAACTGTGTGTCCTTTATTATTTAACACACAGCACAGTCCTTTAAATAATAAAGGACACACAGTTTTCGCAAGACTGTTGTGCATGGTGTTGATTTACAATTTTGGCTATTTGCCGCTGACCACGGCTTGCCATAGCACCCAGCAGAAATGACTCTTATTTGTATTTTAAAGTGTGCAAGATTATCCCTTCTTCTACTGCATAATACTTACAGTTAGAGGGTTCAGTCAATAGTGAAATAACTGAATATACAAACTTCACAAACAAATCACTAAGGGGCTCATTTACCCAGAGCCAATAAACACATTTTTCGTGTGACTTCAAATCATTTGTAACCCCGGATGCACGGTTATCACCCACGGACCCAGCACAAGGATTTTAATATCGATATTTAATTTGGGAAGGGAGATTTCCCCACAGAGATTGTGGCTCTGGGTAAATCTCCTCATACACCAAAAGAAATGGAAAGTGACTGAAAAGCCCACTCTTTATGCAGAAAACTTCAGATTTTAAATGATTCTGTTTTATTTCTGGTTCACTTATATTAATAAGATCAAAATTAAACTGCAGTGAGTTTGATTTGTAAACATATCTTATTTTAGCTATTGGAACAATTTGGTTTTGATCCCATGAGGCATATTTAGCCATTGGAACTATTTGGATTTGATCCCATGAGACATGCATACATACATGCATATATACATTGATATGTATAGACACACAAACCAAGCTTTAATTCGGTTAATTTTGTTAGCAACCTATTTTCTGTGGATGCTGACAATATATATGTACATTTATTTAGAAAACATGTTAATATGTAAAATATGTAAAAATGATTATGTGTATCTTAATACCATAGCAGGAATTACAAATGTAAAAGTCACTTGACTAAAACCAGCTTAGTCAAATTTGCAGCTGGTACCATCTCATCTAATTCGAAATTGCAAGTACAATCTCATCAAGTGTAACAAACCAGCAGCAAAAATAATTATGCTCATAGTTGTTGCTTTAAACCAGCATTACTGGTCCATGTTAATCTGGCCATAGATGTAAAGATCATTCTTAATTCAAAAACTAATTTTGAGAAACAGGCGATCACAGAACTTGAAACATGCTCATTAGCTTAACGCCCAGTGCTGGCTTTTGTGAAAATTGTTGTAGGACGATATGTATTGTTATATTTCTTGAGAAGCAACTATAGCAACTATAGTAAACACTACACACATATGTAAAATAAATTTGATTGTCAGTGTTAGTATGCCTTAAATGAGAACTAAAAAATATCATCCTGCCAATATTCTAGCTGGCCTATCCCTCAGGTTGGCAGAAACACTAACATGTACACTACCATGTTTAATGGCATTCAGTAATTTCTACTAAAATAATTTCATAGTCCACATTACTCCTGCAGGTTTATGACTAGATCTAAGGTAATACCACTTATAATCTCTTGAAGACCAGATATTAATACACCATTAAGAATATATAAAAAGGTCATGCACTAAATTAGATTCCCAGATGATACAGGAAACACGATTGTCTTGTGGAATCTTTACTGTATTTGGGGTAGCCAGTTGGTCTGGCCAATTTGTGGACCTATTCTTGCCAGTGTGTGGCCATCATTACAGTATAAATCCACAATCTTTCCCCTAAAAGTAAGCACAAAACCCTTAATAAAAAAGGCAAACCAAAGTGTATCACACATGATATTAGAAATAAAATCCAAAAATGTACTAAAAATCTGAAATGAATATTAATTTTGTTTTATTATTTGGATGGTAGAAATATATGACTGGATTTACCCATTTACCCTTAAATTTCATTATCCTGTCTAATAGAAAAGAAAAACACCCCAGAACGTTTTTAAAACTATAACTGCACACAACAAGTGTATATCTCTATATAAAGTAGCAGCATATTTATAATGTTAAAACCTGCATCCCACATCCCATAGAAACCCGCTTCCATGTGACAACATAAAAGGAAAATACAGTGACTGTTTAAACATTTACAAAATTAAATGTCTAAATAAAAAAATATATTTGTTACAAATAAATAAATCCATTAAAAAGAAATCTACGCAAATGGTCCACATCTAGTATACTGTCCCTCTTTCTGCAATAAAATCCATCTCCTAACACATATACAACATCTGAAACACACATTTTAACAATATTCATATCCAATAAAAGGAATAAACTTGGAAAATGGTAAGGAAGTTTTGTTCCATTTTAAGGCAGTATATAAACCTATTCACTACACATTGGTAGACACAAGGTAGAGAAATATCAGCTCACAACCCAGGAATGTCACATTCCAAAGGCAGATTAAGTGACACAAACGATTTATTAATGTCTAAAGGTCCAAAATATCTCTCATTCACTAAAATTAATAGTGTGAAATAAGTAAAATCAAAGCATTTTGAGAGATCAGCAACAAATTTGCAAATAAAAACAAAAGGAACATACGAATACTGAATTGAGAGAATTGCCATCAGCTATTTTAGACTTTTAAGGTTTGTACACATGCCCAATTCGACAGCGAGCAACGACCCCCGACGCAGATACACGGCCGTATCGGGCGAGAATCGCACATGTGTATTCGTTCGGTCAGGGTTCGTTCAGCGATCGGCCTGGCGGATTGCCGAATGAATACACACGTGCGATACTCAACCGAAACGGACGTTCGTTGCACAAATGTAGCGTCGTTGGGGGTCACTGCACATTGCCTTAAAAGCCAATCTTTTGTTAAACATTTCCATTAGCAGAGATCGCAAACAATGTTAATTTTATGTACAAAAGAAAAATAATCCATCAATTGCAGAGAAAGTCAACTAACAACTAAAATAGAAATAAAATTGTTCTATGGCGTTTCTCTTGAAAAATGTTTAAAATGTATCCATAAATATCTTGTCCCAAGTAATACAAGCAGGCACAAACTACTAGAATACATGAAAAGGAAATCTATACATTAAAATAACTCCATGTTTAAAGGGAAGGTATCAACAACAATTCCTACTTTCCCTTCCATTCTAAAAAATAGTGGAACTCTTTAAATACCCTTTAAAAAATTGCCCATTATGCAGTAATCTACCCACTTAGTCTGGCTATAAGAACCGCATCTTCTTCACATACTATGGTAAATCAAGACAGTGCGAATGTTAGTAAGGCTTTATTTAGAATTTTATGGGAAATGGTGAGACCTACATTTTGAACATCATTATAAATAAATATTTGAGAAAAACCCAGGCTCTCTGCAGGAATGCCTTTATCTTACTCAAAGGCCTTTTTAAAATAAAAATATCAATTCACACAAAACAACCCAGGTATGGCTAGTCAGTAAGTTCAGTATTCACATGGCACAGTTAAATTGTCAGTACCGACCTACTGCATTGCTAAATTAATTATTTTTATCATACACTTTTGCAGAAGCTCATTTGTCAGATTCCACATAAAAAAAAATGATGTGACAGATTTTGGATGCACTCGATATTCTAACAGAGCAGGACTGTTATACAGTCCTACAACATCTTGCTCTCATTTGGATTTGGCAGGTGCAGTAGCTTACTCCCAGGGATGGGGGGGCAGGTTATCAGTGAATTATGAAAATCCATTGAGTAATTGATTTGCGCATTTTGCTTCAATTAAAGACACCGTATAGGAATCCATTTAGTGTTCTCTCTCTATACTCCTGTAATCAAGCATTTCTGCATGCCAAGTCCCAGATGGATAGGGAGTAAAACCATGTTATGTTGCAAAATGTGATGTTTTTCCACAGATTTGGAAAGACAAAAAAGCTTGATTTAATGGACCCTAGATTTAAACAGCACTTTATGAAGCAGCTGTTTTTTAAAGCAGGTATAATAAATGCAGTACAATAATAAATTAACCTGGAATCTTAAAATTACTAATGTTGCTACTAAAGAGTACAGTAAAACAAGTATTTATCGCCCGTGAAATCCATCCCACTGAACACCATCTTACCTTAAAGCAGTGTACTGTATGTGTATGAAATGTATAAACATTATACACTGTATAGGAGTGGCTTTTTTTCTAGGCACAAGAGTAAGTTGTACAACTTTCACTCATAACTAACTTTTTTTTCTCCTTTCAGTAGCATTAACAATGCAATATTATATTCCTCTTGCAAGAGGATTATTCTTGGTACTTTGGCTCAGTTTTCTTACTAATATTTGTTTAAGCCAACATACAGCTGTGTGTGGCTTAGACCAATATCATATTTAAAAATTAAATATAATTAAGAAATCACTAGTCACATAAAAACAAAAACTAGATTATATTAAACAACTCTATTTTTTAACCCTCTCCACTTAGTGACTTAAGGAATCTATGGAACCATTCGCATTATATATATATCTATATGTATATATATATAATATTTTATATTATATATATATATATATATATATATATATATATATATATATATATATTATATATATATGAATTGTCTCCTGTATTTAGTCAGCAATCATCTGAAAATGAAATCATTTGCAACAGACATTCAGCATTCTATAGAGGTAAATGTTTATATAGGCTTACATACCCACACTACTGCACCTGCAGACATTCTAAAAAGATTTCTAAATTATACACTGACATTTCTGTTCAGTGTTGTCCCAGGAAATGGCCTCATTGTGTTGTAGTGCTAAAAAATCAGGAAAGAGAGAAAAAGAAAAAACTAAAAACTTTCTTTGCATTCACACTTGATGTTTCCCCCCACCAGTTGCTTATAAATAGACAGAAGCCACATAAATATATAAAGGTGCAAATACAGGAACAGGGTTAAAGGGAGCTAATTTTTACCCAACAAAATGGCATTATAAGTTCTTTCCCCCAGTAATTAAACTGTGAAAAACTATCCCTGTATAACAAATCGGAAAGCCCCATTTCTTTGACGGTAAAACATTTTCTGAAACAGGGTTGATCCCCATTATAGCTTAGAAAAAAACAAAATCCAAGATGCCGCTTGGAGAACAATACTAAGTAAGTCAGTACAGACATTTTCAAATCTGTACAACAGAAGCTACATCTTCTTTACTTAACTGAAAACTCTATCAAAAGGAAACAGGTATACTATGGCACAGTTATCTGTATAATTAGAGATTGCCTGAAACCGTGGTAACGCCAAATGCTCCCATGGTTAGATCTTTCTTGGTTTTGATAATGTCCTGCAAACTTGGCATGGACCCAGATTTAGTTTGTATTAGAGTTTTGATAAACTTTCCTTGGTCCTGAAGTTTTGAGCGCCTACGCTTAATGGCTCTTTTTTCTGTTTTTGTCTTCTGTAGCTGTCCATTGCAGAGTGCTGTGCAAGCAGTGATGCCACAAAAATAGGATTCCTCTGACTGAGAGGATGTTTCTGAGCTACCCTCAGAAGGTGGACCTTTGTAGGAAGAATGATAAACCTCTCTTATATTTGCCAAATCCTTTTCGTTTGTGAAGGGTTTTTTTGCTTTTACATCACCATTATGGAGCACTTTCACAGGATCTATAGGCTTTAACGTCTCAACCTTTTCACTTTTATATTTGCAACGCTTTTTTTGCTAGAAAAACAAAACAAAATAGCACGCAATTAGCAAATCAAACATTTATACTTTAAGTAATATGTCTCCAAAATAAAGACCTTCACAAACGAATTAATAATTAAGAATAAACCATACCTTTTTCTCTGGTGAAAACTTCAGAGGTTCAACAATATACAAGTCATCTGGATTAACTAAAGAAATGTTAAAGACATTTTAATAAGCAAACAAGACATTTCGTATGAAGACAAACTATTACACAAGGCAAAAACTGGAATTACTTTTTATTATGTTGACACAGTGTAAGGTGTAGTTCTCTCTCAAAGCCAGCTTTAATTTTCTACTTGCCCTGAGCAACTAAACCATGTCAAGTACATTTGACATTCCTGGTTTTAAGAAATCCGGGTACTGAGTCTACCCAGAAGACATGGGGGTTACTAATCAAAGCAATAAATTGTAGTGTTAGGGCATGGCCACACTGAAATGCAAACGCATGCGATTTCGTTGCGTTTGCGCATGCGTTTTTTCATTAACTATTGAAACCCGCATGCGATTGCAATTTAAAATGCGGAAGGCAAATCTCAATCACAACGCACCCGAAAACGCATGTTTTCAGTGTGTTGATGCATTTTCAATGATATGAAAAAAATGCATCATCAAAGCGCAAACAAAGAGCAGCAGTGTGGCCTAGCCCTTAAAACATATTAGCAGTCCTAAAAAGAAAAAAAAAAGCATTCTTATCCAAACATGCACCACATAACTGTGATGAACATTACAGTATATTTATGATGGAAAACCATTTTTTTAACCATGACAACAGACCAGGAAATCAAAATGTACAGTCAGATATTTTATACTTTCAGGTTCCGGATACAAGTGAATCTTCTAGGAGGGCCCCCTTTATTAACTGACTGAGATTATGTTTTTTTATTAAAAATCAGCAAACCCGATTCTATACAGAATCGTCCCTGCGGCACGCACACACCACCTGCGGCACGCCCCTCTCACCAGCGGGCTTGCCGGAACCATCTGTGGGCATTGGCTAGAAGACCCCACATGGCAAACGTGAGCAGGTGGGTCCAGCGGCCATGCATATCTACAACCGTCTTTTAGTATATATGATTATATTATTGTGCAGTAGCCTAAATGATTTTAACTTACAGAGTATTCTTATTTATACTAACTATAAGGAATTGTTTTGTCACATATTCGAAAAACATTTCTGGAATAGCACACTATTTCTGTTTAATTCTTGAGCACTTTCCCATGTCCGTCGGGTGGTTCGGGAGTTATCATTAACCTTTGCGCTACGATACCCCACAGACCAGGATTTACAGCCACAAAAGGGGGGCTGTGGGAGCACTCCTTAGGCAAAATTACTATAGCATAGTGGAAGTGCTACTGATCTGACAAAAACATTAGAACAAATAAAGAAAAAAAAAAGATCAATAAACTATCTGTTGTATTCAATTAGATCAACTGGACTTGAAGTTTAGTTCTTGAAGACGTTTCGCTAGTCATCCGATTAAAAATTAGCCCCATTTTAAACAATAAGAACTTTTATTGAATCTCCCTGATAATGTGTAATGCATGTGATTAATTGTTCCACATGCCGCCCTGCTTACCTTACTGCAATCTCGCTAAGTCTTTAGTACATAGCAGGATTCAATGCCAGGTATGTAGCGTCACCTTAGAGACATCTGACTAAAATAAAAAAGCTGAAAAGCCAGTGGAGAAATTCAGACATACAGACTCCACTGTCACTGTATACTCTAATTATTGGGCACAATATTTCTAGTCAAATGGTTCATCAAGCTTGGTTGCCCTGTAAATTTTCTAATCACTAGTAAATCTTCTTGTAAAGCCTTAATAAACTGTACATATTTACGTAATGATGTACCTTCTTTATTGGAAAGGTGCAATGACTGGGAGCGGATCAAGGAAAGTGATTTTCTTTTAAGATTCATATCATCATAGGAAGAAAACACCTTAGTAATAAAAAAAATAAGGTTCAGTTAATGTTTTGGCGATTACAGAATCAATCTTTACAAATTTCTGTAACAAGATTCAACAACATGAATTTGGTCTATGAGCAAACAGCCTTATTTTTCATATGGCTACAAGGGTATTACACAAGAATTTAAAGTCTGTTTACAAAAGTTCTTAGACTATGCACAATACAGCTTAAAGGATAAGTGCCCTGTAAAATCAAGTCATGTTCATTTGGAAGCTGCAGCTTTTTTTTTACCTATGCCCCTCCAGAGCCTAGCTTTGTGTCTTGAAAGTTGCGGACATCTGGTTACTGGTTTGCTGAATGTTAAGCTCCGCCCCTCAAATTTCCTCTGCTTTCTCCTGCTTGAGTCTCAAACAGTAATGCCTGTGAATTCCGTGCACTCTCCTGCTTGAGCCTCAAACAGTAATGCCTGTAAGTTCCATGCACTCCCCTGCTTGAGCCTCAAACAGTAATGTCTGAGTTCCCTGCACTCTCCTGTGGCATTATCGATTGAGGCTCAAGCAGGAGAGTGCACAGGACTCACAGGCATTACTGTTTGAGGCTAAAGCAGGAGAGTGCACAGAACTCACAGTTATTACTGTTTGAGGCTCAAGCAGGAGAAAGCAGAAGAAATCTCAGAGGGGCGGAGCTTAACATTCAGCAAACCAGTAACAAGATGTCAGCAGGTAGGCTCTGGAGGGGCATTGGTAAAAAAAAAAAATATGGCAACAGTATTTTTAAAGCTGCAGCTTCCAAATGAACACAACTTGATCCTTTAATACGATATTTTAAATTTGCATCTCTGCTTACCCTGTTTTTTATTTTAGAGGTTCTAGCCCAGGGAATCTCAAACTATGCCAATCAAGATGTTTTATAAAATACAATTCTCAGCTAAAGCCATTAATTTCTGCATAAATTGCTATGCATCTGGGGGTGTGGCCAAAATGGCGCTCTGAGTAAACGTGGGGACAGGAGCTCTCCTGATGAAATATCCTGAATTTAACAATTAGCCGGTTGTAGTAACCAATATCAAACATTCCAGAGCTGTACATCAACAAGATGACAAAACACGGCAGCCAGCAAGGCAAAAAGTCTGGGTACGCTGACAAATGCCCTTCACCAACAAAAACAGGCCGCAATTTCGGACCCACCAGTGGAACACGTGGAGTCGGACGGGGCTGTAGCCAATGAACCACAACTGGCTACACCTTCTGGCAACCCATCACCGACAAATATTGCCCGCCATCCAGGAGTCCAAAGCCTCCCTCACCGTCCTAATCGAAGAGGTGAGGGTCGACGTCGGCCTACTGAGGCAAGACTTCCAGGCCCTAAGTCAGCGTGTGGGAGACCTAAAGGGACGAGTCTCTACGGTGAAAGACTCCCTTCACCCACTGCCAAATGAAATGGCCGACCTGAGACAGCAACTTAAAGCACAGCAAAGCAAGAGCCGATGATTTGGAAAATAGGTCCCGCCACCAAAACATCAGGCTGGAAGGACTCCCCGAAGGTATAGAGGACCTGAGGCCTACCTCACCACATGGCTCCTAGACACTTTTGGCGCCGACAACATGTCACCAGTGTTCACTGTGTAGCGTACTCATTGTGTCCCCACCCGTCCCCCTCCCCCGGGCTATGCTAGCCAGACTGCTGAACGCGATGGACAGGGATTCCATCCTGAAAGGCCAGATACAACTAGAGAACACTACAATTATGCTGTTCCCCGACTACTTCATCGACTTGTAAAAAAGACGTGCGACATTCCTGGCAGTCAAGCAACACCCGAGAGGCCCGAGCCTGCCGTATGCCATGATGTACCTGGCGTGGCTGCGCATCCAACACGACAACAGCACAAAATTCTTTGACTCGCCAGTGGAGGCCACACTTTGGCTGGACACCCGGTTTGGCCCAGCTCAGAGGAATTAGTGCATTGGCACCAGTACACTACCCTGAACAGATATGATCTCTCGGGAAACAGGAAACAGGTGTCCCCCTCCCAGTTGGCCAAAACTCTCCCCACTTCTTTTATATAATGTCCATCACATTGCTGAAACATCACCATGCTATACCCCCCCACAGGGACACAACAGGAGACAATTACTCTGATTCCTGCTTGCAACCAAGGTCCCAGGGACCCACACCATACCCCAACTACTAATTTTAAGTCGGGGACGGAACTGCCCAGGGAGAGGGTAAAACTTGCTATACACTCATGTTTACTATGACTATGTTGCAATGGTCGACACAATCATACCCGATCTGCTTAATAGAAACCAAGGTAAAAACAAGTAGCCATTCAACAGCTTGAACTGCCACCAGGAACGGCATAGCTTTGAGTATGCCTCAGAGGGATGCATTGCAATTAACACGGTCTACCCTTTGTACCACCATAAGTAGGATGTCTCTACCAGTAAGACTTACAGGAACTAACTACCTCCATATCCATTTCTGGCTCTTTATGGCTTAGTTATATAAGAACCTTATTACAAATGTAATCTGAATGATTCTAGGTCCTACAAATATAACGAGAACTATATAGCGACTTACCGTTAAACCATTCTATGCAAATGAATCACTTAGAGGATTCGTGGTATACACAATGCAATAAACTATTAAAATATTGACCACTGAAATTCCTCGAAAGCTGTGAACTTAAAACCCCTAAGACCACAAAATTCATCATACAATACGAATTTACTCCTGAACCTAAACAAGAGTATATAATGAAAAGTATATAAATGTGGTGTAAAGTTTTTTTCTCCTTACTTATGCTATCCTCGTTATAACACAGGTGACCTCTCTTTCTCCAAATCTATTCTCACCTCTCTAGCTATCCCTTTATTTAACTGTATTAAGGTATCCAATTTGTTCGAGACTCGCAATGCAAGGAAATGTGTAGATAGTTGTAACCGACCAAGACTTCATCATTAATATTTCTATAATATGAAGTAGGTCAATTATTATACTATGTTGTGTATAAGTAAATAATTGGATGTAATATATATTTAATCTACTCTCTATCCTATCCTTCACCAACCTATATGTGACCCCCCCTCCCCACTATATACCACCATCTCTCCAGCTAGCCCTACTCTAAGGAGTTCTAAGTTGAGGTGACCTCAAAAGCTGATATACTCAACAAAGCTTTTCTCCTGCTACCTATATCTTCCCCCTTCCAGCCTACAAGTGACCTTCTCTTCTTTTAATGCCTTTTCATCCTCTCAGCTATCCCTATAATTAAAACAGATGTAATGCAGTATCAATAAATAAATAGTCTATGAATACCATATGAAACTAGAACATTAGAGCATATGAAACATAGCCACTAACATATCAGGAGTGAGTGGATGAAAGACGATTTATTGGTTATCTCTATGTGTACAAACTACAAAAGACTGACCACATGTTCAACAATGTGTTTTATATATGTATGCAACTGCATGTTTCTTTTCTCCTAATATCTATGCTATCCTTCAATATACCATATATGATCTTTCCTTTATATCTTTTATTTATTTCTTTGCTATCCCTATATCAGACCCTTCCAAACACGAGAGTGATTGGGTAACCTTATATATTCTGTGTAAAACTATAAACAAATAATGGCTAATCGAAAGGCAGAATCTACACTATTAATTATGACTAAACGATAAAAATGCAAATAAGCATACACTAAAGGTTGATATGACCAGAAAGATTAATATTGTATGTTTTGTGTACGTGATTGATTACAACATTCACCCTCCACTCTAACCACTATATACACTATGTACTTCCAACATCACCTCTTCTCTTCCTAATCTCCCTCATCTTTTAAACTATACCCTTAGTCAGAACAAACAAAATGCAAACAAGAAAGACACATCTACACATCTGCTCTAACAACTGGAAATGGAATAGCACTACATATACAGAACAAACGCCATAAATCTCCAATAGATAACCAAACGATCTTCTCTTTTTTACTCTATCCCTCCTCCTCTTACATCTATCTCTAATATGTATCTACATCTACAACCATCCTTGGAAAGCTCTAAAATAGAATTAGGAGATTCCTCTCCCACCCCCACCCCCGATATCTTGATGTTGAACCAGAACTACTCCGTTCCCCCCCCCCCCCGTCGCTGACCTGGTAAGGAGGCAAATCGGCCCGCGACGGTCAGCATTGACTGGACATACGTGTCCTACACAGGTTAGACTGTTAATGTTTTATTTAAATCAATCAGTTATGTTAATAATTAATTCAACTTTGTTTTGCCTGTTGTCTATACCCACAAGGGACGATTTTTGCCTATGTCTGCGCGCCTGGACTTTCGGACTGGGGGTTCCCTGCAACATACACTCAGCAACAACAAATCATGGGTGAGTCAACTGCTACCCTCAGATTATTATCATGGAATGTCAGGGGACTGAACCACACAGATAAACGTACACAAGTGTTCACAGTAATTAATAGACACAAAGCGGATATAATTTGCCTGCAGGAAACCCACCTGGTGCACACAATCACTAGAGCCATACAAACACCCTGGGTTGGTTGGGCGGCACATAGTGTATGTTCGACATATTCACGAGGGGTATCCATACTCATTAGGAAAACACTCAAATATAAAACACTCAAATATAAAATACACATGGTCAAGACAGATCCATATAGCAGATATGTATTTACCCTTGCAGAAATAGAAAACACCCCAATAGCCATACTTGGTATATACAATCCCTCAAACACCGGCCTCTCTATCATGGAAAGCATTACCCCATTACTAATCAGATACCCTGATGCTCATCTTATATGTATGGGAGACTTCAATGCAATCATGTGTCCAACCAAAGATCGCCTACAAACTACCCCCGCTCCCGCCAACCCTAAAACATTGAACACACCACCACTGGCATCCTTCACAGAAACGTGGGCATGGGTAGATATATGGAGACACCGATACCCGAACACGAAAGAATTTACCTGTCACTCTCCAACACATAACTCGTTATCCAGACTGGACTATATCTTTCTCGCCAAGAAAACAGTCTCCCTCGTGGAATTTCAGATCACTCAACTATTTTAACTAATATCACCCGCACAATTAAAACCATGGAAATTTAATGTGTTCTGGCTTACCCAACTACCGACGCCAGATATAATTCCGGAACTATTGGAAGAATTCTTAAAATACAACCCCCCAGGGAAACACTCAAAGCATACCTAAGAGGCTGACTCCACTCAACAATCTCATACATCAAGCGTACCACACAATATCAAGAGAATACACTGACATCTCAACTCCTACAAGCAGAAAAGGAATACATTCAACAACAATCTCCAACAACCAAATCTAACTGGCTACAAACACAACACCTCTATAATAACATGCAAATTGAAAAGGCAAATTGCAAGCAATTCTCCATTAAACAAAACTTCTTTGAAAACGGGCCATTCAGGTAAATTATTTACATACCTGGTAAAGGATCATTCCCAATCTAACACTATCCTTACCATACAAAACCCTCAACAAACGCTAGTCTACACAACTCCTCAGATACTAACAGTCTTTCACAATTTCTATCAACAATTATACGCTTCCAAATCAAGATAAAACCGCACACATCAAGATAAAACCGAATACCTGAATCGACTACAATTCCCTAAACTTACAAACGAACAAAAAGCAACCCTAGACACACCCATAACATACGAAGAAATACAATCAGCCCTAGGTGAAATGTTCCACGGGGCCTGATGGACTCCTTGATAGAAGTTTATAAAAAATATAGCGAACACCTACTAATAGAGATGTATAACGAATCATTCTCCACCGGATCACTTCCCACATGCCTATACAATGCCACAGTGGTGGTGCTGCAAACTGATCTCACTGCTAACATCCAACTACAAAATTCTAGCAAAAATTCTTGCTCAACTCTTAAAACGGGTCATCACCTCCATAATACACCCAGACCAGACGGGCTTCATGCCAAATAAATCAACAACAAACAATCTGCGGTGCACCCAAATACAAACACAATTAAACCACGATAATGCTGGAGAACATATTATCCTATCGTTAGATGCCCGCAAAGCATTCGATTCTGTCGAATGGCCTTACCTCTGGGAGGTTTTGAGAGACTTTGGTTTTGGTCATAGCTTTATCAAATGGGTCAAGCTGCTATATGCACACCCAATAGCCCAGGTATTGGTTAATGGAGAACTATCAACATCATTCTCACTCCAGAGAGGCACCAAATGGGTGCCCCTTATCACCCTATCTTTTTGCTATATCGAGCCTCAGAGCTAGCACACATGTATGGGGCTTTCATATCGATCAGCATGAAGAATGTATGGGCCTTTATGCCGACAATATTATTTTATATTTAAAAAACCCTGGACCTCCACTTACAGCAGCATTTACGCTCAAATATATTTTAGAACACACTCAGGTCTAATGATTAATTGGGACAAATCTGCTTTATATCCACTAGATAATTTCCCAACACACAGAATACCCATACCAATAGTCTCACACTTCAAATATTTAGGCATTATTATATCCAAATCTCCCCAACAGTTCTATACGATGAACATCACCTCCTTAACAGAATACACAAGAAATAAAACCACAGCGTGAAAACATGTCTCTCAACATATGGGGTCGAGTACAACTGATCAAAATATTTCTGTTACCAAAAATCTTATATATAATGCAACACTCCCTACTATATATTCCCAAATCATTCTTCAACAGTCTTATTCTCTCATTTATATGGGGTAATAAAAAACGCAAGAATTAAAACCAACACTTTACAAACACCCAAACAAATGGGAGGGCTATCCTTGCCCAATCTACATCTATACTACTAGGCATGCCTAACACAAACAACCCACCAACACCTTCTGACATGATGACCTCACAGGCCCATTTGTATCTCGCTGCCCCAAAACTGCATATGATAGCATCTGGCACTACCTTACATAAACAATCACTCAGAATTTGGAACCTCACTAATCATTTATTTCTCAATGAACACTTCGAACACACTCCGCTTTGGAACAACTGACTTCTTACACAACTCCTTAGCCTTCCAGGCCATAAACTGTGGAAAGAAAAAGGGGTACTTACAATAGGTAACCTAAAAAAAAAAAAAAACAGCTAATCCCCTTCTAGGATCTTCAAAATTCACACAAAATACCGAACGCATTACACGACAGGTGCCTTCAACTACAACATGCATTGAAAGTATCCTTCCCCAACAATTTTGACAATATATCAAAACACCCAATAATCAGTATAATACGCACTCAAGGGCTGAAAGGAATCATTTCTAAACTATATACTTGCTTAATAACCGCCAAATCCCAGCCCATCTTAGAACAAATCAAAGCAAAATGGACCCTGCATATGTGAGATGGCCGAACTTTCGAAAGTTTGGTCCATTTTCGAACTAAATGGAAAGTTCGAAAATGGACCCATTAAAGTCAATGGGAGTCAAATAGTTCAAAAAGTTCTAATGAAATACAAATAAAATATTAATGGTAACTTAATGTAAATGGATGTGGGATCTGTGAAATGGTCTGGGGAACATGTTTGAATATCCAGGACATTTTACTCTCACTGGAGCTATTTTCGAGCTCTCGCGTTCCAACATTCGATGTTTGCACCTAGGTATCATGTACATTTTACTCACGGATTCGATGCTCGTGTATAGGCTTTAATGGACACTTTACTTGCGGATTTGATGCTCGCGTATAGGTATAATAGGCATTTTACTCGCATATTCGAACGGTCGAACATTCGATATTTATCAAAAGTCCGAAAATATCGAAAAGCCGGGTCCGGGATAGTTCGAGAAGTCCGAATTCGTTCGAATTTGAAGAGTTCGGATCGAACTCGGGTTCGAGTCCATCTCTATATGTCAACAATAACAGAAAACCGCTGGCTTGATGTTCTTAATATGCACTGCCTGGTGTCCCCGGCAGTGAACAATAAGCTTATACAGTTTAAGGTACTACACCAGGCATATTACACACCCAAGCAACTGAAACATATGAATACTAATAGAACCTCAGCATGCCCCAAATGTCAATCCCCTGATGCAGACTTCGCACATCTTCTGTAGGTAATTACTGGCTAGAAATTGTTCATTTGCTTAGAGCTCTCACTCCACACCCCATCCAATTTTCACCCGAAATATGCGTGTTTGGTTTGTTGGAGGAAAATGTGTTGTCTACCACGGAACAGGCTTTCCTGCAGGCAACACTGTTTTATGCTTGGAAAACAGTTATCATGCGATAATTGTCTAACAACCATTTTTAACAATAAGAACTTTTGACTCTCCCTGTAAATTCCCTTTCTAATTGTAGCACACAGGAGAAATAAATTTAAGAAGGTTTAGAAATAGTTTACCTGAAACTGTGCAGGGCCGGGTATAAATAAGACATACCTTTTTGGACTGGGGTAGTTATTGCTCTTAGGTATTTTTGAAAGATCTTGTTCACTGAGCTTTAAAGAACTTCTACATCTTTGTAAGCAAATTATTATCAACAAGATGATGCATAAGAAAAGGGAAGCTACCAAATAAATCTGTCGATCAGATACCTGTGTAGATTTGAAAAAAATTGTTAGTTGGAAAACAACAAAATTGCAAGTTAAAAAACGTGTTAAAAGGAAATAAACACAGAATATTTTGTGCATGTTATTATCTATATAACTAAAATTAGAGTTGCTATATAAAAACAATATATAATATATAAATATATTCCTATAAAAACAATCTAGTCATTGACAAAGCCTCATTACCAATTTCCCATTTGTACTAGTGAAATTACCTTTTTTTAGGTCTATGTTGATGGTGCTAAATAAAGATTTGACTAAAAAATGTTGCTTGCATCAGCTGAGGATTTTGTGAAAAAGTAAAGGCAATCTGATGTTCAAAAATATGAGCAGTTGAGTTAGGTTTGAGGTTTCCTGTGAGATGTGCAATTCTGAATAATATGATCCTTATTTTTGCACAGCTCAAGTATGGGCAAATGATTGTAGGAGATTGCACATAACTGCAATCCAAAGGGTGGGCAGATTCCCATGCTTAATATGACTGTAAGGACTGTCAATTTTCATACTGCCCATGCTTACCGACTGGAATGGTCCCCCATCTTGGCAAGACAAATTGAAATAGGTTTATTTCTAAAATACAGTTTAGATTGTATATTTTAGAGACATGCATACAAGTCACTTAAAAAAACGATACAGTTAACAATAATTAAGCCACAGGGACATAAAGGAATACCTTAACATGTCTTTGCCCACTGTTCTGGGAATTCTAGGTGTGAAAATTTTTTTTTTCATTGACTAGTTGGGCAATGCTATTTTATAGCACATTTGTTTAAACCTCTCAAAAAAGACAGAACAAGCTAAACAATACAGACAAAAAATAGATAATAAATCTACCCACTAGAGCGTTAAAAGATATAAAGGAAAGAGACAGATTTTGTAATCTTTTTTTTGTATTGAGATTTAATCATCGATAAATGTGTGCTTGCTTCAGTATTTATAATAGGTTGTTTTTTTAAACAAAATTAAACAGTGATATAAATAAAAAGTAACAATTGGTTTCTCACCTCTTTTTTCAGTTCAATTACATTAGCAGAAAGATCAGAAACCAGCTGACTCATGTTAAGTAATTGTGCTTGCAGCAACTGAATCGCATCGGTTTGTCGTTGGTCCTAAAAAGAACATTAAAGGAAAGTTGTAGCTTTGCAGGTTTTTGTCTAATCAGTGTAATTTTTGCTTCTCGAATACAAATATGTAATGTAAATGGCATAAGTGAATAAAAGTGGATTTTAGGTTTTGTGCAGTTTATTATTCTACAGCTCTAGAATGTTAAAGCATAGTTTATTATTCTACATCTCTTACTGTGACAACTTCTATATAAGGAGGCCATCACAATTTACTCAGTATTTCCCCATATGTAACACACTCCTGGACTGGCACACAGAGCCATGATCATGCCATGACCACAAGGAAACCTATTAATGTGAATTTTCATGTGAATTTTTCGCGGCTTAATGGGCCAGGCCAGGAGAACAGCAAGTTTTACACTCTATTTATCGCTCCTTACAGCATCGGCTTTGTGCTGTAGAAGGCGGCACAGTTTTGAAAAAGATATCCCAAGCCTAATCACTAAGGGAGCTTTGTTTACAATAATGTATATAATGTTTATCAGATCAAAGGAGAATTAAAACAAAAAATGAAACTTTACAAAATAGAAGATAGAGTCACATGTAGTTTAAGTTGAAGTTAACATTTTACAGCTTTGTCAGCGATATTGCTAACCCTTTTGGAGAGAGGATATTCTAACAGAGCTTTGTGATATAAAAATCTTTGGGGGACCATTTATGCAGTGCAGGCACACACAGACTGAAAACTGTCCAGCTAGAAGTCTTGCAAGTTGATTGAGAACACTATATTTCTTTCAAGATTTACATAATATATTTTTTGTATATATTTACCTCCAAATTCTCATTTTTCTATAATGTAAGGAGCCCCACCCCAACCCTAAATGCTAGGTTTAAATGTTTAAAATTATCCCAGAAAAACTTACCCACCTTCACCTCGGCCTCTACAGCTCCGTTCCCGAAAGTAGCAGCAGAGGCCTGCCCGGCAGCCGCATGTATGATTGGCTGAGAACAAGCCAATCACAGACATGACTGGCATTTAGTAAATAGATCAAGGTTGGGTAAGTCTATTTCTAGGCTCATTTTAAATATTTAAAGCTGGCATTTAGGGTGTGTATGTGTGTGGGGTCCTCTACAATTGGGTTTAAGAAGATCATCTGTGCAGCACAAAGGAATCCGGAGGGGGAGAAGGGAGGGAGAGCTCCCCTGCTCATGCCAGAGTTCTCAAGAAGGACAAGGAAGAGGCAGGAACTGGATTTGGACTTTTATAAGGAACTGCAGGAAAACTTTAAGGAGCAGAGGAAATAAGGTAAGGATTTGTTAACATTAAACAGTAGGGCAAGCACTGGGACAAATTTTAGTTTGGGGGATGGACATGCCCTTTAATGAGGACAGAAATGCATTGCATTTTTTGCCTGTGCCTCCTCTTCTCTGATGCTTACACAAAATTGAGTAATGTCACTTAGAAGGTCAGAGGGGGGTGTATACATTCATTAAGAAATGGAGAATAAAACATAATGCAGAAACACTGCAAATGGCATGGAGGTAAGCAAGACAGAAATTGTTCAGTTGAATTTTATAGACTCTGGGAAAGGGGACTTGTATGTTCAAGTTAAATTCTCCTTTAATCTATTTACTAGCATGCATTTTCATTGATACTAAAATAAACAAATATTGTATAACAATAATGGAAGTGCAGTCTGTTTGCAATAATATATTCAGAACTCTACCTGTTCTTCTGCAATTCTTGAAGTATTCTGAAGCTTTAATATAGTCTTATTAAAAGCCCTTTGCATTTCCTCCATTTGTTTTCGGTATCTAAAATTAAAAAGAAACCCCATAATAATTTATAGTGTTTAGAAGAGGAAACCCCTTCATAAAACCCATTAACATTTAATAATTTAACAGTTTTGACCGTTAGAATTTAGAATTAGTAGATGCAGTGTTATTCACCAAGGGGCTGATGCAATTAAAGGTGAAAAAGTTAGTTTGTGATTATAATCTGCAGTATAGTATAGTATTTGAGGTTGAATAAAGACATATACGGTATCCATCTAGTACTAAACACTAACCGATACCCACATTTCCTGCCTAAGATCTAAAAGGCAAACGAAAACAGTATGAACAGGAAAAAAAATTTCAATCGGAAATATCCATGGATCAACTCTATGTATCAACACGCAACATCCTTTATTTTTACAAACTCATCCTGCTTTTTAAATTTTTTTTAAACTATTTAATGAACCTGCCATCACCCCATCCAAAGGAAGATGGTTCCATAATTTTTTCTCACAGTGAAAAACCCCTTGAAGACTAAACTTCTTTTTTTCCAGACTCAAGGGATGTCTAGGGTGTCCTCTGACATGTTGGTGAACAATGCACCAAATAGTTTTTTGTATGGCTCATTAATGTCTTGTATTCAAGCTCCTCCAGTCCCCTTATTCATTCAGTTGCCCTTCTCTGAACCCTTTCTTTTTGCAAAATGTCCATTTTGTACATAATTACTGTGTCTCCTCCCCTTTGCAGCCCCCTGGTCCCTCCCACTCATGAACCCCATGGTCCCTCCAGTTGCAGGCCCCCCTTGGCCCATTCCCTTACAGCCCCGTGTGGCCCCCCCCACTTGCGGGTGACGTGGGCCCACCCACTCGCGGGTGACGTGTGGAAACCGCATTTTCAGGGAGAGTGAGAACTCTGCCTTTAAAGGCTGTTTTCACATAGTGAGAGAGAAGGGCTGTAGATTCCCTTACCTTCTCTGCAGCTCCTTCAAACAGCAGAGAGGAGGAGGGACTTCCTGTCTGCCACACACACTGAGGGAGTCTGAGTCTGTGCTCACCGGTGGCACCGTGCAGGAGTAGCCTTAGGAATGTCACATGTCAGCCTCCCACCCATTAACTTTCTGGTCAGTCATTTCTTTATATCTTGGGCTGTGGAGCACGTAGAGAGGTGGTTGATGGCTCGTTTTAAAGGTAGGAAACTGGCCTTTCATTTAAACTTGTTTAAAGACCACAGTTCTGCTTTAATTGTTTCCTACAGATAAATATCTTGGGTGAACTTTAGCACATCTTATTGCATCAGGCCCGTTTTGGTTTTGTGAGTTTGGGGAGCAAGAATGTGAATATGTTAATACAAATCAGTATTCCAATAAAAGCCCTTTGTCATCATATATAAAGCCCCCTAGAAACAAAATATACTTTCTCATAGCTTTCTTTGTAATCTAATAAACTAAATTAAAACTGCAATTTATTAGATAGTAGTAGAGACTGGCACTCACTTCTTAGGTACAACTGCCAGGGTGCTCCCGAGAGATCAGATTATACACAATAAACAATGAATCAGGGCACTTCGTGGTCTTGCAAACAAGTGGGTTTATTCACATCACACGCGTCATCGATCCCTATGACGAGTGACCGCAACCCGGAGCAGAGGAGGAGATGCTGACAAGGAGGAACGACCCTCACAACAGCCGGATACTTTTTTAGGATCAGGCCCAGCTCCCAGAGCGAGGAAAGAACTGGCAACCACGTTGGAAGAGATTCCCGACCTGACAAGGCTGTAAGCGGAAGACTACGCCGCCGCAATTGATCACGATTTTTTATTTATCTAAGAGGACTTGGACTTCAGGAGAGACATGTTTATTATGGATGGGCTTATCATTTGCCCCCAGCTAATACCTTTGAGAAAGCAATTAATACCTGGCTGTGATATGCTTATTGGGATTTTCCAGGGTACATAATTGCCACAGATTCTTGTACAAGTCATTCCGAATTGAGAAAGCCAGTCGGATGACTAGCAAAACGTCTTCAAGAACTAAACTTCAAGTCCAGTTGATCTAATTGAATTCAACAGATATACCATGACCTGGATGAATGAGAACCTTCACAAGCAGGTAGATTTGTATAAAATTTGTTGCCAGATTGCTTTGAAAGAATTTTTTGCAGCCCATCCCACACAGAGTGGCGAGTCCCAGCTACAATTAAGAAGCACTTGGGAACCCCAGAGTAACAACCCTGCGTTGAAATGTTTCTCTAGGATGATAAATACTTGCCTGAACTGCAACCCTGACAAGAAGCACAGAAAGGTAAGCCTGTTTACCATAATTAAAATTGAGGAGAGGAAAGCTTTAAAAACTTTAAGGGAGGATAATTCAATTATTATACAACCGGCTGAAAAGGGTGGGGGGCTGGTCATCATGGATCACAGTTATTACAGAGAGGAACTATTGTTACAATTGGGTGATAAATCTGTATATAAACGACTGGACAGAGATCCCACTGGTACTATTCTAGATAGAATCAATATCCTGGTGGTGAATGCAGTTACAGCAGGGATCATCAATGAGAGGTGGGGCAATATCTATGCCAACTACACCCTGTTTGTCCTATTATTTATACCCTTTCCTAAGGTCATAAAAATTTGGAAAAACACCCCCAGTCACCCTATTATTTCTATGAGGGGTGGGGTTTCGGAACCATTGGACAAATTTGTGGACAATGTTTTACAGCCTATTGTACTAAAACAAAGTACCTACTTGAGAGATTCTGGGCTTTTGATCTCAGTACTACAGGATTTGGTTTTACTCACGAATGAGGAGTTGTGGTTAGTAAGATTACTAGATTAATGAGATGCACGATAGATTTACACAGCGGAGGTTACCCTGAGAAGGTAGTGCAACATGCTCTTATAAGTGCTAAAACAATATGTGGGGAGACTGGGCAAGCTAAGGAGAAGGAGGAAACAAAATTCTGTAGCCTAAAGTTTGACACACAAGGGCTACATTTACAAAGGGGACTACAAAAAAACTGGAGAATGCTTCTGTCAGACCCTACACGGTCTAAGATCTTGCCATCTAGGCCTACAGTATGGTTCCGTAGAGGGAGAAATTTGAGGGATCTTTTGGTACAAACGAATTTGGTACAGTACTACTAATACCTCCACATGGCTACCTTAAGCTAAACCTGACAGTCATAAGTGCCAATCATGCAAAGACTACACATGGTTGATGTGGTTCTTTGTCCATGTGGGATGCTTTATGTGGGTAAAACGGACCTTATGCTCAGGATTAAAATAGATGGTCATAGGTCAGCTATAAACACCGCCTATCGTGATAATAAGACTTTAAAACCAGTGGCCAAACACTTTTAGAATTTGGACATAAATTGTCTAATTTTAGATTCTGGGCCATTGACCATGTACCAAAACCAAGGCGCGAAGGAAACAGATCACAAGCGCTCCTGAAAAGGGAAACATTCTGGATCCGGACTGGATACAGTAGCCCCAAGAGGACTGAATGAAAACGGTCTCTTTAGATGCTTTTTACAAGACAGATAAGAAGACATATGCTTGTATATTGGGAATACCCATACTTACTACCATCCTTTGGATGTTTGCCACTATCTTTTTGAATTCTTAGCTTATTATATATTTCTATTACAGGTCACCTCCTACTGAAATCATTTTTCTAAATCATTTTTTAACCCCACTAGTCACTTATAACAGGCGCTATACCGTTTAAATTTATGCACTTTAAAACTTGTGCACTTTAAAGGAAATGGTACACTTTACATTCAAATATCTAGAAATTTAATAGTTTATAACCTTTTAGTAAGTCTTAACACTGTAGATTTTTTTTACGGAATCATATTGATTTTTTTTTCTTAAGTTATCACCCATGTTTTTGACACACAGAAAATATGTCACAGGGGTGTATCACTTTTTCCTCTATAGAGGATGTTGCACTTGAATCTGTGTTTAGGCTTGATAAAAGGTCCAAGACCAGGGACCGAAACGTTGCCACGGACGTGATGTGGATAAAACCCACTTGTTTGCAAGACCACGGAGTGCCCTGATTCATTGTCTATTGTGTGATAGATTATTTAATCAGTCTCTATGGTGTTTGCACAAGTCTTGTCATTTCACTATTTTCTCAGTACCTTTCCCCCCTTTTACATGCCCTCTCCCTTCTAAGAATTCCATGTACTAATACATGGAATTATACCCTAAACTGGATGTAAATTAGAAGAAATATACAGATGTATAGAGTATTGTTTGTCTGGAGATTTGCAGTCTCAATTCAAACACTACAGTTTGCTTCAGGTAAAGTTTAAAGGGCATGTCCACCCCCAATATAATCCTCCCCCCACTACTGGCCCCATTGTGTAGTGTAGTTTAATCCTTAACTTACATCCCAGCTCCATATGGTTCTCCTGTAGTCCCCCCCAAAGTCCCAAAAACTGCCCACCAGGAGGATAGCAGAGTCCATATAGACTCTGCCTCCTACCTGGCCTCCGTGAGAAGGTTGGCATGCGTAATGCAGCCCTTCTCCCCTCCTCCCGATTAGGATTCCCTCCCCTAGTGTAAATCCCTTTTACCAAACATTGCCCCTGTCCCCCTAGCCCCAACCGCTAGGTTAGTAATATCAGAAAATGCCCAGAACATACTTACCTCCCTCTTGCCTCCGCCGCTCTGAACCTCCCGGCAGCCGCGTCCGTGATTGGCTGCCGCTCAGCCAACCACAGACGCGACTGCCGGTCCCGCCCCTCTGCTTGCCTTTTCTCGCAAGCAGTGGGCCTGGCAGCGCGGCGGAGGAAAAAGGGAAGGTAAGTAGTATTCTGGGCATTTTCTGATATTACTAACATACAGTTGGGGCTGGGGGGATAGGGGCAATGTTTTGTAAAAAATGTTTTGAAGGGTGGACATACCCTTTAACTCTTACAATCTAGGAGTATGATAAAATAAATAAATAAATAATAAATATCTCCTACACATAGGATTTGACACTGGATTTGCAAAGCTTAGACCATTTAAAATAGATTATTTAGGTCAAATAAACATCCTTGCAAAAATATATATTAGAATAGAAAACACAATAACCAGCTTACATTTAAAAAAGGTCGTTACATAAATATCGGGTAACATTTTTATATAAAATGACTCACCTTTGACTAAGTTCTTCCAAATAGCGACTATAAGTGACATATTTACTTCCATGACTTAATGCGGTATTTAATCTCATAAAAACAGATTCTTTTGGTTGGAGCCATGAATTTGGTTTCCATTGGCATAACTCTCGTATATTTAATTTTGTAGTTCTGCATAGAAATCGGTTGTAGACCTTGGCAGACCACTTGTAACTGAGATATCCTCTATGCCAGTTCATCTTCTTTTTTTCCATTGCAGACAGAGAGTCAACTGTTTTGCCATTACTTGCTAGAGGAGTTTCTTGTAGTTCACTCTCTACCGGAAAAGTGGTAGCTTCTTGGGAAATAAAAGTTTCTGTAGTAGTAATATTTATAATATCAATATTATCACTTATATTTTGCTCTGGTGTATCTGACAAATTCTCAGTTTCTGAGCTTGCTATTGCAATCATAACCTCACTTGTCTTAAGGTCATGCTTTTAACTTCTAAAATCTCTGAAAAAGTCAATATAGGTCAAATCAATTTCAGTTTTTGTTTCTGCTCGCAGAACAGGTGTGGAGGATGCCGACTTTACATCTTCAGTTATATATGGAATAACTGTCTGAGAGAAACTTTGCGTTTGGCTGGGTTTCTAAGTCAATAGATTTGTCATTTTCATTAAAATTACTGCTTGTTAAACATCTCCTGAATTAATTAAAATGAAGTCTGTGTTTTCAATTTCAGACTGATTTGGTACAGTCTTTCGAGTGAAGGACAAGCCTGGTTTGCCAAAGGTAGATAGTTAATTGGGTATCATCATCTATTGTTTTGCAATCTGATAGGTTACCGAGTTGTCTGTGAACATTCTCAGCAGCTAACACCATTTGTAAATGTATTCTGAGAAAGTGAGATGCAACAATGTTGGCCTGTTCGTACAATAAATCTGGGTTTCATATTCATACCAAGAAATTCTCCTTCTTCCTGTTCATCCACTTTCCAAAAGAGTCACCGTTGATTGCCTAGGTTGTTCCTCCTCCTCTTCTTGCACCAACTGAACAATGGGTTTATAGTTGGTAACGTCCAGCTGTTCGTTGACTACTATTGTTGGATCAGTCACATTTTCTGGTTCCATACTACAAAAGGATAACAGACGTATATATATAAGTCCATCAGTAAAAACCTGGACATGTTTCTATGAGGATTATTTCCCCCACCTTTAAAACATTATCTGAAAAACTAATATTGGTCATTCATTTTTGAAGTTTTTTTAGTTTTCAGTTTGTCTGTTTGGACTCACTAATTTTAATACCGGTATTTCCTTCATCAATATTAGTTTTGCAGCTTTTTTTTTTTTTTTTTTTTTAACATTTGGGCTGCTGTTTCCTTGATGTCATTCACTATCTTAACTTTTTCAATCTCCCTGTATATACAATGGCATTGGTCTGTATCCATTATCGGGCACAACACTTTTTTAGCATTATAATTGGCCGAAATGTACATTTATATTGTTATTGTTAAGAGACATACGTATTTTTCAATGAAAAGTTCTATAAGAGATTAAGGGCATGTTCACCTCTTCTGTATGTAGGGCTCCCTCTCCACCCCCAACCATAGTAGTTGGTAAAAAAAAGTAAGTAGAACTCTACTTACACAACCTCTTTTCCGCGGCGTTCAGACACGCCCTCTGCTTGCATGAAACTCAAGCAGGAGGCTGGACCGGTAGACGTTCTATGATTGGCTGAGAGGCAGCCAATCACGGATGCAGCTTCCGGCAGTACAACAAAACACCGGGAAAGAGGCTGTGAAAGTAGAGTTTGGCTTAGTTTCTTTTACAAACTACTACAACGTTGGGGTGGGAGCCCTACACTACAGAAAAGGGGTTTGGAGATAGGGGAGGAGAGAAAAACGTGAGGGAGAGGGCTTAACTGCGCATGCCATTTTTCTCCCGGAGGAGAGAAGGGAGGCAGAGACCATTTGGACACAGGCAGGCACTGCTCTTCGTTTTGGGACTTAACACAGACATTGCAGGCCAGCCATTTGGAGCAGGGATGGAAAGTAAGGATTTTTCTACACTACCCAGGGTGCCAGTAGTGGGTTAAAATATAGTTTTGGGGGTGGACATGCCCTTTAAAGCCTTGTAGAGTAGAAGTTATTATAAATGGTCAGTACACTCTTATGCTTTATCTTTATAAACAAATATTATGGTGCAAGTGATTTGATTCTTGAATAAACTTACAGTGTATGACCAGAGATTTCTTCAGTTGTCTTTGCTGTATCATTTCCCAAACTTCTGATGTTAATTATCGACTTGCTCATGTTCAGTTCTAACAAAGTTGCATATGAGAAATCTTATTTACATATATTGTTTATTTCCGCAGACCACGCAAATATTCAATTTTTAACTGCAGTGCGTTAGTAGCCCTACAAATTCTGCGACATACATACAGCCACATAAAGCAACAAGGAATAATAAGTGCATAAGGACACCAGGTTTCGTCTTAGTATTGTAAAGGCTAACTAAACTAGACAGAATGAAAGCATTTTCTTCACAGAGAAATATACGCTGTTCAATGTCAACAAGTTTAAAAATATTTTTTAATGTTTCATATCGGAAACAACCACTAAAAACAATGTACAGTTATCTAGAAATTTGAACAGGAAATTTGGAGAACCTCCTGGATAATTTTAAAAGTATAGATAGCAAAACTTTAAGGATTGTAAGAAGCTGTATGGTCGGACACATATATAAATGGCAGCCTCGCAGCTTCCTTGCAAGCATATTTTAACCAACAATATCTTGTTATTTGTAAGAAAACTCATAACAAGAGTAGAGCTTCCCTCCTGAATTTAAGAATATCTTATAATCATTTTTAACTTCAGCTGCATTTTTTACAGTCCTATTCTTATCAATTATTATTTAAAAATACATATTATAAAAGAACTACCTTTCCCTTCAGAGTTTTTCCCTCTGTACTGGCACCCAGCAGATTATTCACCATGCTAAGAATGGCATCTGAGAATACAGGGGAACACAAGAAAACATTACTTATCTGAAACCATTGAATCCACCATGAGGGGAAATAGTCTGCCATGTACTTTCCACAAAATTACTACAGTACTTCAAGAGCAAGTCCATGAAGACAGATTTAATTCAGCTTGTTGAACAGACAATTATACAAGAATTATTAGGCTTCTTCTCATGATGATCACAATCTCTTAAAAGGACTAAAGCTGGCTTCAAATAGCAAATAAAAGACAAATCCTGGAGCTCACAAACTATCGTCATTAGCCTGTGGGATTGGTCGGTTTGGCTGGAAATTTTCCATAAGCCGCTACAGGCTTCTTTTACATAAATATAGTATAGAGTGCCAAAAGTGACAGTTACGTGGTGCTGCTACACAAATGATTTACTGTGTGTAGTCAGCAGAAACAGAATCAAAATAACAACAAAAAAACATATCAACCGCTTTAACTATAATTTCAAAAGATAAATTCACCTTTTACCACAAACGTATAATTAAGAAGCAAATTCTTAAAGAAATGTTTAATTTTTCACATTTCTGCAAGACAAAATCAGAACGCAAAAATGTTTAAATTCCAGAATATCCTTTATCCAGATGAACCAGGAAACCACAAGCAAACTGGGCGAGATGTCAAAAAGAAAAACCTTAGGGCATGTGTTCATCACAATGAGGATTTTGTTACTCACCATAAAATCTTTTTTCTCTGAAGCTGATAGGGGAACCAGGTCACAGAAGGGGTTAAAGTAGACAAACTCCAGGACAGATACTTAAAGTTAAGAAGTTCAGGCTCTGGTGCTCCTCCCTACTCACATTGAAGCACTAGTAGCCTGTCCAGTTTAGTCCCAAAGAGGAAGTGTAAGGAAAATTGACATCAAACAAAAATAGTAACAAGCCAACAGTAACATATGAACCAGTGGTGGGAAGTACCTGGGTCTCTTTCAGCCTCAGGGGGACCCAGGTCACAGAAGGGATGTCCCAGACAGAAGAATCAAACCTCTGCTGCCTACACTGAGGTAAATATATCCAAACGTAGAATTTGATAAAGGTATGAATGGAAGACAGGTTGCACATGGCAGATCTGATCCCCGGGGCTCTGTGACAGGCAGCCCATGAAGCCCCCCCCCCCGACTCCTGCGGGTTGCGGACACAGCTACTGCATAACAGTGCAGAATAGCTGAAACGGGCCAAGTTTGAGGCGAGGCCCTAGATCCCTGACAAGTAATGAACAGGGCCTTAGAGTTGCGGAAACATTTCTCATGAGAATTGTAAATCCAGAGAGCTTAGACACAATCCAGGGAAGAAGCAGCTTTTCCTTAGGAGAGAATGGTCGCGGATGAAGAAGGGTATCACCATCTCATGTTTGAGGAGAATTAGGAAACCACCTTCGGAAGAAAAGCCAGATGAGGGCAAGGGATAGCTTTGTCCCTCAGAAGAGATAACATGTCTGTTCTACTGACAAGGCTCCTATCAGAAAATCTGCGATAGAGGCAATAGCCAGAGAAAAAATGTCTTCCAGGATAGAAGAAACAAGGGAACCAAAGCAAGGAGGTTCAAACGTGTCCCCTTGAAGAATCTAATGGACTAAGGAGAGGTCCCATGGTGGTACACTGGATCGGTGAGGTGGGCGAATGTAATTGTAGCCATAAGTTTGGTAAAGGCTCTGGGCATAAATTTGAAATTAAATGGCCGTACTGCATATCTGAGGAAGCGGTGGTGCCCTAGCCCAATAGGAACATGTAAGTAGGCATCCGTATATCCAGGGACGCTAGAAAAAAAACCCCAGATTCGATGGCCCATATGACGGATCTTATTGACTCCATCTTGAAACGACGCCTTCCGACTGTTAAGCACCTTGAGATCCAACACCTGATGAAAGGATCAGTCCTTCTTGGGAACAGAAAAGGCTTGAGTAGAGAACCAAAAAAACTTTGGTGGGCGACACTGGAGCAATCACCTGGGTGTGAAGCAGAGCTTGTATAGACTGTTTAAAGCTCTTGTGGCGTAGAGGACACTGGGGAGTCTGGAGGAAAAGAAGAGAGACCAACTCTATTCAGTAACCCTGGGATACAACCTTCAAAACCCAGGCCTCCGTGGAAAGATTTTGCCATAAATGACATCTTCCCCCAAAGGGTCATGTCGATTTAGGCTTGGTCGAAAGGCTCCTACTCTGCCAGCCCAGGATGTTGATGAAGTGTGCCCTGCCAGGAAGGGGGAGCTCCTGCGAATTGGAAAGGATTTTCTGGATGGAGCCTGAAAGGGGTGAAAAGATGGAGTCTGGCGAAAAGGAGGAAAAGACTCAGAGGGCAATTTTGAGCAACAAAACTCTTTCCTCCTGTGGCCTAAGCATTTTTTTTCCCAGTACAGGTCCAAAGATCAATCTGCCCATAAAGGGGAGATTGGTGAGAGCCCGTTAGATGCTGGGTCAGCAAGCCAAAGGGACCATCTTGCTGCTGTTGCAGATGACCGAGCAATCAACCACTTCATTTAAAGCTGCATCCCCGATATACATAACCACATCAGATAGATCCTGGATTGATGTCAACGGCAATATTAGTAGGATCATTAGAACCGAAAAGCTGGTTAGCGCGACTTCATAGCATTAGCGACCCATGCGGTAGCAAATAGGCAAGCCACTGGGGATCGACCTTAGGGGGATGACCATCATTTAAAGTCCTGCTAGGGAAAGGGAACATGATTTCGAATTGCAAGATGGATCAAAATGCCATTCCGGGGACATATTTGTCCACTTGACCGTGGAGGAAAAGATTAATCGTTCCTTTTAAAACATACAATGGACTTGGAAGTGTCCTCTGAGCTTCCGGCCCTTGAGATTAAGCATTGACCTTATTAACACAACAGATTTGTGTGAATGTTGTGTGCGTTCTTGTTCCAATTTCTGATTTTGGTTCTACACCTCTTCATATTGGTCATCCTCCTCTCTGCGGCGAATCCTCCAGATGTGGTCTGGGGTCCCCTGTCTGTTGTATTGAACTAACTGGATTGCAGAACCTGCCAATTAGAGGCAGATAATACCGCCAAAGATTGGCCCCACTGGTTCTTTTCTCCAGGGAAGGGTTCCCATGAGGAACTAATTGTAAAGCAGACCCCACTAGTGGATTCTTGAAAAAAATCAAGACTCCTGCAGGGTTCTTGCCCAGTCAGGTTCCTGAACGGCTGACCTGTAGGTACGGCGGAGAGTCACAGCATAAAGCACACATTGGGCCAGACTAACAGTGGGCAACACTTCCTGGCAGCAGACATACGAGACTTCTAGTGAGGTAGTTTTTGTGCCCTTGGAGCGGGGTGAGAGCAACCCCCTTGCTGGACTACTCAAAAGCAGTAGAAGACAAGGGTCAGGATCCTGGCCCTACACCTCCCTCGGCGGGTGCACGGGGCGAGGACTTGCCAGCGCTTCGCGCACGCATCGGGGTTGACGCCAGCAGCGCGGAGTCTGGTCCTCCTCTTGGCTGTGGATCATCCTGCCGCCCTCTTCCTATGCGGGCACGTGCATCGCGGAGTGATGACGTGGCTGGGCCTTTTTAAGCTCTTCCTGGAGGCGTCCTTCTTGCTGCCAGTTCAGAGTTCTTCACTCAGTTCTTCAGCTCCTTAGTCTTTGTGCCAAGTCCTTCTCAATTTCCTGGATTTCCTGTTGCCTGTGTCTCCATATCATCCAGCCTGCTCTGACTTCCAGTTTCTACCCTGGTCTCCATACATCCGCTTGCTCCGACTTCCAGTTTCTACCCTTGTTCTCCATATCATTTTAGCCTGCTCAGACTTCAAGTTTCTATCTTTATCACTGTTTCAGCTTTTCATACGCCTTCTCTCTTCAGATGATTTCTTCCAGCTGCTCCGGCCGTTGGTCCCTGTTCGCTGCCTTCTCTAACATCGTGGGTTGACCCTTGCGGGCCTTTATTATCTGGAACCGCACCTGGTGTCTGCCTTGCTGCACAACATCCTCACCATCAGAGGCTCTGGGGAAGACCGGCAGATACTTAGACTCCGCGTCCAGAGAGGGGTTTTGCAGGGTTCTTCCTGAAAAAAAATAACAAGACAACCAAAAAAATATAATATAATTTTCCCCCCCACCTCCATGAATAAATGAAAAAATAAGGAAACCATTCCCTCAGGAATGGATAGAGGCAGCCACCCACGAACGGCCCTACAGACGTACAGAAAAAAGCACTATCTATAATAAGAATAAAATAATATATAAAAAACAACAACAGCATAGTACTTAGCTGACAGAGGAGGCGAGGTGCTACAGGCGGACCAGGCGGAAAAGAAAGAAGGAGGAAGTCCTTTGTGTGTGTGTGTGTGGTTAAGTGCATCTGTAATGGAAAGATTTGGGGGTTCTGGTAGATAACAGACTTAGCTGTAGCACACAATGCCAGGTAGCAACGGCTAGAGCTAGCAAGATATTGTCTTGTAAAAGAGGGAATGGATTCGAGAGAAAGATATTATTCTCCCTCTTTACAAGGCACTGGTAGGCCTCATTTGTAATATACAGTGCAGTTTTGGAACCCATATACAAAAGGGACATTTTGGAAATGGAAGCAGTTCAGAGAAGGGCAACTAAATAAGGGAATGGAGGGGCTTGAATATGCAGGCGATTAGAAAGTTAGGTCTGTTTACATTGAAGAAGCGACGTTTGCGTGGGGATATGATAATCTTTACAAATATATTAATGGGCCATACAATAAACTCTCTGGTGCATTTTTCACTAATAGTCATATCAGAGGACTCGTGGACATCCTTTAAGGTTGGAAGAAAAGAAGTTTTATCTTCAGGTTAGGAAAGGTTTCTTACAGTGAATAGTGAACCTGTGGAACTGTCTTCCACAGATGTGGTAATGGCAAGTTTCATTAAATACGTTAAAAAGACTGGATAAGTTTCTAAAACTAAAAATATTGAGAATTACTGGTATAATACATTAGATCTGGTTGATCCAGGGATACTTTCCGATTGCCGTTTGGAGTCAGGAAGAATTTCCTCCCCCCTTTTTTGCCTTCCTCTGGATCAACTGTTAGGTAGGGTAAAAAAAATATAGAAAAAAAAAAAGGTGAATAGGTTGAACTTGTTGAAAATGTTTTTATTCAACCTCAATTACTATGTTACTATGTCCGCCTCTTCGCCATAGGATCTTGCACCAGGAAGAAAGTGCCGGTCAGCCAAAAGAATTGCGGCTAAGAAGGGCTGCTAACCGGAATGCGGAGGGGGGCCCCGCACAGCCTAAATAGTCATGAAGTGCAGCGTCTCCTCTGCAGAGAAGGACTAGGTCAAAGAGGCGCTGCTTACCTGAATGCGGAGGGGGTGTTTCTGCAGATTTTAGCCTAAAGAGGCACGATGTGCGGCCCCACTGTGACATGAGAAGCGGACAAGGTTGGCTCTGCATGCCCTCCCACGAAGGGCAGCATCAGGATTCTGAGTCCTGTCGCTTCTTGCAGAAGTATGTCCTGAAGCAAATAATTAAAACGAGGCACGGCTACTGGTGCTACAAAGTATAAGGTAGTAGGAGAAACACAAGAGCCTAAACTTTTAACCTTTTAAGTGTCTGCTTCTGAAGGTTGGCTACTTAACCCCTGCTATGACCTGGTCCCCCCTGAGGCTGAAGAGAAAAATGAGTTTACGTTGCTTTTTTCTTCAAATATTCTTTCTTGATTAAGGCAATAATAAAAGTGTTTCCAGTACTGTAAATTAGATACTAAAAAAAGAATATGAATATTTTAAAATGATGTAATAATTATATCACTGTGTGTTAAACTACAGTAATCCTGCCTATTGCAACTACAGACCAATATGGGACTGTAAAAAGAAATTTAGGGAACCAAATAATTTAGGAATATTCATAAAAGGGAGCTAGGTTCATTACAAACATGATAATCAAAGCCCTCAGGGTAGTTTCGCCAGTTTTACACTCAGCTGATTGATGAAGGACCAGAAACCAGCTACATGAACAATGCTTTACATGTTAAAACATAATAACAAACAAAAATAAACAAAACATAAAATAAGAGGCATTTAAGCATCTTTATAGCTTAAAAACAATACAAATTTCCTCAGGATGCTAAGCAAGTTTACTTCTCAGATAAATAAAGACATGCTCTGCACTGCCGCATTTTTAAGGCAACTACAACAAAACAAGAAATTGCAAGATCAACTGTACTGCATACCGTAACCGATGGTTGACATTTAGATGGGTATTTACAAAACTGATGTTTGATTAACCTTAAATTAAAAGGTTCACCATTCGGTAAAATGTGTTAAATTATTGTGTTAATATTGGACTGTGCTGAATATTTTTTCATTGTCCGTTGATACAAGGAAAGGATTAGGTAGTTAAAATCAGTCATTGATTTTAATGCACTAATCACATCCTCAAATGCATCTGCAAGGTTGTGCGTTTATTCTTCCTGTTGCTAAAATGGATTCTTCAGTGTGTATAGGGTCAGTTAAATAGCTCTTCAGGAGAGACCTGCATGAATGGATAAAACTAAAAACAAACATTTAAATTACCTTCACTTTCATATTACTTTTCAATACTATTTGACTAGAAGACACATTGGAAATATAGTCCCCTGTAGAATACAATTGGTTTTCAGCATGTCATGGCTGGCAAACTATTCTGGGCAAGTGAAAATGAAAGTTTTTCCTAAACCCCCCCCCCCCCCCCCCCAAAATCCCTTTACTCATAGCCAGTAAGTCTAACTCCTTTCCCTTTCCACGTATGGCAAAAAGAAACCAGTTAAAATCTTAAATATCTGTGGCTCATCCACCTTTTATAAATACCCTCCCCAATAGCTTAGGTTAAGCAACAGAGTAGCCTGCCATGACAAAGCAAACAAACTAGTGTTTAAATCAAAATTACAAGGCTTTGCAAAGACACTCAATGTTTAGACATATGTCTTATTTAACTTGGGCTCTTCTATCCTTTTTTTAATAAAGCAAGGAAAATGAAAAGGGCGTAGATTTAAAAATGCGTGTTTATTCAAGGAGTATAATGAAAAAATTGTAAAGGTCATTTCTATATAGTATCATCCCCATAATCAATCAGTGGCAACAAAGTAACTGGACACCCTTTTAATAAATGATGAGTTCCCCTCTAGTCATGCTTTGCCAGGCCTGTCCTTTTATGTCTTGTGCAAGTGCATGCTAGGTTTGTACCATATCAATTTAAGAACATGTGGCTAAATATACAACAGATGACGCAGCCTTACACACCACAAAATCCATCCAGATGCTTGAAGCTAAAATATATGCCTTGCCTTGACATTAGGTGTCACGCTTTGGCTCATGAGCCTTTCATTTCCTATACTGAAAAAGTCTCCAGAACTGAACGGCCCTGAACGACTTTTTTTTTTACAATCTAGTCTAGTGGCAAACCTTCTGTCTTTCCTTGCATTTTATAGGAATGTGAATTTGTTATATTTCTCCTTCAGCCAGGGGGACCCAGGCCCCGTAGGGGTTAAGTGCTTGCACCTCCAGGAGCGGACACTTGGAGTTAAAATTTTCACAGGCTAAGTGGCTCCTTCCCCTTACCTTATATAGTACTGCACCAGGAGCCTGCTTCAGTTCTTCAAGTGTCCGCTCAGGAGTTGGATCACTTCCTCCCTCTACAAATGAAGAAAAGAAAAATCGATCACTATCAGAAGGAAGATAGGTCTGTACAGACCTGGGAACAGCGGATCTGTACCTTTCCAGCTTTTCCCCAACGAACTTTCACAGCACAGTGGGCCATTCACCCATCCTAGCTACCAGAGTACCTGATTGAGGCTGTTATATACAGCTGCCTTCACCTCTCCGGTGTTGTGAACTTCGTGGGACCAGGTACCATTAGAATCCCTCTCTTGTAATAGAATTTCGGGAATATTTTGATCAGGCACGTTCTGGGCACCTATTGCAGGACCCCGGTCCTTCCTTCCTCTTGTACTAAGATGTTGGGAATTTTGGTCAGGCACGCTCTGGGCACCTATTGAAGACCAACGGTCCTTCTCTTCCTTCTCCTGCGGGCGGGAATCCCTTGGCACGCTTTTGCAGAGGCAGGTCTCCGTTTCCTCTCTCTTCCGGCGTTGCAGCTCCTCTCTCCACCTCTCGGATCGCTCCAGGCTCGGATTCTCCCTCCCCTGCCGTTTTTCTTCTGCTTTTCCCTTCCTCTTCTTCTGTTCTGCAGGTAGCCTTATTCCTTAATTTCAGCCTTACTGTATTGACTCTCCTCTCCCTGTGGGATCACCCTCCCGCGCCGTGGGGGATTCCGGACTAGACATGATGGCGTCACGTTCCAATCGGAAGGTCCTTGCTTTTGCTCTCGACCGCAGGACCCACAGGCACACCTCTAGTGGAGCGCGCTAGTAGTACCATGGACTTCCGGCTGGTGTATGTCTTCCCCCCCGATACAATGATTCCGCGAGTTCTCAAAAAGGTCAAACTGGAGAGGCACCAACAATAATTCATAGCCCCCAGGTGGCCAAGATGATCGTGGTTTACGGATCTACTAAAATGTCGGTAGCAGAACCGTGGCCCTTACCCCTCCATCCCGATCTCTATCTCAGGGTCCATTCTTCTTATCCAGTCCTCAAACGTCTCATTTTGATGGCGTGGCCGTTGAATCTTCCATCCTGAAAAAGAGGGTATCCCATCGTCCGTCATACCCACCATGTTGGCGGACAGAAGCCTTCGTCGCAAAGATCTATCATCGCATTTGCACCAGATATGTCCCTGGGCAAATTCACAGGGTTTTCCTTCCCGCTCTTTCGTTCTGTCTCGAGTGTTGAGGTTCCTACAATTGGGCTGACCCAAGGGATTGTCCCTAATGCCCTAAAGGTACAAATCTCGGCACTCTAAATTTACTTCCATCGACGACTGCCACCGTAAGGACCATCCAAACTTTTCTGCAGGGTGTGGCCCATCTTCGGTCCCGCCGCGTACGCAACCGGTTCAGCCTTGGGCCGTTTCTCTAGACTTACAGGTCCTCCAAGGTCCTCCTTTCCGAACCATTAGTTTCTGTAGCTCTACCCCTGCTATCCTGGAAAACTCTCTTTTCTGTTGGCCATTTCCTGCGATTCGTAGAGCGTCGGAGCTACCAGCTCTTCGGTGGAACATTCATGTTTATACTTTCATAAGGATAAAGCGATTCTACGCCCCATTCAAGCTTCTTACCCAAAGTTGTCTCCTCCTTCCATCTGATCAGGACACGTCGTTCCGGCTTGTTTCCTCCTCATCACTTCCTCTCCACAGGAAAACGGCTACACTCCGGATGTGGTTAGAGCTCTTCGGATATCGGTGTCCAGAACGAATCCTTCCGTTCTTCTAATGCCCTGTTCGTTCTCTCCTGGCAGGACCTTTAGGGGTTCCAGAGCGTCTTCCAGACTCTATCCAGATGGATCCGAAATCTCATCCTGCGCTGTTATACGGAAGCAGGTGCTGCTCCTCCGTGCGGGTTGCAGCTCATTCGACTAGGGCACTGGGTGCCTCATGGGCAGCTCTACACGGGCTTCCATCGATAAATTTGCAAGGCGCCTACATGGTCTTCCATCAACACTTTCATCAGTTTCTACAGGTTAGAAGTGTTCGCTTCAGCAGACGCGACACTGGGTCGCTTAGTGCTGCAAGCAGCAGAAGTTTAATCCTTCTGCCCTCCCTATTCATGTTGGGACTTTGGGACGTCCCCTACGGTGCCTGGTCCCCCTTGGCTGAAGGAGAAAAAGAGATTTTGTTCTTACCTTTAAAAGCTTTTTCTCCAAGGCCATAGGGGGACCCAGGCACAACCCTCCCGTACGTTAAAGTGTTTTTACAATTAGTACTCAGTTCCTTATAGTTTGTTGGCACTAAGTATCTTATTATCTTGTTGTACTGTTCTCCTTCGCTATCCATCTTTGGGACAAACTGAGCAGGCTCCTGGTGCAGTACTATATAAGGTAGGGGAGGAGCACCTGAGCCTGTGAAAATTTTAACTCTCAGTGTCCGCTCCTGGAGGTGAAGCACTTAACCCCTATGGTGCTTGGGTCCCCCTATGGCCTCGGAGAAAAAGATTACAGGTAAGAACAAAATCTCTTTTTTCCATTTCTAACTTTTCTGCTATCTCTGTGATGATTTAGGTAATGGCCAGGCTTTTTCTGCACAGACCGTTTCTGAAATTCATATTGAAGAATCACAGCAATTATTCGAACACTTAGGCTGAGGCCACATTGCAAACACAGGAATATCACACAGCGTGTGTGTCGATTATTTTTTGCACATGCGTTTGCCATTTTGCGTTATGGAAACGCATGCGCTAACACACCAAAAATGGCATTTTTTTTCCGTTACCAAACGCGAATGGACGTGCAATCACATGCGCATCGGGGATCGCGAGAATTTTCGCGTTCCCACATTTCCCATTTTAGGTGAAGCGCGGGCGCAATCGCTAGTTGGCCTCACCTTACGTCAAATGCAGATACCTGCCAATCATGATTAAAACATCAATCCAAACCTTGCCACAAAACAACTAAACTTAACTAAAATGGCCAATTACTTGTGTATCATGAAAAGGAGGCAACTAACAGTGTTGTTAATTCTAAACGGCAGACTGCCAACTATAAGTTAAATCTGTCCCTCTGCAATTCCATTTGAATTACATTATAGAATTTAAACTGTGTATGTATACTGAAAAATGACTTTGCTTTATCTTAATCTATAAAAAAATAATATGTGTGCTGTGCATGCCTTCATAATGTACTTTTTTTTGATTAGGCTCTGACCACTGACCCGACTATTTTCCCCCATACCAACTGTCAAAACGGCATACAATATACAGCACACCAACTGTCAAACCATTCCATTTACACAAACTGCTTACAGAAATGCTGAAATTAAGATGTTTCAGACTGGATATCTATGAATCAACAACAAAAAATTATAGTGATAGTTGGGAGGAATTATAGTTGGTCCACCAAACGGGCAATAACATAAAAAAACAAAATGCAGTGTACATACCCTTACTAATTGCCAATATTTTGGTACAAAAACCATAACATCCAAATATGTATGAACATTTATAAAATTTATATTCTGCTAATTAATATTTGGGTCTTTTCTTCACATCATCAATTTCAAGGAAGTAAAATCTTTTTTACATTAGCAAATCCTGCAGTTGCTTTCACGCTCCTCCTACCCCTTAGTCAATTAGTGCCTCTTAAAGAGTAAAGAATAAGCAAGTTATCTTTAATTAGAAGCTACTTTAATGGCTGACCACACAATTACTAAAGATAAGGATAGGCAATGCCAACTGTTTATACACTTCTGGCACTTTTCATGGGTTGATTTTACGAAATAAAATACTTAAAAATAATTAGAAGATTCAGCATCCCAACTCACTTGTAGCAGACCCAAGAAGTTTTTAGAAGATTTATCATCTCTTGTGGTATAATCCATAGGATAATCTATTTTAAAGAAATAAATGTGTTAAAAACTTTTTAAAAAGTAAAAAAAAATAATAACATAATGCATGTAAAACACTTATGACTTTTTTTATAAATAAACAAGGACTAAATGTATTCTAAGAGGTGTTAGAGAGTGTTAACAAGAATCCTCATTTACACAAGGAAGTATAACTACAAAACCCAGTTCTGGTAACTTTGGGTTTTTTGTTTCTTTTTTTGTCATCTATTTTAAAAACCTCTCTCATACCTTTCAACAAGCCAAGGATGATGTTTCTGAGCTTCTCTGGACCTAAGGAATCGTTTTCCTCAGAAACTGAAATATTCCTGTATTGCATTAATGTAAGAAAGAGGTAAAAGACTATACCTTACCTCCTGTTCTTTAGTCTAATAGGAGGCAGATTGTGCTACCCGTCGGAGACCAGCGGAAGGATCGCTTGAGGGCAAGCTCTGTACCTTCACTCCTGGCTTCAATTAATGCAATAAAGGATAGTCCACTTTCTTAAACTATCCTTTAAGTTATATGCTTGTAAGGTTACACGTCACAATGTGCTGTGTAAGCATATTTTGCTCCCTTGAATCCACACCACTCTTTACACAAGACTATATCATGGCTCAAAGCTGTTGCTGCCTGGCACTGCTTGCTACATTTAGTTGTTATTCATCAAATCTGCAAGATCAATTTCCAACAGAGATTTATCGGCACAAAGCCATTTTATCTATAAGCAGCACAAAATTTAAAGCTAAAATGCAATCACCTTACATTATACATTAAATCTCATCTGCATAGTAGCCTAATGTACACATTTTCTAGTCTGCCTGCAACATTAGCACAGTCATTTGTAGTTTTTAATGGTCACAAAGCTTTTTGTAGGCAGCAAACAGAGACCTTGCTCCTCCCGTTGTTTATGGTTAAGTACCACTCATAAACCAAGATTAGGGTGAGTCCAAGCAAAAGGGTAAATTAAAAATATAGGGTACTGTAAAAACATGTAAACACACCACCTCCATTTATTTATACCCAATAGTTATGTTTTGCACAAACTTACCCTGTTAATATAACCAATGAGGCCGGCCCAGTAAGGGTATAACCAGATTACGGATGTACATTATGTCAATAGGCCCTTTGGCCCCATGACAATGTTCCCATTCTGAGAGAAAATGAATTGCAGCTAGGATAGTAATAGTGCCGTCTTTTAAAATAGGCTGTGAACTGTAGTGGTTAAAGAGAGGGGTATAAGGGTGGACTAGATGGCCATGTCTTTATTTAATCACATTACTATTAACTTTATAAGGCTATATTTGATAGAAGTACATTACTGCACTCTGCTGCATTAAACATTTTACAAACTGAAATGTATACACGTGTGCACCACTTCCATAAATAAATCAATTACATATGACATTAATATAATTACTGAAACATAAAATTATTCAAACACCTTCATCTCATCAAAAATTTCTGACGCTCGGAATGTACTGGGGTCAACAATTTTCTCATACTCCTCTTACCATGCGGTACCAAAAACTCTAGAAAGTAGATAACAGTGCAAACATTAAAGAGGTACTTAAGCACAATATGAGTTATACTAGAGGTATATTCTTACACCTATGCCTATGCAAAAATAGTTTTGAGCATCAAAATAAATTAATAAAACAAAAAGGTGTCATCCTGGCAGCTATAGTTCACAAACATGTCAGACCATCACACTAACCTTGACTGCAAATCTACTCACTCTTAGAAATATCACTGTTAAAGGGCATGTCCACCCCCAAAACTATAATCCCCTCCAACTACTGGCCCCCCATGTATTTTAGTTTATCCTTACCTCACATCCCAGTCCATAGGGTTCTCCTGTAGTCCCCCCCCAAGTCCCAAAAAATGACTACCAGGAGCTAGCAGAGTCCATATAGGACACTGCCTGGCTAGCTGGCCTCAGGTAGATTTTGCCATAGCGTACTGCGCCCTTCTCCCCCCCCCCTCCCTCCCCTCCCTCCCTCTTCCTCCCCGTTCTACTATCCCTCCCCCTAGCATAAAACCCCTTAAGTAATCTTTCCCCCATGTCTCCCAGCCCAACGCATTTTTTTTTTTTTTAGAAGCTCCCCCAACTCTTACTTACTCTCCTCTTTCCTCCTCCGCGAAGTGAGCTGCCGGCAGCCGCGTCTGTGATTGGCTGCCGCTCAGCCATCACGACGCGGCTGCCGGTCCCCCTCTGCTTGCTTTCCTTGAAAGCAGAGGGCCGGAGCGCGGCGGAGGATCGAGGGGAGGTAAGTAGAGTTTGGGGGGGCTTTCCTAAAAAAACAATATAGCGGTTGGTGCTGGGAGCCCAGGGGGACCATATATAAAAAAAATTTTTCAGGGTGGACATACTTATAATTAAATGAAGCTGACAATAGCTAGAGACTGATTGAATATGTTTAAGAAGAAAAAAAAATTATAGGTTGCAATAATAAAATTCTTCTTTGATTGTGACAAAGTTTCAGACATATTCCTGAAGTGCAAGGATATACGTATTTTTTTCAAAGTGCGTTTCAAGCCTGGCCAAAGTTCATGGTTTCTGAATGTGTGGTCCATAGGAAACTTCACAATCAGCGTTATATGCTGACTTGTCCGCAGGTCCGTTTTGTCTGACCACAAGATTTACAACAGAGTTTGTGGACCAAACCGACCATTAAAAGGAATAATCTGCTTGTGTGACCAGCCTTAAGGTGGATACACACTCTAAACTAAAAGGGACGATAATGTCGGATGGAAGGTATTATCCCTGTATTGTTAGTGGTGTGTAGCAACATTTTTTGAGTGCTCCAAGCCAATGAACATTCACGTCAGCCTAGGATAAGTTCGGAGGCTGCCTGAAATTCCCTTGCCCACAGTCGCCTCCCTTTATTAAAAGTATAGAGTTTGGAACACTGCTGAGGGAAATGTGCAGTCCCGAGTAATCTTTTAAAATTACAGAAAGAATCTTGCAGATTTTTCTGCCAGCTTTTTAAAGATCTGGAAACGTGTTTAGCCTGAACAACTATGTATTTTCTCATTTACTTATAAGACTAAAGAAAAAGTGCTCGGATCCAAAATGTGAAACAAGTTCCACTCAAAAACATAGAAACAATTATCGTCTTACATATTTATTCAGTTGCACATCACAGGAGTGAAAAAGCAGCTACAAGCATTACCCATTTGGTCTATTAGTAAATCTCAAATCTTTACTTGTCATGCAACTGCATGTAAAACAGAGAAAGTTTCTAACCTTTGTACTTGATGAACATCTGAAGCAAAAAGTCAGGGAAAAGAGAAAAACAAAAACATGTCAGTACAAAAAAGACATGCAAAAGCATATCACAAATCAGTTTAATATGTTTCTCCAAGTGGCTAAAGGTATTAATGTTTATAGCTTTGCAAAGATTTATCTTTATTGAAAATCAAAATATGAGAAGCTTAAACACTTTAGTTAAATCAAAACCTCATCATTTTCGTGTTACTAGCTTATAGGATCAAATACTGTTCTTTACAACAACTGCGCTAAAGGGTTTCAGTGCAAATACATATGCTTTTCAGAAAAAAAGGGGCAGTATTTTTGTCATCCCAATGACCTTAATCTGCCAATCTCGCCTTTTGTCTGGGTATAAATAAATGCTTCGGAAATACTAACTTCCTGTTTGCAGGACCCCAATAATAGACTATTATGGTCTTGCCTTGACCCAGAGCCTGGTTTGATTCAGTTTGCTCAGTAGAGAATCTGGCATGTTTGACACATCCAACAGCCAATCAGTAGAAATTACTGTTAGGAGAAATGCAACAGAGGGGCGGGACGGCAGGCCGCGTCTGTGATTGGCTGAGCGGCAGCCACTCACAGACACGGCTGCCGGCAGCTCACTTCAGCGGAGGAAAGGGAGAGGTAAAGTAAGAGTTTGGGGAGCTTTCTTAAAATAAAAATTATACGGTTGGGGCTGGGGGACCAGGAGGAAAGGCTAATTAAATGGGATTAAGCTGGGGCGGGAGTCCGTAGAGGGGGGGAGGGAGGGGGAGAAGGGCCTGCAGTACGCATGCCAAACTTCTCCCGAGGCCAGGTAGGAGGCAGAGTCCTATATGGACTCTGCTAGCCTCCTGGTGGGCCAGTTTTTGGGACTTTGGGGGGGGACTACAGGAGAACCCTATGGAGCTGGGATGTTAGTGTAAGGATTTAACTACACTACATGTGGGGCCAGTAGTTAGGGGGTTATAGTTTTTGGGGGTGGACATGCCCTTTAACCACAGCACAAAAAATGCCACAGCAGCCAAAACCTACAAATGTGAATCACCTATGTGTTAAAGTGGGTGTGACTTTGTCCATGTCGTGGTTTTGCCAATGGCCGTGCTTTGCTGGTGGACATGGGTTTTTTTTTGAACACTCCTATCACATAGGTATTTAAACGTTCCTCAGACAGTCAATTACCAATATGTTAAATTATTAAGAAACAAGCATGACATCCATTTCTCAACATTTGTTTTCACACTACCAACCATATTGCTCCTTTCAGTTTTAGTTGGATCAAAATAGACTTTTTTATAGTCTGAGCTATATGTTTGGTTCAACTGTAAAAATAAATTAGAAATGCCATTTTCTGTGTATAAAATATTTAGACAAATGTCTCACTCTGCTGCTAATGGTAGATGTGGCCTGAAACTATCCCCCACCCCCATCAGCTGCAAAATTTCTCGCAAAAATGCATCCCCTATTCTGCCCGCTGGCCACCAAAACAATCCTCCTTATACTAGTAGGTTAAAGCGTTAGAAATGTGTGTAGCAAGTTTTAGCTAGTGTTTTCAGACAAATGTCTATATAATTTTTGTTTTTGTTTTTTAGCAATACAGCTAGTCTAGGTCATGACTTCTTCCAATGAAATATTTACTGTTGTACTCAACTTTAGCCTTTTAGGTAGCATCAAAAACAAAGGCTGCTTTACAGCATCGTAAAAAAATTAATTTAGCTGGAAAATTATTATTATTTTTTTTTTTTTTTTTAAAGGACAACTCCACTCTCTTAAGAACATCTTTAGAAGGAGGCTCTTTAAAATATGTTGATATATCATACCATTCTATGAATTCATGAACTGTTAGCCTGCTATGCTTCGGATGCCTCATGGAATGAGCAATTTTGTAAGCCTGTACTGACCTGGGCATGCTCGAAGAGGCGACAGGGATTAACATTCAGACATTGGCTGTAATGTCAACTGTCAAATCCATAACTGACATTTGGTAACTGGAAGAACCAGGAAGCGAAACAGGGCAACAGGACATTTCAGTTAGACTTATATATTTCAGTTTTCAAACTTAATGTTTAGGGTTTTGGGGGGTGATTTACGCTGTATGTAATTTTTCATTTTTGGGCCGACTTGCCCTTTAAGTGTACTTTTGAACTTTTATTAACTTTTCTCTTTAAAAAATGGCCAATATTGTGGAAGGTTCTGAAAATAAAACTAAAGACCAGAAAAAAAAAATAATTATAGTGTAAAAGGTAGGTAGTCATACATTAAACTACTGATATATTGTTAGACGATAGTGATGGAACCCCAAATTCGTAACCCGAGTTCGGGCAGAACTGATTACAAGTTCCGGTACCAAACTCAAAACTACCCGAACTAGTTTGTTTTCCGAACCCGCAGCTTGAAGGTTTCTGAAATTCCTCCAGACTGGGTTACCTTGAACGTGGTTGGAGGTTTTTCATCATGTTGACACAGAATGTGTATACCTTAACCTTGTTTCATAGCCAGTATGCTGATACTTGTATTGTATGGGGCTACCGAATGGGCACTATTATCCGATGTATGTATACACACACACACACCCACCACCCACACACACACACACCTTTATTCACGGATATAAATAGTTTTATATCTCCATAGCGAGGATTGCATGAGTTTAAGGAAGCTACATGTGGTGGGGGGTATATGATATTACATATAGGAAAGGTGGTATAGTATGTGTGTCTATCCACTGTTACCATTTAAATGACCATTCAGTAAATGTATATAAAATTTAGCAATGCTATATCGGTCAACACCAAAATATACAAAATATGTAAACTTACTTACAGAGCCGAGATCTCTATTTTACAAATGGCAAGGTCAAAGTCAGCTTTTAACCACAACCCCTTGGGTTCTGACCTCATATAAAGGAAGTGTAATACCAAAAAAAACTTTTGTCGTACACGGGATGTGATGTGTATTGTATGGACCATTACACCAAGGCCTCCTATATAGTAACCTCCAGCCGCAGGTGGTGGTCAGTGAGATAATAAAATCAAAGACAAGTAAAATACATAGAAAGTGAATTGTCTCTAAACCCATAAATCCCTTCCATTAAAGCAGTGATTTTATCTGTTACACATTGTGGGATAGCGGCTGTATATACATTTAGTTTCTCCTGTTTTTCTCTCCCTGGTTTTCTCTGATATTTGTTCTCTGTAGTAAAGGGTAGTACCATCCTGAAAAAAATTTTGGATATAAGATCCCCCTGGTCTCCCAGCCCCAACCGCAATTGATATGTTTCTTTAAAGCTCCCCAAACTATACGTACCTACCCCTTTTACTCCGCCGCGCTCCCGGTCCTTTGCTGCGAGAAAATGCAGAAGAGGGGCGGGACCGGCAGCCGATGTCTGTGATTGGCTGAGCGGCCGCCAATCACAGACGCGGCTGCCGGCAGCTCCCTTCGGCGAGGAAAGAGGAGAGTAAGTAATAGTTTGGGGAGCTTTATAAAAAGATATATAAGCGGTTGGGGGCTCGAAGACCAGGGCAAATCTTAATATTAATGAAGTTTTACATCTAGGGGGAGGGAATCGGGAGAGGAGGGGAGAAGGGGCTGCAGTACGCATGCAACTTCTCCCGGCGGCCAGTAGGAGGCCGAGTCTATATGGACTCTGGCTATCTCCTCCTGGTGGGCAGTTTTGGGACTTGGGTGGGAGACGTACAGGAGAAACCATATGGTAGCTGTGGATGTGATGGTAAGATTAACTACAACCTCCAGGAGCGGAACACTTGAGAGTTAAAATTTTCACAGGCTCAGGTGCTCCTCCCCTTACCTTATATAGTACTGCACCAGGAGCCTGCTTCAGTTCTTCAAGTGTCCGCTCAGGAGTTGGATCACTTCTCCCTCTCACAAATAAGAAAAGAAAAATCAGTCACTATCAAAGGAAGAATATCTAGTACAGACCTGGGAACAGCTGGATCCTGTACCTTTCCAGCTTTTCCCCAACGAACTTTTCAGCAGCAGTGGGCCATTCACCCACTCCTAGCTACCAGAGTACCTGATTGAGCTGTTATATATCAGCTGCCTTCACCTCTCCGGTGTTTTGAACTTCGTGGAGCCAGTTACCATTAGAATCCCCTCTCTTGTAATAATTTCGGGAATATTTTGATCAGCACGTTCTGGGCACCTATTGCAGGACCCCGTCCTTCTCTTCTCTTTGTACTAAGATGTTGGGAATATTTTTGTGTCAGGCACGCTCTGGGCACCTATTGAAGGACCACGGTCCTTCCTTCCTTCTCCCTGCGGGCGGGAATCCCTTGGCACGCTTTTGCAGAGGCAGGTCTACAGTTTCCTCTCTTCCGGCGTTGCAGCTCCTCTCTCCACCTGCTCGGATCGCTCCAGGCTCGGATTCTCCCTCCCCTGCCGTTTTTCTCTTTTTTCCTTCCTCTTCTTCTTTTCTGTCTGCAGGTAGCCTTAGTTCCTTAATTTCAGCCTTACTGTATTGACTCTCCTCTCCCTGTGGGATCACCTCCCGCGCCCGTGGGGGATTCCGGACATAGACATGATGGCGTCACGTTCCAATCGGAAGGTGCCTTGCTTTTCTCTCGAACGCAGACCCACGCACACCTAGTGGACGCGCTAGTAGTACCATGGACATTCCGCTGGTGTATTTCTTCCCCCCGATAGCATGATTCCGAGTTCTCAAAAAGGTCAAACTGGAGAAGGCACCAACAATATTCATAGCCCCCAGGTGGCCAAGATGATCGTGGTTTACGGATCTACTAAAAATGTCGGTAGCAGAACCGTGGCCCTTACCCCTCCATCCCGATCTCTTATCTCAGGGTCCATCTTCATCCGTCCTCAAACGTCTCGTTTGATGCGTGGCCGTTGAATCTTCCATCCTGAAAAAGAGGGGTATCCCATCGTCCGTCATACCCACCATGTTGGCGGACAGGAAGCCTTCGTCGCAAAGACTATCATCGCATTTGGCACAGATATGTCTCCTGGGCAAATTCCACAGGGTTTTCCTCCCGCTCTTTCGTTCTGTCTCAGTGTTGAGGTTCCTACAATTGGGGCTGACCAAGGGTTGTCCCTAAGTGCCCTAAGTACAATCTCGGCACTCTAAATTTACTTCCATCGACGACTGGCCACGCGTAAGGACATCCAAACTTTTCTGCAGGGTGTGGCCCATCTTCGGCCGCCGCGTACCAACCGGTTCAGCCTTGGGACCTTTCTCTACTTACAGGTCCTCCAAGGCCCCTCCTTTCGAACCATTAGTTTCTGTAGCTCTACCCCTGCTATCCGGGAAAACCTCTTTCTGTTGGCCATTTCCTCGATTCGTAGAGCGTCGGAGCTAACAGCTCTTTCGGTGGAACAGTCATGTTATTACTTTCATAAGGATAAAGCGATTCTACGGCCCCATTCAAGCTTCTTACCCAAATTGTTCCTCCTTCCATCTGAATCAGGACATCGTCGTTCCGGCATTGTTTCCTCATCCTTCCTCTCCCAAGGAAAAACGGCTACACTCCCTGGATGTGGTTAGAGCTCTTCGGATATACGTCCAGAACGAAATCCTTCCGTTCTCTAATGCCCTGTTCGTTTCTCCTGGCAGGACCTTTAGGGTTCCAAGCGTCTTCCCAGACTCTATCCAGATGGATCCGAAATCTCATCCTGCGCTGTTATACGGAAGCAGTGCTGCTCCTCCCGTGCGGGTTGCAGCTCATTCGACTAGGGCACTGGGTGCCTCATGGGCAGCTCGACACGGGGCTTCCATCGATCAAATTTGCAAGGCCGCTACATGGTCTTCCATCAACACTTTCATCAAGTTCTACAGGTTAGAAGTGTTCGCTAGAGACGCGACACTGGCGCTTAGTGCTGCAAGCAGCAGAGGTTTAATCTTCTGCCCTCCCTATTCAGGTGGGACTTTGGGACGTCCCCTACGTGCCTGGGTCCCCCTTGGCTGAAGGAGAAAAAGAGATTTTGTTCTTACCTGTAAAAGCTTTTTCTCCAAGGCCATAGGGGGACCCAGGCACAACCCTCCCGTACGTTAAAGTGTTAGTTTACAATTAGTACTCATCAGTTCCTATAGTTTGTTGGCACTAAGTATCTTATTATCTTGTTGTACTGTTCTCCTTCGCTATCCATCTTTGGGACAAACTGAAGCAGGCTCCTGGTGCAGTACTATATAAGGTAAGGGGAGGAGCACCTGAGCCTGTGAAAATTTTAACTCTCAAGTGTCCGCTCCTGGAGGTGAAGCACTTAACCCCTATGGTGCTTGGGTCCCCCTATGGCCTCGGAGAAAAAGATTTTACAGGTAAGAACAAAATCTCTTTTTCCATTTCTAACTTTTCTGCTATCTCTGTGATGAGTTAGGTAATGGCCAGGCATTTCTGCACAGACCGTTCTGAAATTCATATGAAATCACAGCAATTATTCGAACACTTAGGCTGAGGCCACATTGCAACACACAGGAATCACACGCGATTGTGTGCTCGATTATTTTTTTGCACATGCGTTGCCATTTTGCGTTATGGAAACGCATGCGCTAACACACCAAAAATGGCATTTTGCCGTTACCAAAACGCGAATGGACGTGCAATCACATGCGCATCGGGGATCGCGAGAATTTTCGCGTTCCCACGATTTCCATTTTAGGTGAAAATCGCGGGCCAATCGCATGTGTGGCCCACCCTTACAGTCAAATGCAGATACCTGCCCAATCATGAAATAACATCAATCCAAACCTTGCCACAAAACAACTAAACTTAACTAAAAATGGCCAATTACTTTGGGTATCATGAAAAGGAGCAACATAACAGTGTTGTTAATTCTAAACCAGACTGCCAACTATAGTTAAATCTGTCCCTCTGCAATTCCATTTGAATTACATTATAGAATTTAAACTGTGTATGTACTGAAAAAATGACTTTGCTTTATCTTAATCTATAAAAAAAATAATATGTGTGCTGCTGCATGCCTTCAATAATGTACTTTTTTTGATTAGGCTCTGACCACTGACCCGACTATTTTCCCCCATACCAACTGTCAAAACGCATACAATATACGCACACCAACTGTCAAACCATTCCAGTTACACAGCAAACTGCTTACAAAATCTGAAATTTAAGATGTTTCAGACTGGATCTAATGAAATCAACCAAAAAACATTATAGTGATAGTTGGGAGGAATTATGTTTCCACAAACGGGCAATATAAAAAACAAAATTTGCCAGTGTACATACCCTTTATTGCCAATATTTTGGTACAACCATAACATCCAATAATGTATGAACCATTTATAAAATTTATATTCTGCTTAATTAATATTTGGTCTTTTCTTCACATATCAATTTCAAGGAAGTAAATCTTTTCATTAGCAAATCCTGCAGTTGCTTCACGCTCTCCCTACCCCTTAGTCAATTAGTGCCTCTTAAAGAGTAAAGAATAAGCAATGTTCTTTAATTAGAAGCTACTTTAATGGCTGACCCAGCAATTACTAAAGATAAGATAGGCAATGCCAACTGTTTTACCTTCTGGCACTTTCATGGGTTGATTTTACTGAAAATAAAATACTTAAAATAATTAGAAGATTCAGCAATCCCAACTCACTTGTAGCAGACCCAAGAAGATTTTTAGAAGATTTATCATCTCTTTGTGGTATAATCCATAGGATATCTATTTTAAAGAAATAAATGTGTTAAAAACCATTTTTAAAAAAGTAAAAAAAATAATAAATAATGCATGTTAAAACACTTATGACTTTTTTTATGAAATAAACAAGGACTAAATGTATTCTAAGAGGTGTTAGAGAGGTGTTTAACAAGAATCCTCATTTACACAAGGAAGTATAACTACAAAACCCAGTTCTGGTAACTTTGGGTTTTTTTGTTTCTTTTTTTGTCATCTATTTTAAAACCTCTCTCATACCTTTCAAAAGCCAAGGATGATGTTTCAGCTTCTCTGGACCTTAAAGGAATCGTTTCCTCAGAAACTAAATATTCCTGTATTGCATTAATTGAAGAACGAGGTAAAGAAGCTATACCTTACCTCCTGTTCTTTAGTCTAATAGGAGCAGGATTGTGCTACCCGTCGAGCCAGCGAAGGATCGCTTGGGGCAAGCTCTGTACCTTCACTCCTGGCTTCAATTAATGCAATAAAGGAATAGTCCACTTTCTTAAACTATTCCTTTAAGTATATGCTTGTAAGGTTACACTCGGTCACAAGTGTGCTTTGTAAGCATATTTTGCTCCCTTGAATCCACACCACTCTTTACACAAGACTATATCATGGCTCAACCTGTTGCTGCCTGGCACTGCTTGCTACATTTAAGTTGTTATTCAGCAAATCTGCAAGATCATTTCCAACAAGATTTTATTCGGCACAAAGCCATTTTTATCTATAAGCAGCACAAAATTTAAAGCTTAAAATGCATCACCTTACATTTATCAACATTAAATCTCATCTGCCACTTGTAGCCTAATGTAACAATTTATTCTAGATCTGCCTGCAACATTAGCACATCATTTGTAGTTTTAATGGTCAACAAAGCTTTTTGTAGGCAGCAAACGAGACCTTGCTCCTCCGATTGTTTATGGTTAAGTACACTCATAAACCAAGATTAGGGTGAGTCCAAGCAAAAGGGTAAATTAAAAATATATAGGTCTGTGAAAAACATGTAAAAACACACCAGCACTCCATTATATTATACCCAATAGTTTAGGTTTTGCACAACTTACCCTGTTAATAAACCAATGACAAGGCCCAGTAAGGAGTAAACCAGATTAAGGATGTACATTATGTCAATAGGCACATTTTGGCCCCATGCAAATGGTTCCCATTCTGAGAGAAAATGATTGCAGCTAAGGATAGTAATAGTGCCGTCTTTCAAAATAAGGCTGTGACCTGGTAGTGGTTAAAGAGGAGGGTATAAAGGGTGGACTAGATGGACATGTCTTTATTTAATCTCAATTACTATGTAACTTTATAAGGCTATTTTGATAAAGTCATTACTGCACTTCTGCTGCATTAAACAGTTTACAAAATGAAATGTATAAAACACGTGTGCACACACTTCCATAAAAAATCAATTACATTATGACATTTAATATAATTACTGAAACAATAAAATTATTCAAACAACCTCATCTTCATCAAAAATTTCTGGACGCTCGGAATGTACTGGGGGTAACAATTTCTTCATACTCCTCTACCATGCTGGTACCAAAAACTCTGAAAGTTAGATAACAGTGCAAACAATTAAAGAGGTACTTAAGCACAATATGAGTTATACTAGAGTAGTATTCTTACACCTGGCCTATGCAAAAATAGTTTTGAGCATCAAAATAAATATTATAAAACAAAAAGGTTGTTCATCCTGGCAGCTATAGTTCACAAAACATGTCAAGACCATCACAACCTTAGACTGCAAATCTACTCTACTCTTAGATATCACTGTTAAAGGGCATGTCCACCCCAAAACTATAATCCCCCCAACCAACTACTGGCCCCACCATGTATGTTTAGTTTAATCCTTACCTCACATCCCAGCTCCATAGGGTTCTCCTGTAGTCCCCCCCCAAAGTCCCAAAAATGACTACCAGGAGGCTAGCAGAGTCCATATAGGACACTGCCTGCTAGCTGGCCTCAGTAGATTTTTGCCATGCGTACTGCAGCCCTTCTCCCCCCTCCCTCCCCCCCCTCTCCCTCTCCCTCCGTTCTACTATCCCTCCCCCTAGCATAAAACCCCTTAAGTAATCATTTCCCCATGTCTCCCAGCCCAACCGCATTTTTTTTTTTAGAAAGCTCCCCAAACTCTTACTTACCTCTCCTCTTTCCTCCGGCGAAGTGAGCTGCCGGCAGCCGCGTCTGTGATTGCTGCCCTCAGCCAATCACAGACGCGGCTGCCGGTCCCGCCCCTCTGCTTGCATTTCCTTGCAAGCAGAGGGCCGGGAGCGCGGCGAGGATCGAGGGATAAGTAGATTTGGGGGGCTTTCTAAAAAAACAATTATAGCGGTTGGGGCTGGGAGCCCAGGGGGACCATATATAAAAAAAAATTTTTCAGGTTGGACATAGCCTTTAATATTAAAATGAACTGAGCAATAGCTAAGAGACTGATTGAATTATGTCTTAAGAAGAAAAAAAAATTATAGGTGTGCAATAATAAAATTCTTCATTGATTGACAAAGTGTCAGACATATTCCATTGAAGTGCAAGGATATATCTTTATTTTCAAAGTGCGTTTCAACCATGGCCAACAGTTCATGGTTTCTGAATGTGTGGTCCATAGGAAACTTCACACATCACTGTTATATGCTGACTTGTCCCAGCGTCCTTTTGTCTGACCAACAGATTTACAACAGAGTTTGTGGACCAACCGACCTAAAAGGAAATATCTGCTTGTGTGACCTAGCCTTAAGGTGGATACACACTCTAACAATAAAAGGGACGATAATGTCGATTGGAAGTATTATCCCTGTATTGTTAGTGTGTGTACACATTTTTGAGTGCTCCCAAGGCCAATGAACATCACGGTCCCTTAGGATAGTTCGGAGCTGCCTGAAATTTTCCCTTGCCCACAGTCGCCTCCCTTTTAAAGTATAGTAGTTGGACACTGCTGAGGGAAATGTGCAGTCCCGAGTAATCTTTTAAAAATTACAGAAGAATCTTGCAATTTTCTGCCAGCTTTTAAAGATCTGGAAACGTGGTTTAGCCTGAAACTATTTATTTTCTCTCATTTACCTTATAAGACTTAAAGGACAAAAGTGCTCGGATCCAAAATTTGAAACAAGTTCCCCCTAAAACATAGAAAACAATGATATCAGTCTTACATATTTATTCAGTTGCACATCACAGGAGTGAAAAAGCAGCTACAAGCATTACCCATTTGGTCTATTAGTAAAATCTCAAATGCTTTACTTGTCATGCACTGCATGTAAAACAGAGAAGTTTGCTAACCTTTATGTCTTGATGAACATCTGAACAAAAAGTCAGGGAAAAGAGAAAAACAAAAACATGTCAGTACAGAAAAAGAACATGCAAAAAGCCATATCACAAATCAGTTTAATATGTTTATCCAATTGGCTAAAGGTATTAAGTGTTATAGCTTTGCAAAGATTTATCTTATATTGAAATCAAAAATATGCGAAGCTTAAACACTTTAGTTAAATCAAACCTCTATCTTTTCGAGTTACTAGCTTTGGATCAATACTGTTCTGTACAACAACACTGCGCTTAAAGGGTTCAGTGCAAATACATATGCTTTTCAGAAAAAAGGGCGTATTTTTTCATCCCAATGACCTTAATCTGCCAATTCAGCCTTTTGTCTGGGTATAAAAATGCTTCTGAAATACTAACTTCCTGTTTGCAGGACCCCTAATAGAGACTATTGGTCTTGCCCTTGACCCAGAGCCTGGTTTGATTCAGTTGCTCAGTAGAGATCTGAGCTGTTTGACCCATCCAACACCAATCAGTAGAAATTACTGTTAGGAAAATGCAAGCAGAGGGGCGGGACCGGCAGCCGCGCGTCTGTGATTGGCTACGGCAGCCAATCACGACACGGCTGCCGGCAGCTCACTTCAGCGGAGGAAAGAGAGAGGTAAGTAAGAGTTTGGGAGCTTTCTTAAAATAAAAATTATACGGTTGGGGCTGGGGGACCAGGAGGAAGGCTATATTAAATGGGATTAACGCTAGGGGAGGGAATCCGAGAGGGAGGGAGAGGGAGGGGAGAAGGGCTGCAGTACGCATCCAAACTTCTCCCGGAGGCCAGGTAGGAGGCAGAGTCCTATATGGACTCTGCTAGCCTCCTGGTGGGCAGTTTTTGGGACTTTGGGGGGGGGACTACAGAGAACCCTATGGAGCTGGGATGTTAGGTAAGGATTAAACTACACTACATGGTGGGGCCAGTAGTTAGGGGATTATAGTTTTGGGGGTGGACATGCCCTTTAACCACACGCACAAAAATGCCACAGCAGCCAAAACCTACAAATGTGAATCAACCGTATGTGTTAAAGTGGGTGTGACTTTCCATGGTCGTGGTTTTGCCAATGGCCGTGCTTTGCTGGTGGACATGGGTTTTTTTTGAACATCCTATCACATAGGTATTTAAACAGTTCCTCAGACAGTCAATTACCAATAATGTAAATTATTAGAAACAAGCATGACATCCATTTCTCAAACAGCTTGTTTTCACACTACCATATTGCTCCTTTCAAGTTTTAGTTGATCAAAATAACTTCTTTTATAGTCTGAGCTATATATGTTGGTTCAACTGTAAAAATAAATTAGAAATGCCATAGTTTCTGTAGTATAAAATATTTTAGACAAATGTCTCACTCTGCCTAATGGTAGATGTGGCCCTGAAACTAATCCCCCACCCCCATCAGCTGCAAAATTTCTTGGAAAAAAATGCAATCCCCTATTCTTGCCCGCTGGCCACCAAAACAATCTCCTTATACATAGTATAGGTAAAGCGTTAGAAATGTGTGTAGCAAGTTTTAGGCTAGTTTCAGACAAATGTCTATATTAATTTTTTGTTTTGTTTTTTTAGCAATACAGCTAGTCTAGGGTCATGACTTCTTCCAATGAAATATTTACTGTGTGTACTCAACTTTAGCCTTTTAGGTAGCATCAAAAACAAAGGCTGCTTTACAGGCATCTGTACAAAAATTAATTTAGCTGGAAAATTATTATTATTTTTTTTTTTTTTTTTTTTTAAAGGACAACTCCACTCTCATAAGAACATCTTTTAGAAAGGAATGGCCTCTTTAAAATATGTGATATATCATACCATGTCCTATGAATTCATGACTGTATGCCTGCTATGCTTCTGGATGCCTCATGGAAACTGAGCAATTTTGTAAGCCTGTACTGAGCCTGGGCATGCTCAGAAGAGGCAGACAGGGGATTAACATTCAGACATTGGCTGTAATGTCAACTGTCAAATCCATAACTGACATTTGGTAACTGGAAGAACCAGGAAGCAGAAACAGGGCAACAGGACATTTCAGGTTAGACTTATATATTTCAGGTTTCAAACTATTAATGTTTAGGGTTTTGGGGGGTGATTTACCTGTATGTAAGTTTTCATTTTGGGGCCGGACTTGCCCTTTAAGTGTACTTTTGAACTTTATATAACTTTTTCTTTTAAAAAATGGCCAATATTGTGGAAGGTCTGAAAATAAAACTAAAGACCAGAAAAAAAAATAATTTATAGTTAAAAGGTAAGTGCATACATTAAATAAAGTTATATATTGTTAGACGATAGTGATGGACCCAAATTCGACCCGAGTTCGGGCAGAACTTTACAAGTTCGGACAAACTCAAACTACCCGAACTAGTTTGTTTTTCCGAACACGCAGCTTGAATGTTTCTGAAATTCCTTCCAGACTGGGGTTACCTTGACGTGGTTGGAAGGTTTTTCATTCATGTGATCACAGTAATGTATACTAAAACCCCTTTGTTTATATGCCAGTATGCTGATAATATGATATTGTATGGGGCCTACGAATGTGCACTGATTATCGTATGTATGTATACACACACACACACACACACACACACACACACACACCTTATATTACCGTATATAAATATGTTTATATCTCCATAGGAGATTGCATTGAGTTTAAGGAGCTACATTGTGGTGGGGGGTATATGATATTACATATAGGAAAGGTGTATATGTATGTGTGTACTATCTCACTGTTACCATTTAAATGACCATCAGTAAATGTATATAAAATTTAGCACTGACCTATATTCGGTACAACACAAAATATACAAAATATGTAAACTTACTTACAGAGCCGAGATCTCTATTTTAAAATGGAATGGTCAAATGGCAGCTTAAACCACACCTCTGGGTCTGCTCCATATGAAAGGAAGTGTAATACAAAAAAAACTTTGTCTGCTACACGGGATGTGATGTGTATTGTAATGGACATATACACCAAGGCTCCTTATATAGTACCTCCAGCCTGGAGGTGGTGTCAGTGAGTAATAAAATACAAGAAAGTAAAATACATAGAAAGTGAATTGTTCTACCCATAATCCTTCCATAAAGCAGTGATCTGGTACAAATTGGTTGTAGCGGTGCTGGTAATACCATTTATTCTCCCTGTTTTTCTCTCCCTGGTTTTCTCTGTATATTTGTTCTCTGTATTAAAGGGTACGTCCATCCTGAAAAAAATTTTTGGATATAAGATTCCCCTGGTCTCCCAGCCCCAACCGCTTATTGATATGTTTATAAAGCTCCCCAAACTCTACTTAACTCCCTCTTTCCTCCGCCGCGCTCCCGGTCCTTGCTTGCGAGAAGAAAATGCAGCAGAGGGCGGGACCGGCAGCCGCGTCTGTGATTGGCTGAGCGGCCGCCAATCACAGACGCGGCTGCCGGCAGCTCCCTTCGGCGGAGGAAAGAGGAGAGGTAGTAAAGTTGGGGAGCTTTATAACATATCAATATAGCGGTTGGGCGGAAGAACCAGGGGCAATCTTATATATTAAGGATTTTAATCTAGGGGGAGGGAATCGGGAGAGGGAGGGAGAGAAGGGCTGCAGTACGCATGCCAAACTTCTCCCGGAGGCCAGGTAGGAGGCAGAGTCCTATATGGACTCTGCTATCCTCCTGGTGGGCAGTTTTTGGGACTTTGGGGGGAGACTACAGGAGAACCATATGGAGCTGGGATGTGAGGTAAGGATTAAACTACACTACATGGTGGTGCCAGTAGTTGGGGGGGATTATAGTTTTGGGGATGGACATGCCCTTTCAGCTATGGAGGCTGCTACTGATAGTATTGATTTAAATCCTCATGTCCTTGTACCTGAAGATGAAATTCCTCAATTAGACTCTACCAGGCCCAATTGCAAAACCTATTTTTAAACCTGATCCATTTGATGGGGTAACTAGGGAGTGGACTGATTGGCTAGAACAATTTGAATTGGCAGTCACTATTAATGGTTGGGATAAAGGTGCTCGCTTGCAAGTCCTTAGCCTTTTGCTTTGTGGTAAAGCCAGGCAGGTATACCAATGATTTACTGTAATACTGAAATAAAAAGCAGTTATCAGTTATTATAAATTGCTCTGAAGCAACTTTTTTCAATTAGATCTGTATAAAAGAGTATATAAAGGATAAATTAAATTTCTTTAGGTAAACTGGGAATGAGAAATGTTTGTTTATACGTTAGACATGATGCTGTGAGGTACCTTCTGTTATAATATATGAGGTACCATCACCACTTGCCGTAGTGAACACTAATAAGTATTAACCTAGCATGTTTAGTTTCAACCACACAGTGTAGCAGGATTGCCTGGGCCTACTCTCAGACCTGCAGGATTATCCTATTTACCAACGGGCACAATTTTGCTAATACACACACACACACACACACACACACACACACACACACACACTTTTTTTGGGAGTAGTTAATTGGAAGAGATTTTTTTTAATTTGTTCATAATTTTAGTGCATTTTAAAATCGTCTGAAGGATTCATTCAAATAGTTTAAATTTTTTTTTTTTTAATAACATCACTTTTGTTAAAAAGAATTGATCAAAATCAAAGTAAAGCTAAATCACACACTAAATAGAGTAGAATACAACTTTATCCACTTGGCCAAAATTTAGAAATGAAAGTTAAGATATATTAAACAATAGCAAGGAATTAGAAAAGGAAAGAGCAATTAAGAGATACAACAATATAACAATGGAAAGGAAGAACGATTACTGCATTTCTAAAAAATTACATTATCGAAAAACACATGAATTAATGTAGATACATTTGGTATTTTACAATTTGATATCACAATCATATGCCTAACATTAAAAATTTGCACACACCTCTCTATCAGCCTAATTAGAACGCAACCAAACTCTTTAATAATCATGGTTTGCTACTACCATAGGCTAGAGATACAACACAGGGGTTTAATTGATGCTAACAGACACCCAACAGGGAGGGCTGTATTCTCTTTTTCTACAAAATGGAATTTGGGATCTAACAGCCTTAGCTATAAAAGTGGGTATAATTAATTATCCTTTAACATAGGTCTAAATATTTTATTTTGCAATTGAGAAATAATACTGCAAAATCATTCAGAATCACATTAGAAATTAATTGTGCTAATACTATATACACTATACAAAATGATAACATGCTAAATTTAACATTTATTATTGTTTTTTTGTTTTTTTTTTAACAAATGTCACATAACAACCAAGAATTAAATGGCCTGTTTACCTCTTACAAAAACTTTAACACATAGAGTTATCATCTTCCTCCACTGCACTCTAGACCATACATCTTACCCTTTAGCCCTCAGGTACCAGAGGACTTCAAGATATCTGGACTCAGGTGTCCCGGGGAGAAAGGTAAGCATTGCAAAAAAGGCGGTTTGGGTGGGATGATTACTCTACGTGTAAAAGTCTTGGTAAGAAGTGAACACACCATTAAGAACAAAAACAGGACAGTGTGGAAAAATTTACATTGTCGACTTATTTAAAAGTAGTAAAACTGTTTTTATTCATATTTTTAAAGAAAATGTGCTTATTGTAAGTATCAATGTTCAAATGAAGTCAACCAATCTATCTGCACAAAGCTAAAGCTATGAAATTGTACAACAGGCCAGCAGCCTTCGTTTCTACCCATGTCTGAATGTAATGTTACATTTACACTGTGGTAAAAAGATTGTTTATATAAAGTAATTTTGCATGCAGTTTAAAAATAACGTGGAACAGAAGAAACTATTATTAAAGCAGAACTAGTTTATAAAACAATATATGGCCTGATTAAAGGTAGCGCTCCCCAATACATGTTGACCTTGAATTATAACCCTTTAGGTAATTTCAAACTAGATACAGAAAGCCCTGCAATTATTACCCTCAATTATAGCTCACTGAGCTCAAGTATGGTTAGTACAATTTATTTAGGAAAAGAGAGAGTAATTGTCCAGTCAGCAATTTTGCATTTTACTTTGCTAAAAGGGAGTGAAGAGTAAATCTAAGTTATTAGAGGACTTTATGTAGTGAAAGATTTTATTGGATTTCCAAGCAGGTATTGTATAGATTTGGTTGTGAACTACATAGAAAAACAAGTGTCACATAATGTTTTAATCAACAGTTTCTGGGCGATGTCAGGGTAAACATATTTTAGCATGGTTATTGGAAGGTATTCTTTCACTGCCCTAAGGGCTAGGCCACACTAGCGCATTTTTTTTGCGCTCCAATTGCACTTTGCGATTCACAACAACATTTTACTTATAATATAAATTGCGGGAAGGAGACCCCAGTGCGTAATGGGTTCCATTGTGATTTTCCAATGCATGCGATCGCCATTTGTGGTAAGTTTCTGTCAAAATTGCACTTAATACAAATCTATGGAAGTGCATGAAAAAAAGTGGACAGAAGCGGACACAAATCAATAGGCCATGCAATTTTAGAAGGTAAGTTTTTACCTATAATCCCCTGGGAACCACAAGCGCAAACATACGTAAAACGGACGCAAGTGCATTGCAGAAACGCACAGTGCTTTTTTGTGCGTTTTAGTGTCCCCTTACTTACTTAAAGGGGAACAAAAGTGGGGTCCAAATGTTGCTGCAATGCCCTTTTTTCTGCTAAGCCAGAAGTGAGCTATAAGCTTCATTCTCCCTGCCAGTGCAGGAGACAGAGCTGCAGGACTACCAATCAGAAAGTATGATTTGCAGAAAATTTTTCCTTTTGGTGGGCCGGCAGCTCTGCTTTGGAGAAAGGACACCTGAAAAGGCACAAATGTAGAACCGATTGTAGAAAAAGTTGCAGCCTTAAAATGGGTACACACATGACCAACCACAGATTGGACTGTATTCTGTAATGATTCAGAAATACAGTACTCACACATGCCACAATCATTATTGGCACCCAACAGAAATTTTGGGGGCAAACAGGTCGATGCAATGGCTAACAACGATTGTTTACCGGCCACGAGATCAGCTATTTTCATGCTATAATAAATTTACAGGTACATAGTATCTGCACATGGCACTAATGGTACATAATAAACCCCCCATCCTAGAGTGAAACATACCACTTAAACATATCAATCTCAAGTCCAATTGTCAATAAAACAGACTTTATTAATACCCCCTTACACAAAAAGCCCATCAACATTTTAACGCTATAATAACACCATTGGGTTTAAAACCTCATGTGACTTGGAGGGGTCCATCTTGAAAAGACTGAGATGATCGTATTTAGATGTTAAAAGTCAATAATACTTAGTATATCCCACTCCCCATATAAATGGCTGGTATCACAAGTGTCCTATAGTTGAATTTCACCGAGACAGGTAGGCTACAGTTCAGTGGACTTATATTTCCTCTTAGTCCATATGGATCAATTGTCCCGCACTCTCTCACCAATAGAGATGTAAACTTTTGCTTTATTATGCATACACAGCGGAACTTAAACACCAGACTATGCGCCCAGTCTTTAAAAAGTATGCACAGCGCCAATAACCTGGATGGCGTAGGTAAATCACATCAAAGTCCTCCCCTTTAACATAATGGGATTACCCCAAATAACTAGACTTCACAGGACTTGTTCACACATGAATAATTCACCTATCTCGTCGTGGGTTCCCGTCTGCGTTAGCACTCGCTTTCAATTTTGGTCCCGGACTTGTGTTGGCATAGGTCCAAACATCCTCTGTCCACCTCTTTGACGGTCACCATTAGCGTTAGCACTAGCCTCCTGACTGATTCTCGGACTTGAATTTCTACTGCCTCCACCATACATTAAGGATGTCATAAACAGTCGGTATCCATCAGTTAGGGCCATCACGAGTTAAACACCAGCCCTAAGTTCCACAGTGTTTGCATATTAAAGGGGAACTGTAGTCTTCAAACAAGTTTATTTTAAATGAAAGCCAGGTTCATACCTTTAAAACGAGCCATCAACTACCTCTCTACATGCTGTACAGCCCAAAATATGAAGAAATCACTGAAAGTTAGGGGGTGGGAGGGTTCTGAATCTGCGGACTATTTCCTCTTCTAATCTGTGGTTGGCACATGCTCAGTGCATGACTGAAGGGTAGGAGGGGGGTGGGGAGAACACCACAGCCCTGCTTTTTTTATTGCCTCCCACTTGCTGGCCCTTCCCAATCGTGGGCCGTGTCCCCTCCCCTTGCAGCCCCCTGAGGCCCCTCCCACTCACGGACTCTGTGGCTCTGCACACTCGCAGGTCATGTGGCCCCTCCCCCACTTGCCCCGCAAGAGGGAGGGACCCCAAGGCCCCCCGAGTGGGAGGGGCCCCGGGGTACGCAAGCGGGAGGGGCCCCAGAGCCCATGAGCGGGAGGGGCCCCAGAGCCCATGAGCGGGAGGGGCCCCAGAGCCCATGAGCGGGAGGGGCCCCAGAGCCCATGAGCGGGAGGGGCCCCAGAGCCCATGAGCGGGAGGGGCCCCGGGAGGCTGCAAGGGAAAGGCCCAAGGGGCTGCAAGGGGAGAGGCCAAGGGGGCCCACGAGGAGGAGGAAACACAGAAGAAGGACTGTCACATGGTTTCAGTGCAGGGGATCTGGTGATGCTGCAACCATATCACACATATAAATGTAAATATCTTCAGAACTATGCAAAATAAATAATGAAAGTAAACTGCAAAAATCCTCAGGAAAGCAATTCCTGTCAATTTACCTAAAGTCATTTTTGGACCACAGTTACCCTTTAAAGTTTACATCTCTATTGGTGAGAGAGTGTGGGACAATTCATCCATATGGACTAAGAGGAAATAGAAGTCAAGTGAACTGTAGCCGGGCCTATCAGTGTCGGTGAAATTCAACTATAGGACACTTGTGATACCAGCCATTCATATGGAGAGTGGGATATACTGAGTAGTATTAACTTTAAAGATCTTAATACTTTCATCTCAGTCTTTTCAAGAGGGACCCCTACCGGTCACATGAGGTTTTAAACACAATATAAAATATTGACAATTGGACTCAAGATTGATATGTTTGAGTGGTATGTTTCACACTAGGATGGGGGGTTCATTATGAACCACGAGTGCCATGTGCAGATACTGTGTATACTACCTTATATTATAGGATTTTCTAAGTGCCATGGGACACTTTGTTAATATTTTCATGCTATAAACATTACCAATGATCAAATATCTATTCATAACCAAGGGAATTTGTCAATTATTGCCCATGTGTACCCAGCTTTAGAGTTGCCAGTACCATTTATAGATGCTTGGTCACCCTAGTTTCTCTTTAACTAAATGTCTGGCTTTTCAGATGACAAATAGTCTACCTATGAACTTAGCTTATGCATTTTTCTTTAAAAATACCAATTAGTTTGTGCGAACTAACTGCAAATTTACAGAATAATATTCCATGGTAAGTCATCACAGGATTGCATTTACACCTATTACTTTAGGATTTTTATGACTGCATTCCTTAAAGTATCACTTATTGACTCTGCTATTCAAATTCTTCTGGTTTCTTGTGAAGTGCCTTGGTCTAGTTTTCACTCAACTCTTAAAGGAAGTTCACTACGAAAGTGAATTTTTCCTTTAATGAACTGAATGAAGACTGGGAGGATGAGGAGCTATGCCTTACCTCCCGTTCTTCAACCAATGCAAGTGGAGCCAGTAACAAACTTAGAGCAAACTTGCCTGTTATGCGATCCTCGTGCATGCATGCTATAGCTGTACAGAGCCCGGAAGCGGCCGGGACCAGCCAGTGCTTGTGCGGAGGATTGCGTAACAGGTAAGTTTGTTCTAAGTTCGTTCCTGGCTCCAATTGCATTGATTGAAGTTCACTTTGGTAGTGACCTATTCTTTTAATTATGCTGCTTTTGTTATTTGCCATTAAGTTTGCAAATTCACAAAATCTATTACTTCATATATTTCGGCAATCTAACAATATATGTGAAACCTCTTGACATATTAACAGCTTCCTGACAGAAAGTATCTGCAATTCAGCTCACCTTAACATATTTCGCATACATTTGTTCATCCAATGGAAAGCTTTGAACATTCCTCTCATCTCTTGCATGGAAAGTGCCAAGTTTAACCCATTTATTCGTGGGATACCTGCAACATTGTAGAAGAATCTGTAGTATTACTATGGGCTGAAAGGGTTTTAAAGATATTTTTTAAGAAATGCAAAGTCCAGTTATATGGCAACTCCAGCTTAATTAAAAAAAATAAGAATATAAATCACTTTCCATACATGAAATAGCAGTGATAGTTGATATATTTCCTAGTTTCGCTGAGGATAGGCCTGAATATTTGCAAAAAGCCAAACCGTAATCCACAACCCTTGGGACAGAAAGGCTTCTGCACAAACAAAGATTCCACAAGGAAAGTCACACATCAAATACCTTCTATCTGAAGCTCAGAGAGAATTTTTCAGAAAAATTAGGATGAGAAGTTAGCTTAATGACAGTCAAACAATATTTCAAGTAATGTCTCAACATTTTCTTGTCTGCATTTTTTATTAATTAAATATTGGGTTGTATCTTTTTCTAGCAGCTTAAGATACTAAAAAATTAAAATAAATAAATAAAAAGTTTGGTTTGTTTTTTCACCTGTCACTTATAGAAACCAGAAAATCCTTTGGTGTGGATGAGAAGAGTTCATAATTTGCTATATCAAGCTGCTTTACTTGTACCGGCTCACACAGCTCTATTACAAACCTGTTGAAAAAAGAAAAAAGAAAAAAAAAAAAAAACCTAAGAAAAAACATCTGCCTCCCACCTACGGAACTCGTTGGCAGTTCGTGGGGAGCAGAATCCCAGTAAATTTTAAGTCAATCAGGTGGGCTTATCTACCTAAAAGGGAGGTAACAGCATTGTAAGACAAACTGTAAATAAAAGGAGGCAAAATCAGAAATAACAGAAAAATGAGAAAGCTGAAGGTAGAAAGGCACTAAAGGCAACAGAGTGAATTGGGAGAGGGAGGAGGTGAATTAAAAACAAGCAGGAGGAATACGGAGCGTTAAATAAATGTTTGGAAGGGAGTCAGAATGGAAGAAGAAAGACTATAATGGAACAAATGAAAGTAGAGGGAACAGAACGAAAGCATTGTTCCCTCTACACACAACAGAGATTTGTGTACACAGGTTAAAATAGTACATACAAAGGAATTGAGTTAAAGGGGAACTATGGCCCAAAAAAGGCTTTAGGTAAATTACGGTAAATTGATAGGAATTGCTCCCGAGAGTTTTTGCAATTTAATTTCCATTGTTTATTTTGCATAGTTTTGAAGATATTTACATTTGTGTGTGAGATATGGCAGCAGCATCACCAGGTCCCTTGCACTTCCTGCTCTGAAACGGTCAGTCAATCAGTCCTGTGTCTCCTACTCCCCTTTGCAGCCCCCCTGGTCCCTCCCACTCATGGACCCCATGGTCCCTCCAGTTGCAGGGGGAAGTGCCAGTGTGCAGATACAGATAATAGGATATTGTATGGGGCCTAGGAATGTGTATATATAAACAATGGAAACTAAACACTAAACAAAGTAATTTTCCTCTAAGTAGCATCGGAATAAATGGGGAGATTGGAAAATAACTCACCAGATTTTTGTGCTACATGGATTTAACATATACAGGTCCATATTTTCTATTAGTATTGCAGATGTGCTCTGAAAAAAATGCAGCCCAGTATTAATCCTGGAAGTGTAGGTTTCAAAAATCAGAACCAACTAAACATTGCATAAAAGGAACTCTGGTTTGCAATACTTTGCATTTTAAATGGGTTATTATACACTCTCTAGGCTGGGTACACACCAGCAGAGTTTCTGTCCTGACCAAGCATTCGCTACTAGTGATCGCTCGGCTGGGCCAAATTACGGTCTGTTGTGACAGTTTGCGGAAACCAATTGTGCGGTTCCGTACGGAACCACACGATGAGCCATGATTTACCAACAGCCCCGATCGCCCAATATGGACAAAGAGGCGACCAAGCTCGGTCACAGCTGGCCGCCCCACATCATAAGATATTTTAGTCTGGCTGACCGCTACACGTCACAAAATATTTTATGGTGTGTACCCAGTCTAACATCCCATCCCTTTTACTTCCCATTAAATGTACCCAGCATGAGGAACTAAACACACAGGTTCTCACCACTGGGCATACCCTAAATCAGCTGAAGACACCCATAAGAAGCAGGTCTTCCCACTGACAAGGTCCCAGACTGATGGAGGAGACAGAGCAAGACTGGACCAGCCAACAAAAATGTAAGTATTATTGCTGATCTAGGGTATACTCAGGGGAAAGGACCTAGAGATTTAGGTCCTTACTTTTAAATGTCTAATTCATATTTTAAAAGAAAGAATAAGAAAATGTGAGCAGCAAGGGGTTAGATGGTGTTAGTAATAAAATAAAAGTGCAGGCTAAACCTATAGTTCCCAAATTGAATATTTTAAAAACTAATCATTAAAATTTCTCATTAACAGCATACATACTTTTAAGCAAGTTTCTAAAAAGGTCAGAAGAAATATGTTTAAGCCTGCTTCCTACTTGCGTTTTCTAGTGCACAAGCACAGCTAAAAATGCCATAGCAATATTCATGAAAGAGGTTATTCACATTGTTTCATAATGTATAAAGCCAGTGATGTATTTTTTAACACATTTAACAAAAGCTTTTTCATTTATTAACACCATGCTAATATTACCTTGGCCTCCGGGTTGGCTGAAAGTATTTTTGCTCCACACTCTACAGAGGCATAGTTGTTCCTGTTTTTTTGGACCTTCACAGTGTGCTGCCCTCCATTAGATGAGGAGTGCATTGACTGGCCTATAAAACAAGCAAACATTTTGATAAAATGTTCAATACCCCCTTCCCAATCTGTTTAAAGCTATTCTGTTTTAAAATGTAACTAATGTACGAAAAAACCCATAAGTAAGCCATAAACTTGTGACGGCCAGTGCATCTATTACCAAACAATCAACCCCGTGGAAATCAATTGTAAATTTAAACATTTCTGTTGATGATGAGCAGCAAGCAAAAATGTTCACATGATTATTTATACTGGATTGTTTCATTTTGAGGGTATAAATGTTTGCAGGGTGAAGGCACTGGTTACAACCTGAGGTAGGGGGCAGTTTTTGCACTAAATAAATTGTGAAGTTCACAAGAAGTAGTGTGCTCTGCTTGCTTGTTTACCAATTGGATTACCATGACCCTTTGGGTAGGGGGTGTGGAGGATTACACCTACAGAATACTAGGCCATGGTACTAGGCCATGGCCAGCAGCAGTGTGCTAGAGTGAAACTTGACTGTATTGTTTAAAGGATATCTATACTCTAAAAATTAACTGTTTAAAATGGGAAGTACCTGGCTCAGGGGGGTAGGATTGCTTATTCCTACCTCACAATATTATTTCATTGAGGAGCTACAGCATGTACAGTTTTCATTTGCCAGGTAATCCTGTATTAAAGATAATGCTGAAGCCAGGAAGAAAACTGGCAGAATCAGTTTTCTTTGGGCTGGTGCTCTTCACAGAAACAATATTGGGAGTTAGGAATTACCAGTCCTATATTCCTGTCCCAAGTACTTTTCGATTTAACGGTTTTATTAAATAAACTTTATACACACAATAGTTTGCCTTTAATTTAATGCTTATCTGCCAAATGGTTTCTTAATTTGGGAAATGATAATAATCTTTAATCTATGGCCAGCTTAAAGGGCAACTATACCGCCAAAATAATATTGCTTTAATTTCTTTTGGTCATATACGGTAATTAAAAAACAACTGTGAGCTAATACAGCATATCTTCCGATATCAAGAGTGCCTTAAGAGCGTAACCGAGAGAGAGGACAAAGACAGAATTGCACGACGAGATGGACTTTAAAGGATAAGTACACTCAAAAAACAAATTAAGTTTAAATGGAAGCTGTATCTTTAACCCTTTCCCCCCCCCCCCCCTTTTTTTAGGTCCCTTCAGAGCCTACCTGTTCTCCTGGACTTCGTTGCAGACTGTGTCTAAAAATGCACGGAAGAAACTGCCCGTGGATTTTTAGACACAGTTTGCAACGAAGTCCAGCTGTATGCCCTGGTGTGAGGGTTGTTTCTAACAAGTTGCAGATGTATATTATTATGATTTTTAACCACTTTTTTCAATAAAGTTTGACTGGTTTTTAATGGAAGATCCGGTAGCCTGCCTCTGCTAGACCCATCTGGGTTTTCTCTGTTGTACGGAGCTAATACTCGAAAACACGATCACAAACTCAAAAATGGTCTCTGACCGTATTTTCGCGAATTTTCAAACATTCCAGACCATTATCGAAAAGAGCTCCGTACCTTCAAAAAATTTTTTGAAAATTTGTTCCGGTTTCAGATTTTCCCAAGATATGGGAATCCGAAAACGGAACAAAACTAGTAAGTTTCGGCCATCTCTAATCTTAAACAAAGCCAGCAAAGTATCTCATTGTACGACGGTCATTTCCAATTTAAATCTGGTCGGTAGTTCATTGACCAATTTCATTGCATCTTGTATGGGCCGTTTAGAAATAATCTGATTTGGTATAGTAACCAATCAGATTCTTTTCTAATCAGAATTGGTTAGAATCAGATTCTTTCAGAAAGAATCTAATTGTCTTTTCCCCAGACCATTTTCCGGGTCCCAAAACTATTAACAGTAATTTACTGTATAATTTTTAAAAATTTTTCGAAAATTCCTTGAAATTTTCTTTGAATTTTCGAATGCGTCTCGAAAAAAATTCTGCAGAGCGGAATTCCAGCAAAATCTGCAAATCACGGAAATCCGTTGCGGAACTCAGTTCAGATCTGTGATCCGGTCCATCTCTATTCTTGATCTATTTATTGTAACATTGTATAGAGTGTTATAGTTAAGTAGAAACACCACAGTGAAATACAACTGTTGTGCAGAGCTTGAATCACTTCCCCGTTAAATTTCCAACCATTAATAGATCAATAGGAGATCCATTGGATCATTCTATAATTAAAGTAATCAGTCTGTCTTTCAATACTCACCCTCCCCATTAACTCACAGCTGTCACCAGGGATTCCTTTAGAGAGGGATCACTATTGGTCAATGTGTTAGAGAGAGATCACTATTGGTCAATGTGTTAAGGTGCCCATACATCTATAAGATTTTACTTACCCGACCGAGCGCTCACACGATGTTCATCGATGCTGCCGGAACCGCTTCTCCCGATCTTACGTTCGACCGATATGCGATCGCAAAATCCCATTCATTTTGCGATCGCATGTCGGTCGAATGTAAGATTGGGAGAAGCGGTTCCGCCAGGATCAAAGGAACATCGCGTGAACGCTCGGTCGGGTAAGTAAAATCTTATAGATGTATGGGCACCTTTAGAGAGGGATCACTATTGGTCAATGTGTTAGAGAGGGATCACTATTGGTCAATGTGTTAGAGAGGAATCACTTTTGGTCAATGTGTTAGAGGGGGATCATGGCTTCTATGGGGTCTATTGGTTAAATAATGTAATAAACCATTAACAAACTCATGTCATTGTCTCAGAGAAATGGGTATGGAGATGTTTTCCTTTCAGTCCCCCTATCATATAGAGCAGGGATAAGCAACCAGTAGATCTCCAGATGTTTGAAAACTACAACTCCCAGCATTCCTCTATAAGCACTTTAGTTAGGGAATTCTGGGAGTTGTAGTTCCCAAAAATCTGGAGATCTACTGGTTGCCTGATATATAGCTATCCCTTCATGTCCAGCAAACAGCAGCTCTCCTTTGTTTCTATTGAGAGGAAAGGGGTGGGGAGAGGGGAGAGACTGTCACATGTTTTACAAAGGAAGTGACATATAAGTCTTGTAACTTCCTACTAACACTTCCTACTTCCCTACTAACACTCAGAAAATGTTTTGATTTGCTAACACTGCTGTCAATCTAATATTAAATACACCATTGGATACAACACTAAAAGGGAAATGAGAAATATGTTCCTTTGTAAGCTATTTATTTATAGACTTTGCCTTATTTACATTTTTATATACTTTAATGTCATTACTACATATTTGTTAATATTGATATAACTATTTACTATCAACTATTTTTAAACAACACAAACACTGTCCCTATGTATATTACTTTTACCCACCCCCACCTACATAGTACACGCTGAAAACTCAATGCAATCGCCACAAAAATAGAAAATATTTTTATATAATATGAGGGATGAGGGATATCCCCATTTTACAATAAAGGATTTTTATATTTTTTTCAATTGCACATAGAGCGTTGCCGTTTGGTTAATTTTGAACTTTCTATGAACTGATATCAGCCTATGCTTGCACCTCCCCAATTTAAGTGTTCATAAGTACCCTAGACTATTTACGGACTAGGAAAGATGCAGGGCTAAGGCCGACACTAAGACATCAACTCGGTTGAGACCATAATTCAAGACAAAAGCACTAAAATACAGGATAAAAATATTTTAATGATTAGCATTTATTTTGCAGCAACATACCAGTAACAAGTGAGTGTTTAAAGGAAATGTTTCCATCGCACACAATATTGGCTTATAAATCAGCTGAATGACTAGTGAAAAACAGTGCAAGTCTCTACACATTTTGTTTTCCAATTATAAAGAAATCCTCCTTTACCTAAGGCAGTGTAACAGAGTTAAGGTATCAGCCCTCCCCTAAAGTTATGTCCTGCACTTGTGTTTTAATTTATTAAGATTGACACAGAACATTTTCCAACTGAATGCAGGCTTAAGGAATTTACAACAAAAGTACAAAAAAAAAAAAAAAAGTGGCAGTGCTTTGTGTCACTGCCTGGGGGCAGTAGGGAGAACATGAAAGTAAACAAGCACAGAAAAGGTTTAGAATATTATTTTTAATCAAGCAGTTTCAACTTATTTATTAATGTGGTGTGTTTGCTTATTAAAGATGGTATTTGCAGAACCCAAACGAAGAGCAAAGATTGGAAAAAAAAAAAATCTATTTGGAACATCAATAAACACATAAAGTGATAATGACACTACATCACTAACGATTGGCAAACATAGAATGATAATTATTGGTTGATCGAAGTCAATAAAGTCGAACACTTGACCATTATTGGGCAGTAAGAGTATTGGGTGGTAATATCTGTATGTCCATGGCCACCATAAGAAATTTACAAGCTTTATTTACCAAAAGCCACAGCACTACAATTCTGTAAAGTCAAATTAACTTATTTACAGTGGGTAAATGCAACTTTAAAGGTCATGTCCAGACCAAAAATAAATAAGTATTTTTTCACCTAATTAACTCCCAAAAAAGGAATTGCGTTTTAACCTTACCTTAATCCAAAGCTTTCATGCTGAGCTGTACTCGCACCTCCTGCATTCCTCCGGGTATGTACGGTCAGTCAAGGTCCATACCCGGAAGAGCTGGTCACAATTGAGCTCTGCTCCTTCGTGCTTACGGCGAGGGATCGACTGAAGTTAAAGTATATCTCAGAGTGAGATATTAAGAAAAGGTTAAAACGAAACTAAGGTTTTGGGGGGGGTAATTAGGCTAAAAAGACTTATTCTTCTTTGGCTGGACATGCCCTTTAAAACCAAAATAGCGGCTGCTGCACAGGTTTTGCAAAAGGTTTTGCCAGATACACACCACAGTCTGTTCAATATCACTTTGTGGCTCTTTCAAGGCGACTATTTAATGCCAGCTAACAGTTATTATTAAAGTCATGCATTGTGATAAGCTGGGTACACAGGCAGAGTTTTTGAAAAATCTGTGCTGCCTTCAACCGCCACCGTTGTCGGTCGACTGTTCGTCCAGAACAGCCGTGTCGGTAATTCACGGCCAATTGAGCCCTATGGAACCGCACAATCGGTCGCAGGAACTGTCTGCCACGGCCAATATTGTCACGACTGACAGATATTTGTCCCGGCCAAGCGCTCGGTCGGGACAAATAGTACCCTCGTGTGTACCCAGCCTTAGACAAAAATCAGGGTTTACCCAAAGTCGAAACCGCATTATTGAATCTACACAACCATTTTAAATTTTAGACCTATTGAAGACTGCACACCTATTAGGCTGAAATATCGTCAGTGGCTCCAACAGACTACCAACTAGTGTATTGTTTAATATTTGTCAGTCAGGAAAATACAAAATATGTATTAGCCCTAAAGCTGGGTACATGTGTAGCAAATCTCAGATATATACTATTGGATTCAGTCTGTGATCAGCTACAGATGTGGCTCAACCAATCTTCTTTTAGAGAGTATAGGGAAGCTCAGTCAAGCAGTCACTACTACAAAAGTATGGGGCTTCGCCAAAGTTTCCCTTGCCACGGTCGTCTCCATTTACTAAAATGTATGGGGAGTGGGCCACGGTTAAAGTAAAATGTGCAGTCCCGAGCATTCTCCCAATGCTTTACATACAGAGAACACTCCAGACTGTATGTAGGGGGATCTTTGTAAAATGACAGACAGAACATTTAAGATTCTGTCAGTGGCATAACTACCGCCCTCGCCACCCCCGGACGGTAGTAGGGCCTTCTGCGATCAGCTGTTTTTAAAAGACCGGAACAAGTCCAAGAACCCTTCTGCGATCAGCTGTTTAAAAGACCGGACTCGAACTTCCGGAACTGAGACTGAAGTTCGTGTCTGGTCGTTTATCCAGCGGATCTGTCGTACGTTTCATTCATGCGCACAATCAGCTGTTTAAAACAGAAGGCATCTTGAAGGGAGGAAAGGGCCAGGGGCCTGGCCTCCATTCTCGTGGGGGGGGGGGGAGCTGCAGGTACGCCCCTGCTGTCTGTCCTCTTTTAAAGATCTGGACTGTGTGTGCCCAGCTTTAAATTCAGTTAACTAGTGGCAAGTGAGGAAAAATATGGAAGTGCAGTGCAGACAATAGATGTAATGCAGTACAAATGTACATTCAGTAAAATAATGTTATTTTACTGAATGTACCTTTGTACTGCATTACATCTATTGTCAGAGTGCTGAAATAAAACAAATATTGTCAAACAAACCTACACCTAAATTGTTTTAACAGTAGCGGTTCCATAGAGAGTTCCGACTGATGCTCACCCACTCAGGAGATGACAGCCTGACACATCTAAATCTGCCTGATGAAAACACCCCATTAAAAGATTCTAGGGAGAACATTGGTGTAAGATACCAAAGCCCTCCCAATATTAAAGAAAACACAATAAAAGGAGCTCTGCTCATTTCAGACCCCTAGTAGTAATAATAAGTCCAACATTTTAAAATGCATGAAAAAGCTTAGCAACAAACAGTTCAGAAAAGTGATTTTATTATTTAACTTCCTCACCAAAGGAGGGCCACATGTATGGACTAGCAATCCAACAACCATGCATCCCAAATTGTGGTAACACTTCTTACCCTAGTAGTATAGGCCACAGAGGCAAATTAGGATATAATATGTATACAGAAACACTAAGATGGGAGAACCTCCATCTAATCTTGTAAATGTAACCTGTATGGGGATGGGAAAAGACGCTGCTTCTGGATTTTTACCTGCATGCCTGGCATCATCATGGTTTATTGGCCTGTATCAGGATGTTATCTATTTTACTATAGATTTATGTTGCATGTGATTCAAACACATAAAATAACCTTGTACAGTACACCATCTGTAAATACAGTATTTTTAAAACTCTACATCCCATGAATATCAGACACGTATTGCAGTTCTATTTTCATAAACAGTATTTCTCAGAATGTACACAATAAAAATGATTTGCTTTTACAGTGTAGTCTGCATTTCACAGATTTGTACTTTTCCAAGGTGACTTACTCTTTTCTTTTTCAACTTCCATAACTTGTTTCTTCCATTCATCAAATGTCGGTATGTCAACTGGGTCTTTTGTACTTCCAGGAGCCGGTAGATCAACTTCTTTCTGATCCAGTTTCTGCAAGTTAAAGTGATATGCCTGAGGAAGAGACCTAATTATCTTGAAAGACTGCAGTACTTATCCCATTAAGGCATAAACCAAACCACATTTTTAGCATCAGAAGCATCAAATGTACGAAAGCTAAAATATTTATACCAAATACCAGAGACAATATTAAAAATGTATAGTTATCGATGTCAAAAAACATACAGCATTTACAGCATTTGCTTAATTAAATATTAACAACACACACACTGTAAAAGTAGCCTTCAGTTTTACTTCCCCTGTAAAAAAAGCAACAGAATATCATGTGTGTGTGTGTGTGGGACAGTTTGGGTGATTTTATTAAAGAGCATGTCCAAAACGATCTTTGGGGGGCAATTACTACATACTGGTAAAAATAGTATTGAGGGTGAGCATGCCCTAAGTTTCATGTTTCTCGAAACTGAATATTACAATGAAAGCTACCTCGTTTTTTGTACCATCTGTTGCATTAAGAGGTAATGGCTGCTTTTCTCCTTCGGGAGTAGAGACCCTTTCTTCCGATTCTGGTGATGGCAATGGTCTTTCAATATGCTGAACAGAGAAGTTTTCTGTATGCTGTTCAACAAGTCTGAGGTAATACAAAAAGACAAACAGAAAAGAGAAAAATACACAAAATTTGTTTTTACATTACCACCAATCAATATTGATATAGAAAGCAATGAAAGAAGCATTTTCCACAAATGGTTATTGCCAAATTAAGAAACTCCAACTCAGTAAAAAACGTATATTAAAAGTTTACATGCAATTATATTCTTTTCTCCCAATTTCTAAATGAAATAGTTTTTTTACACTGAAATTACACTAAATGTTAAAGATGCAACTGAAACGCCTGGATGCATGTTTGTAGCATGACATCAACTCCCTGAGCTCTGCCATTTTGGAAGTAAAATATCAGTTATGCAGCAAATGTGAAAAGGGTGCATTACAAATTTTGCTTGTAGTATCAGCAACACTTAAATCCAAATCTTCTAGATACTTAAATGAAAGTGGACAATCTGTAGTATTTATAACAATAAAGGCTTTTCTGTTGCACCTTTTTGCCTTTATGTACTTCATGCATACACACGATGCAGATTTACAATGCAACAAAAGAAGCAAGGATAGCATGTGAGGTTGAATGCTGCATGGTCATAAGAGTTTATGACAAGTTACCTTTTCTTCTCTTTTGAAAGCTGTTAACTTTTGCAAGTCCAGCCTACTTCAATACTCACCTTGCTTGTGGATTGATAAAGGATGGCTCGTTCATAGGTTGAACCTCTACTGCCCCCCCAATGTCGCAGTCAGAATCTGACTGCCCAGCTTCACTAGAGCTGGCTACAGGGAGAGTGGCACTGGAATTTTCTATTGCACTGAAGGGAAAAAAACACAACATGCCTTTTACCTTTGGGGTGTTTATGAAAGGAATAAGACCAGACAAAAATATTTGGATTTAATGTTTGTGGGGAAATCTATGTTTGCAATAAATTATATAAAACACATTATAAGTTAATATGATTTACCGTACATGTTAATCGATATACCAGTTTTTACAAAAGAAAACCAACACAACAGCAACAACATTTCTGCCTGCGCTCCTGGTTGAATTTCGAAGAGTACCACTCAAACAATCTGTTAACTCTGAAATAACATTTACATTAACTTAAAAAGCATGTGTTTCATTCACCTTTAATGTAAAACAAAAGCATAGTAGGAGTAGACTGTTTAGGGTCCATTCCTAGTAAGAGTTCCATGGTGTCCATATCATTTGGATATTAATAATAGTAAAATAAATCAATCATTCACAGGAGTAGGGGTAGGCTTTTCTACCTCCCCGGGAAATTAACAAATTTTATAATTCAAGCCGATCGCTATAATTTTATTCTCTATTACATAACAAACATACAAGTAATTCACCATCCCTATAAAAAATTATTTTCTGTGGTAGAATGTATTGTTGGTGTCTAAACACGACACTTAAGTGTCATGGCCTACAAAAAACACACAACCTAAAGCCTTGAGCTATTTTTCTTTTCTTTAGATTCCCAAAATCATGTCAACATTAATGCCACATTCATAACAAAAAAAAGTTAAAGAACTAAAAATTACCATTTTTTGTTTTTTAAATCTATTAACATACTTGCCTCTGCCTCCCTGGATCCAATATTCAGAGGCAGAATATGTCTCTACACACCCATGATGGCTAATATATTAACATACTTATTCCTGCCTCCTCGAATCTGAAGTTCATAGATAAAAAAAAAGTGGATCTTCCAAAGGTATGTCCTTTTTTCTTAAGATGCAGGTACACTCTGATTTGTATGTGGGGGAGACCAAAAAGCTACTGCACCAACGTATGGCCCAGCACAGAAGAGCCAATTCCTCAGGTCAGGACTCAGCCGTGTACCTGCATCTTAAAGAAAAAGGGCATGCCTTTGACGATTGTAATGTCAACATCTTGGCAAAGGAACAAGACTGGTTCAAGAGAGGTGCCGAGGAGGCCATTTATGTGAAAATTAAGAAACTAAGCATGAATAGGAGGTGGTGGTGTTTCGACACCATCCATGTACAATGCTGGTTTGACACCTTACCCTGGGCAGTTTCGATAACACCCCTTAGCCTCAATGCATCCATACCTTGCATTCTAACATCTGGCTGTCATATGCTAATTGGGACTTTCAAGGGTACTTATATTGCCAACAGATTCTTGTACAAGTCATTCTGAATTGAGAAAGTCAGTCGGATTACTAGCAAAACGTCTTCAAGAACCAAACCTTAATAGACTTGTTCCTTTGCCAAGATGTTGACATTACAATCTTCAAAGGTATGTCCTTTTTCTTTAAGATGCAGGTACACTGTATTCAGTTACTCTAACTGAATACAACCGATATAACATGATATGGATGAATGAGAACCTTCACAAGCAAATATCTAGGATTATTTACAGTATCTGTGGTCCATATTATTACTTTATCATAATTTGGTGTAATGCTTTGGTACAGTACATGTTATACATAATGCAAAGTAAAATGGAAATTAGCCTTTGACAATAAAAGATACACTCTGCTGAAGTTGTCCACAGGGGGTGACCTGCCTACCTTTCTTAAACTTTGCATGCTCTCTTGCTTCACCAAACAACAATATGCATGCTCAGTGGAAAGGGATGCAAAGTAATTTATGGTGACCATATATGTGATGATATCATGGGGCAGATAATATCACTATAGAAATTTATCAGCATGCATGATAACAAAAGTTGGCTGATTCTGTGAGAGATGGTCACCCTAAGCCTCTTGTGCCATCTAATTTGCAGTTCAGTATTCGATTTCTGCTAACTTTTAGGTATGATTTCTTTGATAAGCGAAAGCTGTAAGCAGATTCTCAAAATTAATAAATAATCAAAGCAAATTCTTAGGTGATCAAGATCTTGTCTTTTTGTTCAAATTATCAATCTATGCTAGAAGGGCCAGAATCCATTTCTGGAAATGATTGATCATTGGGCCCTTATTTACCAAATGAGCATGAATGTTTTGTATGATCAGAAAAGTGAAATGCACACTTAAAAAACAGACACCAATATAAAAATCTTAAGAAATAGCAGGATGAAGGTTTTTAGGCTGGGTAAACACCATGTAATATTTTAGACAGGCCGACATTACCATGTATTGGTCGGTTGGCACAAAATATTGTATGATGTAGTTGGGGAGGCTGTGACCGAGCTCGGCCCCCCTTTCAACCAAATCGAATGAACGGACATGTCAGAAAATCATGGACGATTGTGGTGTTCCCTTTGAACTGAAAAAATATAAAAGGCAAGGAACGAAAAGGAACAAAGGATTCCAACCCTAACAGATCCCCACCAAATGGCACAAATCACTTTACAAAGCCTGAAGTGATTTGTGCCATTTGGTGGGGATCTGTTAGGGTTTAAATCCTTTGTTCCCTTCCTTCCCTTTTATATTTTTTCAGTATAAATATGTCCCCAGTGTACACTGCTGAATTGCAGCATAATCACAGGCTGTATAAGGGCTGTGCACCTCCTATACTAGTGTATTTTGTACGCTAGTGGCGATTGGTTGGTTCGGATGAAAAATCCTTCCGTGTGTACCCAGCTTTAAAGATACTCAGGGTTATTCAATAAAAGTTCTTACTGTTTAAAATGGTGCTAATTTTGCCCCAACCAATCAGATGTTAGCTTTCAAATGTTAAATAAGATCGGCTTGGTTGGGGCAAAATTAGCACCACTTTTAACAATAAGAACTTTTATTGAATCTCCCTGACTGATTATTCACAAAGGTCATCCGCTATGTAAAATTAAAGTAAAACACACCCACCTATAAATAAAAATAAAGTTTACTAGCAAACAAATTTAAAAATTTGCGTGGTAAGATAAAAAAAAAAAAAAAAAAGATATTTTTTTAAATAAATTAATGACCCAAAAAAAGAAACGGAAGTATAAAGCATAAAAATATACAATTTGACATTCAACTTACTGCCTTTTCATCAATGCATCACATTAAAAGACGATTGTTATGCCATTAAATTCAATGGTAAATGCACTCAATGAGGAAGGCTTGAATCATTCCATTGCCAGATTTACAAAGTGTGAGGTTGTGAAAATGCTACATTTAACCACCAGTTTAAAATGTTTAAAGGGTAAACTGTAGTCTTCATACAAGTTTAAAAAGAGCCCTTTCATAATAAGCCTATAATGATGTCTCTAGCTTCTCTGGATTTCAATTTTAGGCTTGTACAGTTCCAGTACCTGGTCTGTCCTGTCCGTCTGAGTCTCTGCGACAGTCACATAACTTTCTGTGTAAGAAGCCCCACATAAAAAATCTATATTTTCTGAAGCTATTTACAGACCTTCAACCGTTCTCAGAAAAAAGCTTTAAAATGATTTAGAAATTCGGGGGTGGGACTTATAACACAGTCGATGATGCTGTGTCCCAGTAGTGGGCATGCACAATTGCACATTATTGCGAACGTGCGTCCTCTTAAGGACGCACGTTGCACTTAAGTGGGGCCACAACCTCAAGGAATTGCTAAGTTCCACTGCATTAAATACATACTGTATGGCTAAACTGAAATCAATGCAGCTTGCATTACACTTCTAAGGGCTAGGCCATACAAGCGTGTTTTTCAGGCGATTGCAATTTTCCAATTGTATTGAAATTGCAGCAACGCACCAAAATCTTGCGATTTCGGGTGTGTTGCGATTCACGCATGTGTCAGCATTTTCATAATGATGGACAAATCGCAAGCGCAAACGCATGTAAATCATGTGTGATTCGGATTCGTTGCAATGTGGCCTTGCCCTAAATGTACATTTCAGCAATACACACACTAATATAAATGGTAGAGTGCAGAAATAAACACATACACAGACACAGTCTTGCAGAAATGCTCACAAATATAAAGGGTTAAAAAGTTGCTTTCTAAATACATATGAAAAGGGTTAACACCTTTCCCCACTGTTTGAGCAGGAATATCTCTGATGATTGGCTGGGAGACACTGGCAGGTGGGGACTCTGCGTTCAACTGTTACATGCAGCTTAGCATAAGGTGAGTGGGAAACAAACACAAGGTAGCTAGTTAGCATGTGCAGAAGGAGTTTTGGGTCCTGGACCACCAGGAATTCTAGAGTCTGTGGAGCTGCCTTTGTATTGTGGGTTTAGTTCAAGCTGCACAGAAAGGTATGCAGGGTACAACTGAGTATGGGACTTTCTATGGAACAGTGTCTGTGGAACTATCTATGGGGAAAAGTCAATCGGTTTAACAGGTTTTTTAGGTAAAAATAAGTACTTATGTACTCCAGTATATACGGTACCATATCTTCTAAGTGTCTGCACTTAGAGAACTGGTCCAATCAAAATCTGGTGACTAAACGCCGTAATAATATGTTGTCTTTTATGGGTTTGTGAACTTCTTTATAGTACATATAATCTAATCACAAACTGTAATTCCCATAGCCTTGTACTTCATGGTATTGATATATATACGTTATTTTATAAAGCACACACACAGTCATGCATAACGTATATTCCACATTTTTGCAGAACTGTAATAAAAATTTCTTTCAAGCTAAAGTACATAATAAAACTATTTTAGAGGCATTAACTATTAGTAGCGTTAATTTACAATAATAACAAACACTTACTCTGGATGAGAGACCGAAGAAATTGATGAGGTAGGTGAACTAGAAATGTTTTCAAAGCTTTGTGCCAAGTTCAACTCTCCTTTTTCCAGGTCATTGGAGTCTGTGGCAATCACAGGGATATTTAAAACTTGCTCTGAATTTTTATCCTGGATAAAAAAAGAAAAAAGTGCCTTTAAATACATCTGAAAGTACCTAAGGATGGGGGTGAATTCTGATCTGATTCTCCACAACGAGCTGCTCTCACGCCAGCTAGTAGCTGGCTTTAGAAGTTGCACAAAAACCAGACACAAACGCTATATTAAATAAATTGTGCTGGCTGAGCAGGCGTCATTTGCAATATCCATGCAGCCGCTGCAACTTCTATTTTTAGGTCACATTAACCGTTGGTAAAAAGGTTAGCGTGACATTAAAACGCACTGGTGATCTCTGTAAATTGCCCCTTTAGTTTTCAAAGTTTATTTTTAATGGATTGCACCACATAACTTTTTTTTTTTTTTTTTTAATATTGGTGAGAATTTTCAAATGTACCTTTGTAATATCTTTTGATGCAATATCTTCCTTTGTATGATCTTCTGATGCAACATTTTCAAATTCTTCTAAAGTTTTTAATTGTTCCAATTTATCACCAAGCAGCTTGCAAAAAAAATAAAAAAATGTAAATATGAGAGGAAGAGAAGCCAAACAGTAATCATCCTCAGCATGCTACATTTTCTATACAGAGGCCTTCACATCAATATGGAAGCCTCTGCACTTTATTTTCCAGCCAGCAAGAAACAGTATACTAAATAGTAAGTTGATTCTACTGCCTTCTTTTTACTGTTGATGTTCTGTTCTTAGGAACATTTTCTAAATATGCCGACTTTCCGCACTTCTATTGCCTACCGGGTTCTCATGCAGTATTCAGTCAGTGTGATTTACTGCTTTGCGGGAACCCGGAAGGTAAGGAGTGTGGAGATAACACTTCAATTTTTAAAGGCGTTGGCTTCCGTGTTACAATCTAGCACAATAACTAAAGCAAAGGATTTTACATAGGGTACCTGTGCCTTTAATACAAAATGCCACAGGCCCTGGTAAACACTATTACATCCAAAAGCATGGGTTTAACTCCATTTTACACAATAGCGGATAATATTACAACTCCCCGTAAAAATTTGAGATAGTGGGCCAATACTCTTTTAGAAAGACAGAGTAAAAAAGGTTGCTGGTTCAAATCCCCAGACTTTATTTTTTATTAAAAATGGTAATATTCTGTTCCTTACATCCATGCTGGCTAAAAAATAAACTGCAAAGATTACTCATTTTTGTATGAACAGCAAGTCACAGCAAAGACACAACTTGTTGTATTGTAAATGTGCGGTCTATAGGGACAATGTTAGCTGGTGACTTTAGTTCCTTTTTAACAACCAAAAAATGCATGGTTAAGGTATTATTAAAGGGCATGTTCACCCCTTTCAGTAAAATGAAACCCACTTATACACCCAATGTGCGCTTTAAAATGAATCTTCCCCATCTGCATCTTTTGGTTGTCCTGCACTGACAAAATACACAAACAATCCTAAGAGCAAGAGCCTGTCACAAGCCAATCTTTTAGGCATGATAGAGAAAATGGGAAAGGGGGAGGGATATGCGTGTTTATGTTAAACAAGAGTTGAAGAAAAATTTAAAAGGAGACAACTGGCTATATTGATGTTGAAGCGGAGGCAACATGGGTGGAATTGGGATGTGGTGATGGTAGGTTCATTGAATAGCTTAAAGGGTAACTCATATTAATATGGTTTTGGAATCCAGTTTTATTGAAGAACAGGAGGTAAAAGGAGCTGTGTCTTACCTCTCCTTCAATAAAACAATCAGGAGCCAGGAGAGAAGGTAAAGAACTTACCCACTTGCTCGCTCCACTGGCGCGTAGTCTGACAGTACCAGATGGACTGTCTTCTATGTGCATGCACGATCCATGCACATAGAAGACAGAGTTCGTCTGGACCTTTTGAGACTACGTGCCGGGGGGCGAGCAAGCGGTTAAGTTCATTACCTTCTCTCCTGGCTTCTGATTGTTCTATTGAAGAACGAGAGGTAAGACACAGCTCCTTTACTTCCCGTTCTCTTTTTTGTGTGGAGATATATATATTTCTAAATATAAAGTAGGTTACATATTTACATATCACTGGTATTGATACATACAGTAGAGGTAGAGTTGATCCAAGGATATATATGATTGCCACTTTATTCCTCCATTCATTCTGTTTTTTTATTATTTGCCTTCCTCTGGATCAACTGCTAGGTAGGAAATGTGGGTATTGCCAAGTAGGCAATATTGAGGTATTTAACCTCAAATACTATACTATTTTATAAACTATCAATGCTTGACAAGGCAACAGATTTTAAAAAAGACAAAAGTGCCTGTATAAACGTTCATTTTCAAATCAAAATCATAAAAAGTTAAAGCTCAGAGGCTTTTAAATCCCAATTCATGTTTGGAAACCGTAATTTTAATTATGCATTGTTACCTTTTCCTGCACAGCCTCTTGTACAGTCATTGTACTGTCGCCATTATGTTCATTCTGTGAATTATGTTTAGTATTCTCACCGCAAAGCACGTGCCGACATGAAAGCCTGTTACATTGAGGGAAAAATTATTTATACAAAAGGTTACAATGGTCTAGTTATCACATGTAAAACAAGTAATAAGTCACTTTTTTCAACACATTTTTCTAGATCTATCCACTGCGTTCATGGACCATTCCAAAACGTAACAAATTTAAATCTAAGGCTGGGTACACATAAGTAGATTTTTCGACCAAAACGCCCAATATTTCCATGTACCAATCGGTCAAGTTGGGACAAAAAAAAATTGCGACATTTTTGATGTTGCCCAGATCGGGCTATCGAACATGTCTGTAAATCACAGCAGATCGTGTGGTCCAAAGGAGACCACACGATCTGCTGTGATATACAGACATGTTCAATTGGCCGCGGCAATCTGTCGCCGCAACGACTCTCGGCAAATGGTCGGTCAAGATGTACACAGACTAATAAATGAAATGGGCAACAACAGCATATTTTTTGGACAGTAAAAAAATAATTGGGAAACATATAAAAATGACAATTTATATTTTAAGTTAAAATAAAGGTATAGGTCCATCTAGTAAGAACAGACTCAGTCCTTTTAACTTATTCAGGTTTTGTGCTTAACTAGGAGTTCACCCCCCCAAAAAAAGCCATAAATACGCAAAAGGCACACAAAATTTGCACCAGAAAATGAAACGAATGAGACACTAGCAATCAGCATAATTAATGGAGATATGTGCATTTAAAAGTATTTCTTCCACCAGTAGCATTGAGAATCTATTAAAAGGTATCTACAGTAAAAGTCAGTTCTTCAGTTTTACCATTTCCTATAAAGAACCCTTTCCACATAAACATGTCTGTTTGCTTGTCCTTTGCGATATTGCAGTCTGGTATAAATGAGATATTTATGGGTTTGGATGGTTTAGAGGAATTTGGTCTGATTAAATCTAAATGACATTAAGATTAGAGACATAAAGTTTAGAACTTTGTTGAGTCCAGAGTCCCAAATCTTTGTACAAGTTTACATTTAGAATTTAGTAAGAAGCAACAGAAACTTATTAGACATGAGCCTTGTAAGGGGTGCTGTAAAAAAAGAACAGACAAACAATCAAGTCATGAAAATTTAATTTAAGAAAGGAGTCAGCACCACAAGACTTTATAGTCCATCATCTATACATATATCCATATCTGTGCAATTACATCGTTACGTTCATGCGTCAGTCCATATAGAGAACTATGGGTATTGTAGTCCAGGCGGTTTTAAAGTACCTGCCCCAATTTCCTAGTCACATGTTTCTGACACATTGCAAATATGTTAACATAATACAATGAAACTTTATACCAGTGGTTAATATTTACAAATTTATATACTAAAGCTTAAAGAGAAACAATAACTAGTACATCAATCATTGGTATTAGTATAGTTGCACAAGCTATTTAATTTTACTTCCCTTAAAAATTACCATATTTGCAGTTCTAAACTTTAAAGGGGATGTAAAAAATTTTTATTAAGAAATATATTGGCAACAGGTACGTAGTAACATATCTAGGCAACGATCATCCAAGTTACCATGTCCTAGGGAAAGTGTATCAAGAAAAAAGGTAACGCAATAGAAGCCTATGAGTAAGAGCAGTTGGCTCGAAACGCGTAAGGCTAAGGTTCCGTTGTACATATGCCTTCTGTTATGATGTGTTAAATAAAATTTAAACTTCACTACAACAAGCTGCTGTATTTTTCTACCGGAGTGCGCTGCCTCATAATTTCGTTTGTGTATGGGAAGCTTGAATCTGGACTAAGCGAGGGGTCCGGGGCATGCTGCACCTGGGCCACCCAGGAATACAGGCGAGTCAATGTTTATTCACATGTGATTATCAAAATAATTAACTAGTAAAAATAGTGCACATTAAATTTTCCCCAACACCAAATTTCCCCTGTCCCACCCCACAAGGCTACTTTTCCATGGCACTCGGCTGGAAAAAAAATACACTTCCCAAATTCCCAAGGAATTTTTGTAAATTTTGGGGAAGATATGGCAGCAACCCTGCAGCAATTGATTTAAAAATCCTGCAAACAATGATCACAGTTCCATACTAGTTCTCTTAAAGGACAACTCCACCCTCATAAGAACATCTTTTAGAAATATGTTGATATATCATAGTTTGTCCTATGAATTCATTACTGTATGCCTGCTATTCTTCTTGATGCCTCATGGAAACTGAGCAATTTAGAAATCTGTACTGAGCCTGGGCATGCTCGGAAGAGGCAGACAGGGGATTAAAGAGCAATTCCAGCCCCAAAATGAAAACTTACATACAGGTAAATCACCCCCCAAAACCCTAAACGGTAATGGTTTGAAATCTGAAATATAAGTCTAACCTGAAATCCTGCACAATGTCCTGTTGCCCCTCTTTCTGCGTCCCGGTTCTTCCAGTTAGCAACTGTCTGTTATGGATTTGACAGTTGACATCATAGCCAATGACTGAATGTTATTCCCCTGTCTGTACTGAGCCTGAGCATGCTCAGAAGAGGCAGACTCAGTACATGTTTCTAATTTGCTCAGTTTCCATGAGGTATCGAGAAGCATAGCAGGCATACAGTAATGATTTCATAGGACATGTATGATATATCGACATTTTAAAGAGGCCATTCTTTCTAAAAGATGTTCTTATGAGGGTGGAGTTGTCCTTTAAAATTCAGTCATTGGCTGTGATGTCAACTGTCAAATCTACAAATGGCAGTTGCTAACTGGAAGAACCAGGAAACAGAAACAGGGGAAACAGGACATTGTGCAGGATTTCAGGTTAGACATATATTTCAGATTTCAAACTATTACCGTTTAGGGTTTTGGGGGGTGATTTACCTGTATGTAAGTTTTCATTTTGGGGCTGGACTTGCCCTTTAATCTGACTCAAACGGAATGTTGGTATTTTGTTTACCATAAACAAAAATTAAAAAGTACTACCCACATTGTTAAGCATTTAGCTATATAATATGTAAGCAGCAGTTCAGTAAACCCACTGTGCGAGTCCGCCTACGGCATTTTAAATGCATTTTCTCCTCCAACTCCTGGTATAATGACTATGCAAGATGCTGAAACCTCGCTTTCATTCATCTTTCTATTTATGGATCTGAAGGTGGCCATACATACCAATGACAATGGGTAAATCCCGTCACGGAAATAAAGCATTTACCCATTATTGCCAGTGTGTAGGGGCTGTTACCGGCCGACTGTAGTGCCGCCGAATGACTGTAGTCGGCATTACGGTAGGTCAGGAAAGACAGAAATTATCCATCATTCTGTATCAGCTCCCTTCACATTAGTAAAGGGAGCCGAACCAATCGTTCGGTGTATGGCCGCACGGCCATGTGCCGTGTGTGCTGTTCCCACCGCATGTGTGGGATACGGATACCCACAGATACCCCTGATCTGTCGGCACACATGCTGTGAAAATCACATGTGTATATTAAAATACATGTTTATATTACAGCGTTTGGGTGACATGCTTTAATACTTCACCTAGCAAACAAAAATACAGTTATAGGCAAATCACCCAAAAACTAAAAGTTAAAAAGCTGACAGACATAGACTAATCTGTTATGAGGCAAATTTATGTTCTCCCCTACCTCTCAAAAGTTTCCGCCTTCTCTTCAAATTCTTCAAGCTTTTTTACAAGCTCGCATATGGTCAGGGGGGGTAACTAGGGTAATATTTTTCAGTCACTGGCTGTGATGTATCATTTAGACTTACATTTCTCAACTTTCCAATGCAGTTTTGTGGTTTGGTGGAGATTCACCTATATAGAATTTTTTACTTGAGGAGTGAACTTGCCCTTTAAAAGTCTGCAAGCCTATCAATTCAAAAATAGCTGCAATGGTAGGATCAAGCGACAGTATAAAAAAGCAAAAGGAAAATGTATACTCCCTAATCAACAAAGTTTGACCAGGACAGCTTTGTTTTGAGGGGCTTGTCCTGGACAGCCGAGCATTGTCTCATGGTGGGCAGAAATAGGGTGGTCTAACGGCATGGCCAAAGCTATATAATGTGGGGCTATGGTAGCCTTTGGACAGAGCCTTGAAAAGACCCCTTTCCATGCCAAACCCACACCCTGGACATATGCCTTTTAAAATTAGGAGGTATGAAAATGTGGTTATATGGTAAATTCAGAAGGGTTTAGTCCTGATATATAATAGTAGGGGGAGGGGATAAAGGTGTAATGTGTAAGTAGTTATGGATATTGAGTTTATTTATGTGCAGAAATCCCCCCTACTCAAGCAGAATGGGATTAGGTCTGAGAGCATTTTGAACTGTGATTGTTGAGTTTTTGGGGCAATGAAAAAGAAGTGGGCTTTAACCAGTGTTTCCTGGTCAGTGTTGGTACAGTCTGTTCTCTCTTGATTTGTACTGTATGTTACTGTATGTCAGTTTACCCGACTCAATTTCTGCAATGTAAGTTTTGAAGTTTTTTAAGACACAGGGGTTTTGATATGAAACTCTCTCTGTAGTGACTGGTAAAATGTTAGTTTCTGTAACTTTTTAATTTCATCCAACTAATCCAATTCATTCTAGTTTATTATTGCTCTTATTCGAACTTTTGCCATCCTCTGAAAAATGCACCAAAGCAAATAAAGGATGTGCATGTTCACATACAAAAGTGCAAATACTCATAAAACGGTATGCCCTTTTACAACAATCACAGCATACACACCAGAACAATATTAAATTCATTCAATCATAATTGATGCTGCATCAGCAGTTAGTAGATCAACCACATACAGGGACTTTGTATAAAATTCTGTAGAATGAGGCACACTAGCTTCTTGTCTGTCATCACCTAGAGAAAAAAACAATGGTTTGGACAAATAGCGCAACATTATAAACTTATATTACTAAAATACTTAACACTCATCTCAACAAACTTCATACAAACTTGTTTAAACAAACTTGAGAGGTTGGGAACAGATATTTTAATGATTGAAAGATCTGGACAGCCTGGCCACTGCCGACAGAAAATTATTGAACTGCTCTAATGGATGAAGTATGGCACTGAAAAGGTTAGCCTAATAGGGTAACTGCACCCTAAAAACAGTCCTCCCATTATACACGTACAATTGTCAGTGGTATAGGTCAGCTGTTCGCCGCCGCCGTCAAACTTGTGTGTAATGAGCGTAAGGAGTCAAACGCATTGGCACAGGTCATACTAAAGTCACTTCAATTTGATTTAACAAAATACATACAATGAGCTGTGATTGGAACTTTAAAATGATCTCTAATGATCAATACAGAAACTAAACTGAACTTGTGTTCCTTCTCTAAGCTCTTACAATACAAGTTTTTCTAGTATGACAATGATGGATATGTTGCTAACCCACAAGAAATGTTTAAGGCAATTTGTTTCCTTTTCTTCCTCTAAAAACTTGGGGGGGAAACCCCAACCCATTTAGTATTCCAACAAGGAAAAGTTACTTACAAAAACATATCTAAATAAGCAACCCCCAGCATCCACTAACCAATAGTTTCTTGGTTTTGGGGCAAACTGGTAGAGCAGGGATCCTAAAACTATGGCCCTTGAGATGTTTGAAAACTACAACTCCCAGCATTCTCTGGCCACCCTTTGTAATTGAGGAATGCTGCGAGTTGCAGTTTTCAAGCATTTGGAGGGCCATAGTTTGAGGATCCATGTAGTAGAGCAAAGATTCAAAAGCAGTTTTGTTTCATTCCCCATTGATTGGCGCTACTTTGTCTCAGGTGTGATTACTGGTAATTAAATGGTAATGTTAGAGAAAGAGCATTCCATTAATCTGAAACACACAAAATTGCTTATCATAAGGATCAACAGCAAAAACGAATGCCTGAAGCACATTTGTGAGATCCCTGACTAAAGCCGATTTGTTTGACTTTTTTCATAGGTATCCAATTAGTAAGATAATCAGTCAATAAAATTAATTTAAAAGTATACTTCACCACAGATCTAAAGGTTTCCTGATCATCCCAAAAATATTTTAACTGCAAAATGTATACGCCAGTATCACAACATAGCCTCTACATAAGTAGCCTCTTTCTGGCCCTACAGCTTAACAGCTATGGGCATAAGGGAGAGACAGATAGATCCCGAATCACTTGCATCTTTGTGTTGGTATCACTGAAAGCATGACCTTGAACTTTCAATAAAAATGGTGCTGTTTAGGATGAACTGTATAGTTATCCCACCAACATCGCAGACATTCCCCATCCACCTATTCAAACCGGGAAGGTTGGGGGGTATGGACTACATAGGAATTACCTGCATTACTTGGACTTAAGAAACAGACACACACTGCCCACATGTCACATACTTCACACACAGTTACAACTAAAAGAACAAAGACATCATGGCACTTTCAATTTGGAGCAGAAAGTAACTTCAATGATTGGGATCCAATAGTCAATATAAAGTGGTTCTTGAGCAAGGATAACGTGTTTAAGTGCAAACAAGGTGACATACTGCTAACTAATGTGTAAAAAATTGAGCACGCTTAATAAAAACACACAGAGCTCAGACAGCACAACAAAATGAAGCCCAACTTTAACACAGACAAAGAGCCGCACATCACATGCTTCAGAGACACTGGCGGAGCCCTTTCCCCCCTCCCACCATCCAAATCCCTCTCTGCCTGCCCTTCATGTAGCGTAAATTTGTTTGCCCATAATGTTCCTCCAACCCTTACCACCCCCAGCCACCAGCCCTTCTCTGCAGTTTCCGGTATGCAGAGAGGAGGAGAAGACAGCTGCAGGAGCGAAAGGACTGTAAGGGCTAGGCCACACTGCTGCGTTTTTTTTGCGTTTGCGCTTGCGTTTGCTATTTTTCAAAATTATTGAAAACGCGGCAACGCAAAAAAACGCGCGTTTTTCGATGCGTTTGCGTTCTGCATTTTTAATCGCAATCGCATGCGTTTTCCTATACTTATTGAAGAAATCGCAAACGCAACGAAAATCGCACATGAAATCGCATGCTATTGCGTTTGCGTTTCAGTGTGGCCTAGCCCTAAGTATGATTGGGAAAGTTTTACTACAGAACACGGTGGTTGGGGGTGGGCAGGGGAGGGGGACATTATAGCAAAAAATGTTATTTAGGGTGGACATGCCCTTTAAAGGAGAACTAAACCCAAAAAATCTAAGTTTAGGTTAGAAAGTACCGTATATACTCGAGTATAAGTCAAATTTTTCAGGCTTTAAAGTTAGCCTGAAAACTAACCTCGACTTATACTCGGGTCAAGTCCAAATTTAGATCCAAATACTGCAATTGTGGATAGTAACCAGTAGGTGGCGCTGTGTTAACCTGCATAGAAAGTTACAGGAGCTGTTCTGCCTTTACAATCCTTCCTGCGGTTCGGCTGCTGGACTCACTCATTACTGTCACTGTTCATCTGGATGCTGTAAATCTGATGAGTCTCCTCAGTTTGGGGCAAAAAACAGCTGCTAGTACAGTGCAAATGACAGCTTGAAACTACAACTCTAAGGTGACATTTTTAACTATTGGGGTCAGAGAGTCCTTTACTAAATGGGGGCCAGAGGGCCCTTTACTATATGGGGGTCAGGAGAATTGTAAATGATGGTAAGCTTAATTAAAAGTTTACAGAAGGAGTTGTAGTTTCCAAACATCTGGAGTACCAAGGAATTGGAGGTTACTAGTACTGGATTTGGCTATTACTGTATGGGATTCATGTATGGGAATTCTGCTGTCCATTTAAAGGGCAACTAATTTCTACCCTCGGCTTATACTTGATTCAATCAGTTTTTACAAATTGTCAGGTAAATATAGGTACGTCGACTCTGATCGACTTATTCGAGTATATACGGTACTTGCCTCAACATCCTTCTCAGCATGGAAGATTCCACTCAGGGGCCTTTTCTTTACCTCTATGAGCTCATTGTAGGTTCGGTTTGTTCCCCAAATCTCAAGCTGACATTTTCCCTTCCCTGCCAGTACTTTTGCCTTGATTACATTTTCAGCACCTGTGTGATTTCCACTCCCACCTCTTAACCCCTAGGATGTAGGAATACATTAAATCATCAACATTCAAATTGGTGGTGCAGCTGATTAACACATTCCTAGTAGCAGTGTTGTAGAGTGATGTATATAGGTCTGGGTATCTAGTGTGTCCGGATCTGAAATAATGTATGTCTACAGCTTTCACTCCACCAAATCTGATATGTAAACAATAAATTGCAGGTGAAACATACAAAGACACAGGTCTGTAGCTGTGAATATTGCAAGTTTATTGCAAAACATGCTTGCTACTTGTTTCAGACCCACTCAAGCACTTGAGAAAGGACATGTGGGTCAGAAACATGTAGAATGCATGTTTTGAAATAAACCTGCACTATCTTTGTATGTTTCACAATGTATTGTTTAAGTGTTGGAGGGCCAACACTTAAAAACTTGCGAATCCGCGGGTTTTCGTTACTGTACGACCGTGGCAGAAGTATACCATAACATGCGGTAATTAACTACCATAATGATATTCTAAGGGCGGTCGTAGATTTACTTTAGCTATGGTACATTTACAAGATTTCCGATAGTGATAATAAATTAACGAGCGATACCACACCTTTATAAATATGGCCTGTAGTGTGAAGGTCTCTAGCTCTCCCCGTCAGCTGCAGCAATATTAGTGAAAGTGTAGCTTCTTAAAGGGGAATGTTGGAGGGTAGGAAGAGTGTTTTTATAGGAACCACATGGTGCAGAACTGTAGGGGGGAGGATAGAGAAGTGAACCTGAACTTAGCACCAGCTCTGTGCAATGCATTTCTCATCAGTGTACCTTATTAAAGGGAATGTTGGAGGGTAGGAAGAGTGTGTTTTTGTTTCCGCTGTCTGTATAAAAACTGTAGTACAGAGCTAAGCTAAGAAACGCATTACACAAAGAAATGCATTGCACAGAGCTGTGCTAAGATAAGGGTCATTATATTATCCTCCACCTGCAGCACTGCACCATGCTCTATAAGGGCTAGGCCACACTTCTGCGTTTTAGGTTTGGTAACACATGCGTTCACCAATTTTGGTGCGTTAACGCATGCATCTCCATTACGGAAAGAGGAAAAATTGCATGCACAAAACCCACGTGCAAACTCAAAACACACAAGAATCGCGCACACTATCACGTGCGATAACGCACATGATTCCGTGCGCGATTCCTGTGCGTTGCAGTGTGGCCTCAGCCTAAGTGTACTTATTAGAGAGGAATGTTGGAGAGAATGCCATTTGCAGATCTTGACCATGTTGTTTATATAAATGTACATATTAATAGGAATTATTGGAGTGAATGCCAATTAAAGGGGCACTGTTAGAGGGAACGCAAACATGTTCAATAAATGAGTGCAGCAGGAGGGCTGCCTGTGGGAAGTTTAGCATTAACAAAATCACTCTTCCAACTAGGGTTCCCACCTTTGCCTTTAAGACCGGGACACATATACAGGCCTATGTATTAAAAGTTCTTATAGTTAAAAATGGTGCAAATTTTGCCCCAACCAATCAGATTTTAGCATAAGAACTTTTATAACATAGGCCTGATAATATGAAACAAAAGGTTGTTAGTATTTTCTTTAGAAGCATGATGCAGGCTGATACAGTTTGTATTTAATGCAATGGTACTTAGCACTGCAACATGTATATTTAATACGTGTTTGGGTCTTAAAGGCAAAGGTGGCCTTTGCCTTTACACTACTTCCAAAACTACTTCCAGGTTCCAACATTCCCATTTAAAATGCACTGCACAGAGCTGTGCTAAGACCATGTTCACGTCAATATGCTGCACCTGCAGCTCTGAGCTGTTTTGTTTTTATAAGTGTACCTTGTAAAGTGTTCAGTTCAAATCTACTGGGGTTGCCACCTTTCCCTGTAAGACTCAAACACTTAGGGCTAGCTTCCACTAGCGTGTTTTGGATTGCAGTTTGCGATCCCATTGTGCTAGTGGGAGTGCGGGCATGTAATAGCCCATGGGACCGGCCCATGTGCTTTTGGAGAGCATGCGATCACCATTTTGTCTGTATTGCATGCTCTCTGCTAGGGTCCAATTGTGGAAGTGCAACGCGCCTGCAACGAAGCAAGCACAATTGCGCATTATTGCGAACGCGCGTCCTCCCTTGCACTTAAGTGGGGCCACAGCCTCAGGAAATTGCTATGTTCCATTGTATTAAATGCATGCTGTATGACTAAACTGAAATCAATGCAGCTTACATTACACTTTATGGGCTAGGCCACACAAGCGCTTTTTTCAGGCGATTACAATTTTCCAGTTGTATTGAAATCGCAGCAAACACCAATATCTTGCGATTTTGGGTATGTTGCGATTCACGCATGCGTCATGCAAATTGGCAACGCATGCGTTTTTTGTGCAATCGCATGCGTTTTCATAATGAAAACGGACAAATCGCAAACGCATGTAAATCGTCTGGGATTCAGGTGCGTAGCAGTGTGGCCGTGCCCTAAATGTACATTGCAGCAATACACACACTAATATAAATAGTAGAGTGCAGAAATAAACACATACAAGGACACTGTCTTGCAGAAATGCTTACAAATATAAAGGGTTAACAAGTTGCTTCCTAAATACATATGAAAAGGGTTAACACCTTCCCCCACCATCTTTGAGCAGGAAAACCAGCTAATAATATTCACTGCTATCTCTGATGATTGGCTGGGAGACACTGGCAGGTGGGGACTCTGCGTTCAACTGTTTCATGCAGCTTAGCATAAGGGGAGTAGGAAACAAACAAGGTAGCTAGTTAGCATTTGCAGAAGGAGTTTTGGGTCCTGGACTACCAGGAAGAGGCAACACTAGAATCCACCGGTGACATCATAGCTTGCCAGTACTCAGAAATGTTCTATAAATTATTTCTACAGTAAGAAGCTGAATTGAGTGGGTGAGAGAAAAATGGTTTTACAAAGTGAGTTATAGAGTCTGTGGAGCTTTTTGTGGAGCCTTTGTATTTTGGGTTTAGTTCTCCTTTAAGGTAAAGTGGGGTTAATGGAGCTAAAAGCTCCCTACAGAGTAAAAAATTAAATAGAGCCTTCTTATAACAGAAGGTACCTCACAGACTCATGTTATTATAATAGCATTGCCCTAATAATCTTACATAAACAAATATTTCTCATTCCCAGGTTACCTAGAGAAATGGGCGGGAACAAGCAAAGTATCTTTTATATCCCCTTTCATTCAGATCAAAACTTGCTTCAGAACACTTTTTAATAACTCATAACTGTTTTTTATATCAGCATTTAATCCTTGGAATACCTGCCTGGCTTAACCACTAAGCAAAAGGATAAGGACCTTCATCCCAACCATTAATAGTGGCCTCCAATTTAAATTGTTCTAGCTAATCAGTCCACTCCCAAGTTACCCCATCAAATGGATCGGGTTTAAAAATAGGTTTGGCAATTGGGCCTGGTAGAGCTACGGAGTCTAATTGGAGCATTTCATCTGCAGGTACAAGGATAGGAGGATTTAAACCAATACTTTCTGTAGCAGCCTCCATAGCTTAAAGGACAACTCCACCCTCATAAGAACATCTTTTAGAAAGAATGGCCTCTTTAAAATGTTGATATATCATAGTTTGTCCTATGAATTCATTACTGCATGCCTGCTATGCTTCTGGATGCCTCATGGAAACTGAGCTATTTAGAAACCTGTACTGAGCCTGGGCATGCTCTGAAGAGGAAGATAGGGAATTAACATTCAGTCATTGGCTGTGATGTCAACTATCAAATCCATAACTGACAGTTACTAACTGTAAGAACCATGATGCAGAAACAGGGGAAACAGGACATTGTGCAGGATTTCAGGTTAGACTTATATATTTCAGATTTCAAACTATTACCGTTTAGGGTTTTGGGAGGTGATTTACCTGTATGTAAGTTTTCATTTTAGGGCTGGACTTGCCCTTTAATACAGAGAACAAATATACAGAGAAAACCAATGGTATTACCAGCTCTGCTGCCACCAATTTGTACCAAATCACTGCTTTATGGAATGATCATGGGTAGCATGCTCACAGTGGGTTACTCTGGTGGTCTGGCACAAAGCAGACAGTGCACTTACTTTCTTTACACAATATAAACCAATTTTAATTACATTTAACAGTGAGTATTGCAATGATTTAATAACCAAAATAAAGAGTTTCTCCACATAACATGTTCAGTAATGGAGTAGTCCCTGTTAGTACAAACAATCTTATATTAGTACCATTAAGAAAGTTAGTGGAAACACTAATAGAAGAATTTGCATCTATATCTTGTTTGCATTGCCAAAATCTATTTTTGTACTTTATAGTTCTCAATTAACAAGACAACTGTCAAAAGGATAAGACACTGTGCTAAAAGAAAAAAAACTTTCAGAACAGGAGGACCATTAGTGGCGAAAGATGGGAAGAGGAACAACTAGTATTACTATATTGTGCAAAGACAACCATGTGCTGGAAAGACACCACTTACTAGAGCAGTGGTGGCGAACCTATGGCACTCTAAGCCCTCTCTGCATTTTTGGATCTCAAACTCCTGTCTAATAATGTAGGGGTTAATTGTCACTGTTTTAAAACTCCTGTGTGGATGTAATGTAGAAACGAATAGGTAATCTACAAATCGATTCCATCTACTGTATTGGTCAGTCTATTTGAGTTTTTTTCATAAAGTAAAAACTCCGTATTTGGGTTAAATGATCATGTTGGCACTACTACTGCAAAAAAAAGTGGGGTTTTGGGTTGCAGTTTTGGCACTCAGCCTCTAAAGGTTCGCCATCATTGTACTAGAGGTTCTTTTTACAGTAGTGAAACATTTTACTGACATCACAAAGGTGTATCTTTATGTAGAAATTAGATGCAAAGCAATAAAGTTTAAAGGATAACTATTGCCTCAATGCATTTTTTTTTAAACTGCTTTCAAAAGAGTAAAGGTATGCAGCCTCTCTCTGCCTTCAATTAGCCATGCGGTGAAGGGGGCGTAACAATTCAGCATTAAAGATATACTGACATTGGGATGCCTGCAAAAACCCAACCAAAAAAATAAAGTTGACTATATAAGAACATTTCATTTCCGATACTTAATAATTAGAAAATAATGCACCAGACTCTTTCTAGTACTCTCCGGTTACCATGCATAGAGCAAAGTGCTGATGATCTCTGAGCTTATCTCTGGAGAAGAAGAGTGACAGTCACAGACTCACATAGCCATTACATGTTTCCGTCACTCGCGCTCCTCCAATAAGCTCTGGAATTGTTGCACTCTCATCACTCCAATTGGGAAAAGTAATTTCAGGGAGATTGCACAATATTAAGAATTTATGTATGAGCTTTGTTAAAATCAATAATAAACACACCACACATCCTGTGGAAAATGCACCCCGAACTGTAAATTATAAGGATATTAGAAGTCACTGATGAGTTCCGTGACCATATAAAAGCTCAAGGCCACAGGCCGAGTCCCTTTTATACAGAGCACGGAACACCAAGGTGACGTCTAATATCCCTTTAATTTACAGTTGGGGTGACTTATTTATTATAACCTACCCCATTGTGGCTTCTGGTTTCCTTCTCCTGGAACTGTAAGATTATAAGGCTATAATCTTACAGTTCCTCCCATAGAAATTCACTACAGGGGTAGGTTATAATAATATAATACTTAGATTGTAAGGTCTTTCGGGCAGGGATCTAATTCCTAATGTGCAGAGGCTTGTTGCACTTATATCCATTTATACATAATTTATATGTATGCTTTCTTAACAGATGTATGGAATTGTATTTAACTTAATTTAAATTTTTATCTATCTGTATTTTGGCTTGCACTTATCCCCTTGTTTTTATACTCTGTATTTTATAATGTACAGCGCTGCGTACGGCACTTTATAAATAAAGTTATACATACATACATTGGCAGTGGGAAAGCTGTATACAGAGCTGCAGGTGCCCACCAGTCACTGGCCAGAGGGTGTTCTATACCCATGGTTTCAACTGGTAGGACAGTCTGGCAATGGACTTTAAATTCACCTGTGGCCATGACAAGGGCAGGTTAGCTGACAGCTATAGGAGGGAAGGATGAGACGTTAACGCTTGTCAGTAGGAAAGCTCAGCCTTTAACTCACCATAGCACCACCAATAAGAGGCAGACTAGAGCAAACACCCGCTTCGTCATCTTTCTAGGACGTCTTGTTTCATCCTCGCCGGCATCTCACTGGGCCTTCAGTAAAGAAGCGGAAAAAACAACCATTTAAACCGAGACGAGAAAAGAGGCGCTTCCTGTTTCCCAACGTGCCAAACCGCAAGCTCCACCACGCGATCAGTTCTGTGCAGTTATTGCCCTGTAACTACACGGACAGCTGAGGTGGAAGAAGATGCGTCACTTGGTCCAACGTTAGCGAATCAGATTCCGACCCAAGATCCCTCCCCTCCTACCAGCGGATTGGTTTGGTCTAGAAAAGATGCCTCAGCTCTTTTAAACAACAGGCTCTATGTACCAGGAAGTGAGGTGGAGGTTGGTGTTGGACGGATACAAACGCCCCTGGTAACTGTAACTGCCTCCCTGCCATAAGGTGTCGGCAGCCAATCAGAATCAACGACTCCGTAGCTCCCTATTGGTTCAGGCACATCCTTCGTCCGCGCCCATAGCGTTAGGTAGGCTCTAGAACGGTAGATAGAGATTGGAGAGAGTGTGTAGTGCAGAAGTGATCTGGTTCGTGTGTTCTGGACTAAAACAATGCGTTTGTTTTCAGCAGTTTATTTGTTTTTTTCATTTGGAACCTTTTCAGAAACGTCAAAAGGGAAGGCAAGTCGCACGGTATTTACGTCCACCCAGCGCGCCGCTGATACGCCTAGTTAGGTCATGTGATGCACTTGTCTGGATCTACGTAGACCCGGAAGTCTTGTTGTAGACCGGAAGTAAATAAGTAAGCCCAGCTTCAAGCTTCTTCTCTTCTGAGTTTAGGTAAGCAGATAGGGAATAGGGACTATCTTTGTATAGAAGTTCTAGTCTACCAGAGTGCTGGGTTATAACAGAAAATAATTTCATTCAAGGAACGGTTAAAAAAGTAAAATACATACAGTTTAGGTGCCTAAAGCTGAATACCTCCCAACATTTTGAAATGCCAATGAGGGACAAATTAGAGGGGAATTTTCCTGTGACATTTTCAAGTGTATGATTGTGATTAAGAAAAATAAACTGGAGGGCTGACTAACACTGCTTATGAACTGGAGGGCTGACTAACACTGCTTATGAACTGGAGGGCTGACTAGCACTGTCAAATGAACTGGAGGGCTGACTATAACACTGCTTATGAACTGGAGGGCTGACTAACACTGCTTATGAACTCGAAGGCTGACTAACACTGCTTATGAACTCAAGGGCTGACTAACACTGTTGAATGAACTCGAGGGCTGACAACACTGTATAATGACTGGAGCTAGAGGATAGTTTTATACTTTGAATAATTGAGACTGTTAAAATGTGGTTATATCCCCAAGACCCCCATACATTGCTCGACTTTCAGCTTCCCTCAAAGTGTAAGAAACAGAATATGCTGTGCTGCTTCTATTACTATAACAGTAACAGTCTGGGCAGGACTTTGTTGGAAGTCAGAACAGAACAATGTATGTGGGTCTCAGAGATAAGCAGCCCCCCCCCCCCCCCCCCACGCACACACACACTTTCCAGACTGTCAGCCACTGTTTAACATAAAACAATGTGCTGCCTAACTAGTTAAATTTATTTTTCCACACCACATACAATGACCAGGTCCATATCGTTGCTCCCAAACAGAAATTGGATCCTTTCCTTTATCCTCCTCATGACTGCCAATCTGTACGTGTTAATCCTCCTCCATTCTCTCCTACCATTAAGTAGAGAAGGTCTTTCGGTCTGCAGTGTCATGTATGAGTAAAGTTTTATTTATACATTTTTTTTTAAAGGGTATGTCCATCAAAAATGTAATTTGCCAAAGAGAAAAGAGTATCTGCCCATGGCACACTTGTACAAGAAAATCCAAAATCCCCCCCAGACTATAGTGGCAAGTACCACCTCTAACTCACAATAACAAAGAACCCAGCACGCAAACACACAAATAGAATTCTCCAAACATGTTGTTATTTATTTGTATTCGGCATCATATCCGTAGCCAATATGCCCGACACGTCCATGTGATATCAAAATGGATGGACACAGTGAGTGGGACGCAGCAAAAGTTTGACCACGAGCGGCGAGTGCTAACGCTGAGAACCAGGCAGGATCACCAGACGGGTGAAGTATAAGGGAATTAAGTCCCGTGAAAGGTGGAGATATATATGCCGGTTGCTGGTAGAAACTTATTGGGATATCCGCAACTGCAGGGGGGTATTGTGTGTCACGGCCCGTTTAAGCGGAGTTCCATGACTAGAGTCCATCTCGGTACAAGCCAAGTAATTTTAACCATATAAAGGGTGTTGGATGCAAGGCTATATTCAGGAATGGAAGTGTGAGAGACTTCTTGCACCTGATAAAATTTGGGAAAGAACTGTGTAAACCATAAGTTGGACTTTGGACGCTAGGTACACACCTAGCGATTTTTCCTCCTGACCGGTCGGCCAGGAGGAAGGACTGTCGGTCGCGGCAAAAGCAGCCGCGTCCGATAGTTACCTCGACCGATCGTGCGGGCCATAGAGGACTGCACGATCGGACGAGGTTTTCTACCATGTCCGATCGTCCGATTCGGACGAACGGTTGGTCGGACATGAGCGCATTCGGATTCGATAATTTCAGTCTGATCGACCGATGCACAACTATTGGTCGATCGGACCAAAATATCTCATCGTGTGTACCCAGCTTAACACTAACTGAGGGTTGAAGTGAATTATCCCTTGAGACCATGGTGTTGTATAAGGACAGCACATCTTTATGGGATGATATTCCTCTCAGTCACGCCACATGTTTTTAATCACATATGGGTTGTGTGTAAAGTTGGGGCGGGATATGATGCCGAATACAAATAAATAATAACATGTTTGGAGAATTCTATTTGTGTGTTTGATTGCTGGGTTCTTTGTTATTGTGAGTTAGAGGTGGTACTTGCCACCATAGTCTGGGGGGATTTTGGATTTTCTTGTACAAGTGTGCCATGTGCAGATACTCTTTTCCCTTTGGCAAATGATATAGATTTTATCTGCAGGCACTGCCAAAAATCAAAGGCAGAGTTACAAGTTATATATTTTCATGTGCTTTCAGACACTATTGTAATATCCATCAAAAATGTAAGTTTGTTTCTAGCTGATTTTACTGAAGAACAGGAGGTAAATGCACTATCTCTTACCTCCCGTTCTTCAGTAAATCTTACAGGAAAGGAGGAGACACTTACCGCAGACCCGCTCCAGCGCTAAAATCCCCAACACATCTCCAGTCCTTTGCACTGTACGCTCATGTGTCCAAGACTGTCAGTGAAGTCGGCGCTGGAGTGTCTCCTCCTCTCCTGTAAGATTTACTGAAGAATGGGAGGTAAGAGAGTGCATTTACCACCTGTTACATAGTAACATAGTAACATAGTAATTAAGGTTGAATAAAGACATTCGTCCATCAAGTCCAACCTATTCCCTTTTTTTTTTTTTTTTTTTTTTTTAACCCTACCTAACAGTTGATCCAGAGGAAGGCAAAAAACCCCAGCTAAAAAAAGGGGGGAAAAAATTCCTTCCTGACTCCAAACGGCAATCGGAAAGTATCCCTGGATCAACCAGATCTATATGCATTAATACCAGTAATTCTCAATATTTTTTAGTTTTAGAAACTTATCCAGGCCTTTTTTAAAGTTATTCAATGAACTTGCCATTACCACCTCTGCTGGAAGACAGTTTCACCGTTCTCACTGTAAAGAAACCTCTCCTAACTTGAAGATGAAACTTCTTTTCTTCCAACCTTAAAGGATGTCCACGAGTCCTCTGATATGACCTATTAGTGAACAATGCACCAGAGAGTTCACTGTATGGGCCATTAATATATTTGTATACGGTTATCATGTCCCCACGCAACCGCCGCTTCTCCAATGTAAACAGCCCTAACTTGTCTAATCTGCCTACATATTCAAGCCCCTCCATTCCCCTTATTAATTTAGTTGCCCTTCTCTGAACTGCCTCAATTTCCAAGATGTCCCTTTTGTATATGGGATTCTAAAACTGCACCGCATATTCCAAATGTGGCCTTACCAGTGCCTTGTAAAGAGGGAGAATAATATTTTTCCCTCTTGATTCCATTCCCCTCTTTATACAAGACAATATCTTGCTAGCTCTAGCTGTTGCTACCTGGCATTGTTTGCTACAGCTAAGTCTGTTATCTACCAGAACCCCCAAATCTTTTTCCATTTCAGATGCACCTAACACAGAGTTATTTATGGTGTAGGTGGCACAGGGATTATTAAATCCCAAATGCATCACCTTACATTTATCAACATTGAATCTCATCTGCCATTCTGCTGCCCATTTTGATAATCTATCTAGGTCTGCTTGCAGCACTTGCACATCATTGGAAGTTTCCAAGGCTCTGCATAATTTAGTGTCATCAGCAAACACAGAGACCTTTCTCTCAATGCCCCCTTCTAAGTCATTTATAAACAGATTAAACAGAAGCGGCCCCAGTACAGAACCCTGAGGAACTCCGCTTAGAACTTTAGCCCACATAGATGTAGCTCCATTAACCACCACTCTCTGTTTGCGGTCCAATAACCAGTTCTCTATCCATGAACAAATGTTTTCTTCAAGGCCAACAGTCCTCAGTTTATACATTAGTCGCCTATGTGGCACAGTATCAAAGGCTTTTGCAAAATCCAAATATACCACATCCACAGCTGTGCCTGAATCTAACTTCTTACTCACTTCTTCATAAAAACCAATTAAATTTGTCTGGCATGATCTATTTCTCATAAATCCATGCTGACTACTACTAATAAGATGATCTCTGGAGACAAAGTCAAGGATATGATCCCTTAACAAAGTTTCCATCACCTTCCCTACCACTGATGTTAGGCTTACAGGTCTATAGTTACCAGGCTGTGAACGACTACCTTTTTTGAATATTGGTATTACATTGGCTTTTTTCCAATCCAGCGGCACATCCCCAGACAAAAGCGAATCTGAAAAGATGAGACACAGTGGTCTTGCTAGAACTGAACTAAGCTCTTTTAAAATCCTAGGATGCAATCCATCTGGTCCTGGCGCTTTATTGATATTAACTTTGTCTAATTGATTCCGTACCATATCCTCTGTTATCCAATGTGAAAACTCTTCATTTCCTCCCTGCACATTGTTACAATCCCTACTGTAAGGATTCTCAACAGTAAAAACCGATGTAAAAAAACGGTTTAGCAGATTAGCCTTTTCGGCATCCTCTACAACCACCTCAGCTCCATTATTTAATGGTCCCACATTCTCAGTCCTCATTTTTTTACCATTTATATACTTAAAAAACATCTTGGGGTTGGACTTGCTTTGTTCGGCAATCCGTATTTCATTTTCTATTTTAGCTAGTTTAATTGCTTTCTTGCACTCTTTATTACAACTTTTGAAGTCCCTGTAAGCCTGTTCTGTGCCTTCTGCTTTCAAAATTTTAAAAGCCCTTTTCTTTTTTTCCATTTCCCTTTTTACCTGAGCATTAAGCCATGCAGGAGTGAACCTAATTTTTTTACACTTGTTTCCTAAAGGTACCGATTTGGAAATGTTATAGTTTAATATCCCTTTAAAAGTGGTCCACATCTGCTCAGTATCTTTACCTAGAAACAGTTCCCCCCAGTCTATGAGCAGGAGCGATTCCTTTAAAAGCATAAAATTAGCTTTCCTAAAGTTAAAAGTTTTTGTTAACCCAGTGCACTTTAGTTTTCTGCAACCTATATTAAATGACACTATATCATGGTCACTATTCCCTAAGCTTCCCATTACCTTCATCTCCAAAATGAGCTCTGGGTTATTAGATATCACCAGATCCAACAACGCATTCTGTCTAGTAGGAACTTCTACCATCTGTGAAAGAAAATGCTCATATAGGAAATTTAAGAACTTTATACCTTTTGAGGTGCTGGCAGTTCCATTACTCCAATCTATTTCAGGGTAGTTAAAATCCCCCATAACCAGAACATGCCCCATACCAGCAGCCTTCGCCAACTGCAAATGGAGATTCATTTCCACCTCTTCCCCGGCATTTGGCGGCTTATAACACACTCCAACAATTAATTTACCTACCTTCTTGCTTCCTGTACACAGTTCCACCCATAATGTTTCTGCCGCATCGTTTGCTCCCCCATCTATTCCATCTTTTAAATTTGGCTTCAATTCCTGTTTAACATACATACATACTCCTCCTCCTTTCTTATTAACTCGGTCATGTCTAAATAAGGAGTACCCTTCAATATTTACTGTCCAGTCGTGTGAATCATTAAGCCATGATTCTGCTATACCAATTACATCATACCTTTCCTTTCCTGTTCTGCAGTAAAGCAATTAGAAACAAACTTACATTTTTGATGGACATACCCTTTAAACTTTAAAGAAACTTTTACACCTAACACTGCTGTCTGGGACACTTAGAAATCCGGGACCTAGCTTGAAATCCAGGACAATGGTACACAGCTATCCAGGACAGTTGGGAGGTCTGTGTTAAAAATAAGAACATCCAGGAAGAAACTGGTCAAGGTTACTTATTTGGCAGTCTGAATGACTAGAATTTTAATGTCCACTTCGCTAATTAAGTAGTCTTAAAAGAGCAAGAATACTTTTCTATTTCTCTTAAAGAAAATATAATCAATGCACATCCCTAGGCTCCTTATCATACTATATGTACACATACCTATAAACAAAAGGGTTTTAGTATACATTATTGTGATCACATCACTGAAAAGCTTTCCAACCATGTCAAGGTAATCCCAGTCTGGAATGTCTTAACTTTTTACCTTAAAGAAGAACTAAACTCAAATTTTATACTCCATAACCTGAAAGCATCCCCTCCCCCACCAAGAACACCCCATAAACTGTAAATTACCACTCCAGCAAGTGGCATCAAAGTTAATGTAATCCCCTGAAGAACTGAATAAGATAACTATGTGTATTGTCTGTCCACACCTCCTGACTAGTCATGTTGTCCCCTGTCTGATATGGAATGTAACAGGATTTGCTATAGAATACTAGTAGGCATGACTTGTAGGCATGACTTGTAGGCATGTAAAAGAATACAACGGTCAGTGACCACACTGCGTCATACTGGGAAATAAAATGCAACGCCCATGTGGTAAAAGTACATTTCTCACATGATATTGCTTTTATATACTCTGCCTTCAGATTCACTGTTGTTCTGAGGCTTTAGTTGCCATTTAAAGGACCTGTAAACTCCAATATTTTTTAAAAATGACTAAGTGCCATTCGTTTCTTTTATTCACATAGAGGTGAGAACACTTATTCTCACCTCCCTGTGAATAATAGGACGATCGGGGGACCAGGAACTTACCTTACCCGCCGCTCCACTCGCAGCCGCTCTATTTAATAATTATTCTGGGGGGGGGGGTGCTCTACCTGGCAGTGACACATTTTTTTTTAATGCTGGACATGCCCTTTAATTTCTTAAAGGGGAACTGTTAAAAGCCAGGTTCCTACCTTTAAAATGAGCCACCTCTCTGCGCAATACAGCCCAAGCTGCATGGAATTTGCTGATCAAAAACTAAAGGAGTGGGAAACTTCCAGATGTAATGACTAAGGCTCCCCCCCTCCTCGCCGGCGGTGAGCTCATCCGCAGATTACTAAAAGTTATGAGAAACCAGAAGTCCCTCCCCTCCATAGACCTGTCAGTATGGGCTCCTTACTTCATTCACTACGGGATCAAACACACATGTAGGTCTCTCACCACTGTGGGCTGTATTGTACCCCTTCCTGACTCTGTCTGCTATCTGCTTCATTAACCCACCTCTCAGGTCAGTGCTTGAAACTTGATCTGTCTTTCAATACTGTGCTTATCAGCAAATGTAGGGGCTGTGAATAAGGGAGAGAGGTAGTGTAAAGAAGCTGGCAGCAGACAGTGGGAGAAAGGGTGGAAGTACAGTACATCCCACTGCAGGGAGAGAAGTGTGTTTTAACTGCACAGTAAATGCTCCAAGTTGTGAAAGGTTGGATTTCTATGGCAGCCTTTCACTTTCATTGATTTTTCATGCATAAAGGACCAGGGCACATTAAAGGCAAAGATGAGACACAGAAAAGAGGCAAAAAAAGTTATCAGCAAATTAACAGACATTAACAGACATTTTTGCACATAGACTTTATTGGACATGGGTTGCAAATGTGTAATTTAAAGGGCATCTATAGTAAAATGTATACATTGCTCCAATCCAGATATAAAAAAAGATTAGTGTATGCTGCCTTATTCCCACCTTCCACTGTGGCTCTGTGTTTGCACACAGTATAATTTACTGCAAAGCTCCCCACTCCCCCCACCCTTGTCTGGTCTTTCCCCCATTCACATAGTCCGGCTGTGAACTAAGCCTGTGAAACAAGCCGCTTGTGCGCATTAATCCTCCTACACAAACCTTGGTATGTAAGCCTGTAGAGAGGAAGTCTCTCTGTTGTTCTGGAGATACTTGCTACATAAAGAGTGGGAGGGAGATTAGGAGATACCCTTTTCATGTCTTATCACTGCAGCCCAATCTCCCTTTGACAGGCAATAAATTGGTAAAAGCTGCTTCATTCTCCTTCCCTTCTGTTTTTAACCCAGTATTTGCAGAGCATTTTAGTGAGCAGGAAGGAGTCACTGGGAGACTTGCTGTAAAACTTGTTTTAAGCCTACATACCACGCCGGCATGCTGTTAGGGGATTTGATTGACAGCTCAAGCAGGAGTGGTGTATTGAAAGCTTGACTTCTTTTAACTTATATATTTTGGGACAGAGGAGGAAACTGAATGGGTTGGGGGGAATTATAGAACACATACATAAAAAAAATTCATTTTCTCAAAATGAATGCCCTTTAACATGGAATCCTTGCCTCTTGATTGCATTCAGCTGTGTCACAAACCTTATCAGTGTTAATCATTTGTATTGATCGGGTTCACCTTTGTCACAGTCCCAATCGGCTCTGATTTCTCTTTATTTTATTTAGCAGTGTCACTGGTTTTAAAACTGACAGCACACACTGATTCTCACATTAATGAAGCTTTGTGAAGCCTTTCAAGCCACCGTTTATACTTTAAACATTACCTTTCTAGTTGTCTTTTACAATCATCAGATGAGCTGCTAAATTTATATCAAGTTTTAAATAAAATGTCCTTTCGCAATACACAAGTTTACCTGGTACATTTATGTTTATCTAGTCACAGGACTATTTGTAGACATTATTATACGTTAGTGTTTTTAGGGCTGTTGGCTGTATGTCACATAAAACCAGGGACAGATGTATGCATTATGCAATGTGAGATATTGTAAGTTTTCCCGTGCTGGTAATTTGCAGCAACCAATTTGATGTTGGCTATTTACAGGATTACTGCAGCTAAATAACATATGATTGGGTGGTGCAAATTAAAATACTATTATACTCGCCTCCCCCCTCACTGCTCTTCTTCCATAGCTGCATACTACCTTGGGTGAGGACCTAAACTCCTCACCCCTGGGTACCTAACAATGCAACATGTAAAACATTGCTGTTCACATGTCCACAAAATTTGGAACGGACTGTTTAATTTTAGTGTGTTCCTGTTAAAGCTTGCTGGTTGCAGTACACTACACATGCTCTAGTGTCAAAACATGAAAGCTTCTGTCTTACCCCTTTGAAGCTTCTCAGACACAGAATTGAGATTTAACAGTGTACATTTGTTGATGTTGAACTATCTTTCCCCAGATATGCCTTTGCATGTTATACAAAAAATAAAAGTAATATTTGCAGTTCATTTACTATCAAGCATTGAGCGGGGAAAAAACCCAAGTAATGGAGCGCAATGGAGCCCTTTCCCTCCCTCCCTCCCTCCCGATCCCTTCGTTGCTGGCATTCCTCCAGTGTAAAATGCTTTTTATGTCTTGCAGGGCATACCCGCCCACCCCCAACCGCTATGTTTTTTAAAATCGCTTCCAATCTCTACTTAGACCTCCTCATTCCAGCACCGTTCTGCATTGATGGCAGCCGTGGCTGTGATTGGCTGCCTCTCAGCCAATCACAGTCTATCCTTCTGGGCCGGCCCCCTGCTTGTAGTTCCGGCAGGCAGGGGAGCCAGACCAGAACGGCGCTGGAATAAGGAGGTAGAAATTGGAAGCGATTTTAAAAGTCTGAATATAGTGGTTTGGTTGTGGGAGGGTATGCCCTGCAATATATAAAATGTTTTTAAAGAGGGTGGACATGCCCTTTAAAAAAGTGCCCAGAAACGTACTTACCAAGCTTCATCAATAGGCAGAAGTCACATCTGTGACTGGCTGACTCTCAGCCAATTACAGGCGCGGCTACTGGTCCAGCCCCTAATGCTACTCCATTCCTGGAAGTAGCTTTAGAAGCAGAGGCTTATGGGAACGAAGCTTGGTAAGTATGTTTCTGGGCACTTTATCAAGATTTAAAGATGGTAGTTAGGGTTGGGGGGGTAACTACACTACAGAAAAAAGTTGATTTTTTTGGTGGACATGCCATTTAACCTTTTAGTAGGAGCAAAAAACAAAAGTAGTAGTTGCATGTTTTATAAAATGCATCACACAATTAAAATACTAATATATTCAAGAGGCACTTAAGTGTCTAAACCACGCCCCCCAAAAAAACAATTAAAGTGTAATTTCTATGGAGGGAGGAGACACAATTCTTACTGTAATTTTTTTTATGATCCAAGAGATGTACTATAAATATCCACTACTGGTGTATCTGACACCTTTCCACTCCATACCAATGCGCTAACATGGATGTGCATGTGCTGTCTCCCTTTATGGTGGCGGGTCCAGCTCCAGATTTTTTGGGGGCACTATAGCCCCCAAATTAACATGTCAATAATTCATAACATTATACACTACAAATATTACATGGCTTATAGTGAACATGTTCATTTTGTTACCAGGGTCAAGGTTACGCACCTGGGACTTACCAGAAATTTTGGCACCCAAGGACTGCCAACTACACTCACAAGCCAAATGTCTGTGTAAGCATGATTTAGACAACAAACAATAAATCAGCCTCTTGATTGGTAAAATGCATTCTTACTTTCAATACATTGTAAATTCCTTTACATATGGCATACATTTCACTCACCATCTCCATATTCTATTGTATACCATTTTTTTCCACCATTCTGCTGTTACCTATCTTGTTCATTTCCCACTTTTTCCTCACCCTCTTTTTTTTTTTCTCTCTCTCTCTCCTCTTTACAATTTATTTTGGCTGATATTTCCTCTCCCTCTGGCATAATGTGGAGCCACAGTGTGTGACATCAACAATTGCCTTAGTGGTGCTGTATGAGTGAACAAACACCAGGTGGGGGGGCACTTAGGGAGGCATGCCACCTGTAAGCTGGGGTACATGCCTCAGTGTACTAAGTGTAGCAACACCTAATGATGAGTGAATCGTTTAATATAAGATTAGGAATAAGATATAAGAATAAGGAATGGATTAAACATATGGGCTAAATATTTAGTATATTCAGGAGACTCCAGTTTATTGCATTCATACAACTAAAAAAAATCGTACTAATATAAATATAAACTTATCCATTTAGTGACAATAGTTTATAAGTAATTCTATAAATAATGAGAAACCCTTAAAGGGCATCTATAGTGAAAAAAACACATTGCCCCTTTGCAAAGTTAAATTCATGTACTCTGTGCTGCCTTAATCCTATATCTGTCACTGACTCTGTTTAACCACGGTGTCAGATCTATGTGCAGCATTCCCCCCTTCTCCCTCCCCTCTGTTACCTCCTCCATGTCTCAGCTCCGGCTAACCGACAAGCTTTTTATGTGCAGTAGGAGTTAAAAGTTCAACATCCTGAAAAACACACCCACGCACAGTGGCCAATAGAAAGTAAGCTGTCCTGGAGACACGGAAGAAGGAGATCAGTACAGTTTACGATCTCTCTCTTTGTGACCCATCATCAATCAGTGAAAGCTATTAAGAAGGGGGGTCAAGTGCAGCCTTATATCTAACATCAAAGGTACCTTTCTCCCCCTGCTAATGCTGTTATCTCTATGTTTATTACAGAGCAGGGAGGGGGGATCAAGTCACAGGGATTTGATTGACAGTCCAAGTAGGAGTAGAGGAATGCAATCACGTATTCTTCTAACTGGTGTATCTCAGGACAGAGAGGGAATCTGAAAAAAGTGATGACACTCTGGGGGTTGTGGGGAATTATAGAACACATGGAAAGAAAGAAAAAAAAGTTCATTTTCCCACTATAGATGCCCTTTAAGTTAAATTACCCTACTTTTGCTCATCTTAATCTATAGCTAAATGCGTGTAAGTAGCACTTACTCTGAGGTGTGTGTGTTGCTGCATGCCATCAATCCAGCACATGTTTTGCTCAGGAGCAGTCTCCCCCACTCCCTCTTTTAACCTCTCCCACTTCATCTGACCTGACTTTTTTCCCATAAACCAACTGTCTGCACACAGCACTCTAACTGTCAAAAACTCTGTCACCATTCCAGCTATAGCAAAACTGCTCACAGAGCAATTGAGGTAATAAGGCCATATATCCATCAAGTCCTTTTCACACTCTTTTTTTTTACCCTACCAACAGTTGATCAGGAGGAAGGCAAAAAATTATTCCTTTAAGAAATAGAGATACGGCCACAGCTGGGGGAAATCTGCAGTCCTGAACATTCTCCCTATCCTTTACATACTGTAGGGAGAAGGCTTGTGACTGTGTGTAGAGAGATCTTTAGGAAATGACAGAGAGAATCTTGCACATTCTGTCTGTCATCTTTTAAAGCTCTTATATGTCTGTTATCACGTTAAGTGTTGAGGGTGGACAGTCCCTTTTAAGTACCATTTATAGAATAACTATAACTCCGTCTAGGCCACACATAGATATTTTCCATCAATGTATTTTTAAACTCCATGCTACGTGGCAGTTATCAACAGGTTAAGGATTAGAAAGAAGACAGGTCACTTTGATCTGCAAATAGAATCTTTCCATATCAGTAAATCCCTACACTACCCCTCTCAGCCACAGATTAACATGAATGTAATTTGATATACAAAATGTAAATCATCTTATCAAAGTAGGAATTGTGGTTTATACTGTTATATGTATATTGGCCCATTTAAATAACCAAAAAATGCATGTCTTATTTTCCCACTTACTGTATTTACTACATAGTGCAAGCTTTATTTAAATTTTTTTTAAGATTAGAAAATGATCCATCGCAGGTCAGTCCCTGCGATTGCACGTGTGTATGAAGCTTTACAGTCATAGGGCTAATCTGTTGTGCAGGAAAATTGTTCTTTCTCCCTTCCATCTGCCTTCTTTCAAACTTCCCTTTCTTTTTTACAAGCTTTTGTAGGTACACATTAGCATTTAAGGGACGATCCATTCAGAATGTGTGTACCATAGTTCTGAGTGTTCACAAAGGCCGACGAACATTCACTGTCGGCCTCAGGATCGTTCGGAAATTTCCCCTTGTCCCCGGTAGTCTCACTTTACTAAAAGTATAGGTAGTCGTCCACAGCTGAAGGAAAAGTGCAATCCATTTTCCTGTCATCTTTTTAAGATCTTTCATGTGTGTACCTAGCTATCTTTACTCAAAAAAAACACATTACTTTTTTCAGTTTAATGAAGAATGGGAAGTAAAAGGTTTTACTGGCAGATGAATTGCCCCTTTGATATACTTTTTTGTTAACATGGTAGCAGTATTTTGTGGGATAAAGTATTTTCCCCCTGGTGACACTCTTTAGCTAGGTACACACACTAACGATAAAGCCCCAATACCAACAGTATCGGGGCTTTATCGGCAGTGTGTGTAGCGTCTTTCCCGAATGAGCGTGTGGTGGTCAAACGTTCCCGTCATTCAGGAAAGACCAAAAATTAGTCTCCCTGTTGGGGAGTTGGCAACGGTCATGGGAAACACACAGTCCCAAGCATTCTCCCTATGCTGTGCATAGGGAAAACACTGTGACTGTGTTCCCTGATCTTTGAAAATGACAGACAAGATCTTGCGGATCCTGTCTATAACATCTTTACTGTGTGTACCCAGCTTTAAAGGGATACTAAACTATTATTTATAAGCAGTTGTCTGGGCAAGCTATAATTCACAGGGAGGTAGGAGAGCATTTTCCTACCTTCCTATTAGAATTAGAGCAGTGCAGTTGTACGCCACTCTCGCTCATTCAGACGCAACATCCCTCCGATATTTCCTTTAGGCATACATGCACAGAAGATAAGGAGGTGTGTCGCGCCAGTCCACGTATCAGCGTTCAGAACAAGAGTGGCACAGTAACACTGATTCTACCACACACAGGGAGAGTAGGAATATGCTAATTGCTCTGTGATGATAAATGTATCTTTTAGACTAATCTGGTATTAAATAGTAGGATTTGTTCATACTGTAAAGCTTCATCGCATTAAATGCTTGAAAAACAGTTTTGCTTACGATAAATAGCTTTTTTTACTTGAGCAATAATGGCTAGGATTTTGTCTTGGATACAGTTGGGCTATGACTTGTAGATCCTGCTTCTTGGTTTATTCTGGTTTATAAAATGTTCTAGGTTCCCACGGTTTGTGTTGACTCACAGGTGTGCATTTTTATAAATATGAGATACGGTAATCTGATAAAAGGAGGTTTGTTGTTCCTGTAAACCTAGGTAATTTCCTAAAGAATAAAAGCATAGTGTTATAATTATTGATTGAAACAAAAATGTTTACTAGAATAAAACACTGTTGAAGGCACACTGAAAATTAATTGGTGTCAACTAGAACATTATATATTTGTTTCCTTTAATTAGATAATTGGACTTGGTTTTTTTGTATGTATGTGTTGTGTGTATGTGTACTAGGAATTATTTGTGTTTTGAAATGGAATAAATTATCACAAAACTTATTTGTTTTACTTTGTTTCACCAATACATATGCATGGTGTTGGCTGGTAACCTCTAGGACACTGTATTTACTGGCTTACAGAATTATTAGTGAGTATGCTCTGTGTTTAGTCCATCTATTAAAAAGAAAGAACGACCTATTACAGCATGGGGAAACAAAGCTTATCATTCCCCAACATTGTTAGCCTATGGCCGGATAGGCCAAACAATATTGGTGTGTTGGGGGGGGCTCTTCACACGTTAGAATGTCTACTAAAGTGGCCATTCATTGTCTGCTTTGGCTGACAATTGTCTAACATGAACAAGGGACTTAAGGGATCTTTTTAACAGCTGAAGTAGTTGGCAAATTTTTTATATAGAATTTTTGTTTGAAGTGCAGTTTTAAAGCATGTAACATATTCTAATTAATTTATACCTTATTTTATTTCAATATAAAAAAAAACACAATGTGATCACCCAGCTATTTATTTATTGTTATTTTCAATTCAATATGTGTTCTGCATAGCATTGGTTGGAATTTCAAGGTACAACGAGCAGGTCCCTTGAATGCCACGTTGTCTGCCATGAGCTCATGTTGCTTAGCATATTGCAGTAAAACTGTCATCTCACTGAGTCAGAGCTGCTAATGTCACTTTGAACCACTAGACTTTGGTCATTGCTTTGACATATCGGAGAATGTGTACAATTACTAGTTAACAAACCCTGTGTAAAGAGGTTTTCAGACATACCAATAAGAAAGCTGAAATAAATGTAGTTTTCATTTATCTCGGATCCAAATGCAAACATTGCAAAAATATTAAAAAACCTTATTCAGGAAGGTAGCTTTAACATGGAAACTTTTATTTCTTTTCCGAAAAACAATGCCTATTTTCATTGTTTTGTTGCAACCTTACTGTTTAGTTAGGCTATCCTCAAATAATTTGTGTTTACTTACATGTAAGAAGCTTCCATTTTGTTGTTATTAAAGGGCATGTCCACCCTTTAAATAAACTTTTAATATGTTATAGTGCTAGCTCCCTCATCCCCAACCGCATTAGTATTATTTGCAGAAACTCCCCCGATCTTTACTTACTTTACCTCTATCCTTCGCCGCACTGTCCAGCCCTCTGCTTGCATAGAACTGCAAGCAGGGGACGGGACCGGCAGCCGTGTCCGTGATTGGCTGAGAGGCAGTCAATCACGGACGTGGCTGCCGGCAGTTCAGAACGGCGGAGGATAAAGGGACGGTAAGTAAAGATCGGGGGACTTTCTGCAAATAATATTAATGCGGTTGGGGGAGCTAGCACTATAACATATTAAAAGGGATTTGTGCTAGGGGGAGGGAGACCAAAACGGGAGGGAGTGGGAGGGGACTGCTCAGAGCATGCCACAAACCTTTCAGAGGCAGAAACAATTCCCCCCTCTGCTAGGCTCCTGGTTGCCAGTTTTCTGGACTTTGGACGGGCATTGCAGGGCAACTATTTGGATCTGGGATGTAAGGTAAGGATTTTTCTACACTAGGGGGGACAGTAGTGGGTTAAATTATAATTTTGGGGGTGGACATTCCATTTAATTACATTTAAAGAAAATACTACACTGTTCTCCCTAGCATCTTTTAGCCAGGAGGCCCACCTGGCTATTTTTTTTTTTTTTTTTTCCACCTGTACGCAGGACACTTGTGCTCGCGCTGCCATGTTGTGTTATTGGGTGCACAGAAGGATCTATGTGTAAGTGAGTTGTTCCAGTGTGTGGGCTCACTCTGCCAACCCCAACCCTGTGGTAAGAGGCCAGTGATGTTCTTGTCCCCTGTTATCTGTGTTCAGATGTTTTAAAACTATAACCCCCTGCATTCTGCAACCAATGAATGCTGGGAGTTGTAGTTTTCAAACATTTAGTGGGACGAAATTTCGACATCCCTGACCTATGTAATTAGCATGATGCAAGACTCGTCAGTATTTCCATTAGAAGATGAAGTAGGCTGTATTGGCTTCAATGTAGTTATTCTGTGTGAGAAAGAGCATGTCAAACATTATGAGCATAGGAAAATAATTAATAATAATTACTATTAAAAAACTCTATGGATCCACAGATCAGATTCCAAATCCAAAAATGTAGGATATTTAAATGTACAATTTTTTAAAATTCTCATTTATTTTTTTTAAATGTTCCTATCTCCATTAAAGGGCTTGTCCACCCCCAAAACTATAATCCCCCCCACTACTGGCCCCATCATGTAGTGTAGTTTAATCATTACCTCACATCCTAGCTCCATAAGGTTTCCTGTAGTCCCCCCCCAAAGTCCCAAAAACTTCCCACCAGGAGGATAGCAGAGTCCATATAGGACTCTGCCTCCTACCTGGCCTCCGGGATAAGTTTGGCATGCGTACTGCAGCCCTTCTCCCCCTCCCTCACATAATACAATATGTTCCCCCAGCCCCATCCGCAAAAAAAGAATTTTAAGAAAGTCCCCAGAACTGTACTTACCTTCCCTCTTTCCACCGGCATTCTGAGAAGCTGGCAGCCGCGTCCGTGATTGGCTGCCTCTCAGCCAATCACGGATGCGGCTGCCGGTCCCGCCCCCTGCTTGCAGTGTCTTGCAAGCAGAAGGCCGGGCCAGGCGTCGGAGGAGAGAGGGAAGGTAAGTAAACATCTGAGCACTTTCTTAACTTTATTTTATAGCGGTTGGGGCTGGGGGAATGTACTCTATTATATAACAAAAGTTAATCATAAGGGTGGACATGCCCTTTAAATATTTAAACGTATGTGATCCACACCAAAAATTACAAATAGGAATTCATTAGTGGGGTTGGTCCTTGCAGTGGAGCCATTCAGTGTGTGGGATCTTGGATCAGCCATTCCAAAGGTCTTTTATTTGTGCCAAATGTTAGTGTGTGTTGCCCATTTGGAATCTGAAGTACAAAATCTAGAAGATGGCTAGAGGGTTGAAGGAGATTTAAACTAAGTATGGGGGGAGGATACTGATGGTGCAGCATTTTGGGGGGAAAAGATGGCCAGAGGATTGGAGGAGATTTTAAAGGGACACTAAAATGAAAAAATTACTCGCCTTTATCCTTTTCTATATTTTTAGTGCTGTCAGGAACTTGATCCCTTTTTGCTCCTTGTGCTCCCTGTCACTAGATCTCCTCATGTCCTGTTCAGCTCACTCCTATTTAGTATGCATGTCTCCTCTCTATGTATCCACCCCCTCCCAAAACTGAGACACAGATAGATTGTGGCGCATGTGCAGTGGAGGTGATCTGTGCCTCACTCCAGCCAGCAGCACTCACCCAGTGATTTTGTTTTGTAGTGAAAGTGAAATTAAACTGATTTACAATGGGAAGGTAAGCAGAACTGGGAGATGTAATCACTGCTTCAATCAAGTAAGATTTTATTTTAGCTGTAGGAGTTTGAAGGTGTGTGTGCGTGTGTGTGGGGGGCTTTGTAATTGATTTCTTTAGGTACACTGCTACATTGGGACTCAACACAGACAGAGCGCTAACTGCAGGATTGGATTTATCTGCACAGATAGAGAACAGAGCAACCGATAATACTTATTCCTTTTCCTGATCTTAATTCTGAATCAATTAGCCATGCAGTAACAGAGAAATAAGCTTTACTTTTATAGAATGGATATTTTCTACATGTAGTGTGTCAGGGAGAGGGGCTGGGTGATTAACAGTTCTTTACTGACTAGCTGTGCCCCACCCCCTTTAAAAAGTAAAACTCCCAGAGATAAAAAAAAAAACAAAAAAACATGGGATAGGAAGATCAGAGAAGAAAAAAAAAGCAGATTTTAGATTAGTTGTAATTAATCCTAATTACTGTGTGATTAGTTAAAAACTGATTTGCCCCAGTTTACATGTCCTTTAAACAAGTATTGGGGGGAGGATACTGTGGACATCACTGGGGAAGATAAAGGAGTAAGGAATCGGGGGCGTTAATAAGGTACTGGGGGAGGGGTAACATCGAGAATATTGAGGCATCTACATCAAATACATAAAATGATAATAAATTGTATGTTTACAAATGCAAGAAGCCTAGCTGTAAAAATTGGAGAATTAGAACAAATAGCTTTAAAGGGCATCTATAGTGTTTCTATGTGTTCTATAATTACCCCTCAACCCCCAGAGTACCTTTTTTTCTTCAGTTTCCTCAACTGTCCTGAGGGGAAACTGATTTCAATACAACACTCCTGATTGATCTGTCAATCAATTCCCCTAACAGTAGTGTTAGGCTTACACCAGTTTTACAGCAAGTCTCCCAAGGACTCCTTCCTGCTCACTAAAATACTTGGCAAATACTGGATTAAAAACAGAAGTAAGGGAAGGAGAAAAAAGCCGGACTGGGCCTCCCACCTCCCAGGCTTTCACAAATTCATTGCCTGTTAAAGGGAGATCGTGCAGAATTGATAAGGCAGGACTCTGATCTCTCCTAACCCCACTCCAGAACAACGTAGACACTTCCTCTCTACAGGCTTAAATACGGAGGGTTTTTTTTTGTTTGTTTGCAAAGGTTAGAGTGACGTATAGGAGGATTAATGCGCATGAGCGGCTTGGTTCAAAGCTGGATTATATGAACGGGGGAATGACCAGCGAGAGGAGGGGGAAGAGGAGCTCTGCAGTAAATCAGACTGTTATGTCTGGATTGGAGCAATGTATAAATTTCACTATAGAAAAGTATGATGACAATAATACAGCAGAAACATGGCTAAACAATTCTTTAGACATGATGGGGTAAATAAAAAAGAAGAATGTTGTGTATTTATATTAAACAAGTGTTAAAACCAAATTTTAAAAGTTGAAAAAGTTGGGGGTATAAATGGTAAAGCTGAAGTAATATGAATGGAGCTGTCCATGGAAAGCAAGAAGATGGCTACATGAATTGTAGGTGTCTGTCACAAGCCACCAAATACTAGGGAGGAAGAGCAAATTCACTTCCCAAAGCTCATTTTGGAGATAAAGGTAATGGGAAGCTTTGGGGAATAGTGATCGTGATATATTGTCATTTAAAGGGACAGTTCAGTGGAAATTACCGTATATACTTGAAAATAAGTCGATCCGAGTATAAGTCGAGGTACCTATTTTTACCTGAATAATTAGTAAAATATGATTGACTCGAGGGTAGAAATTATGACCACTACTGCCTTCTGATTCTGTATTGTTTTGATGCTTTAGTTGCCCTTTAAATGGACAGTAGAATTCCCATACAGTATTCCTATACAGTAATAGCCAAATCCAGTATTGCTTTTACTGTATGGGATTACTGTATGGGAATTCTACTGTCCATTTAAAGGGCAACTAAAACCTCAAAACAATACAGAATCAGAAGGCAATCTTTAACAATAGATACCATCCTCCTGATTCTGTATAGTTTTAAAGCATTAGTTGCCCTAAGTAGAGAGTAATCACACACAGTAACATCCAAATCCTTGCCACTCCAGCTGTTTGGAAACTACAACTCCCAGCATGCTTTACTTGCTGGGAGTTGTAGTTTCCAAACATCTGCAGTGACAAGCACTGCACACCCCTCCCCCAGAGCCCCTCCAGTTCAGTGGACTTGCCTTTCTGTAATGAGGCTGCTCCTAGTGCCTGGAACCTAGCTGCTCCTGGTATCTGGAACCATAAATATGGCTCTTGCTGCCATTGCAGGTAAAGTCCGTTTCCAGCTTTGGCCTCTGATTTAGGTCTCAGCATCCACCAGAGCATCCACTTCTAAAGCCTTAATTCCAGTAATCCGCCGTCCGCTTGCTTACACATCAACTCTGGTGGTTGACGCCACTACTCTGCGACGGTCTCATCCCGGCGCCGAGTAGTGACGTCACCCATCTGTGGAGTTGATGCGGAAGCAAGCGGACGGCAAATTACTGGACTAGAAAGGTGAGTGACTCGAGTATAAGCAGAGGCTCGATTTTTAGGCTATTTTTATAGCTTAAAAACCTTGACTTATACTCGAGTATATACGGTATCAATATTTGGTGAATTTTTAGTTTGTGTAATGCCTTCTTAGTTATTCTACACATTCTCTCCCATTTTCAAAAATCAGTTGATTTCATACCCTTTGCTGTTCCCTGCTGTTGACATTAGTGAGCTGACATTTCAGGTTCTAACGGTCCTTCTTCTTCCCAGGATGCACCACTTTCTTGGAATGTTCCTAACAGTTATTTCTACTGATTGGCTGTTGGATGGGTCAAAGATGCTCAGATCTCTACTGAGCAACTGAATCAACCCAGGCGCTGGGTCAAGGACAAGACCATAACGGTCTCTACTAGGGGTCCTGCAAACAGGAAGTCAGTATTTCGGTTGCATTTATTTATAAACAGACAAAATGCTGAATTGGCAGATTAAGGTCATTGGGATGAAAAAATACTGCTCTTTTTTCTGAAAAGCATATGTATTTGCACTGAACTTCCCCTTTAAGTGTATTGAAGGGTAATTGTGGTCTTGAATTATTCCAAACTAGTAAGAATTATATATGAAGCCTTCCATCATACCTTCAAAATAAAACCTAAATCACATCTCTAGATAAAACTTGTGAGAAGTTATTGCTGGAAAGGTTCAGCAATATTACTTCCTGCTTGAACACTTCCTGTTTTCAGCCATGTGACCAGCTTGTAGTCATGTGACCAGCCTCTGCCTGCTTTAATATGCTCCCCTTCTCAACTGTACATTTTTTCCCCAAGTACTTCCTGATTTCCCCAGCATTAAGTCTCAACATTCACCCCAATGTAATTTCTTACAGGCTCCAACCAGAGATGTGATTGTTGGCTCATTTTAACCCTTTCGCTGCCAGCAGAATTCACCACTTTGCATGCGTTAAATGGCAGAAGAATTTTCAGGATTTTAGATTCAGTCAAGTTTACAGTTGGAAACCCCCCATTAAAACGGAAATATTATACATTGGGTTTTTTTCAGCACAAAGTGAACTTAAAATGGTAACAAAATTTTGTAACTTTTCTGGAAATTTTACTGGAATTATGGGTAAAATGTGTCCAAAAAATTCAAATGTGCAAATTTTCATGGATTTTTCCCATTGTTATTTATAGTTATCATAAGGTTACACACAAAAATCTTACTGTTTCTAAAAGCTCTGATACTCCTGAGTACAACGATACCAGATATATGTAGGTACCCCACTTTTCCTGTACAGGAGACCCCCCCAAACTAAAACTGCACCTTCAAGAATATTACACCAATTTGAAATGTATAACCACTTCTGATGGTTTACATTGAATATCTACCAAATTAACTAAAATATCCCCACAACTGAGATATTTGTAGAAACCACATACAGGATATTATGAGTGAGGTAAGTTTTGATCAAAATGCAGATACCCGGACGCAGCTCTTCGTCCAATTGTAAGTTATTTTCTCACAGTTTCCTTTTTTTCCTCAACTGTAAAATCAGAGACAAAATTAAATGCAAATTTGAGCTAAAATTTGTGGAGGAAAGTAGAAACGGATCTCAAATATGAAAGCCTAACCCCTCCCGAATAAAATGGTATGCCATGTCTCTGGGGTGTACCCAGAGACATGGCTACCAACTAACCCAGAGCGTGACCAATGTAAAGTGTAAGTAACAGCAAAAAAAAATTTAGCCAACTCTGTATTTGAACAATCTGCAGTTTTTCCCACGAAACACACCCCTAACTCAGAAATACCCCCCTACAAAATATATATTCCTAAAATCAATACACCCTCAGCTATGTAACGCTATAGTTAGTTCATTCATAACACCAATGGTGTGGGTGCAGTTCTTCGTAGAAATTCGCACTTTTCGCAGATTTTCTAAAAAAATTAACATCAAACAACATTCAAAAGGTAGAAATTATGTCAAAACCTCATGGAATTTTAAAAAAAGTTAATGAATATCAATCTCCCAAATGTCCTGAATCAAACGGTATCCCATATGTGTGGTTACACATGCGAACGTGGAAGTGAATAGCCACATAGTGAGAGAATGCACTATGGATCAGAAACAGCGAAAATATTTATCCAAATCCGAATTTTAACAGTCTACAGTTTTTTCCACAAAACAACCCCCACAAACTATATATATAAATCTGCACATCTTCAGCTATGTAATGCTGCAGTTCGTTCATTTATACTATAAATGGTGTGTGTGCAGTTCTTCGTAGAACTTCACACTTTACAGATTTTCTGAAAAAATTAACAAAAATCATCTTTCGAAGGTAGAAATCATGCCAAAATACCATGAAATGTAAATGTTACCAAATATCAATCCCCTAAATGTCCTGAATCAAACAGTATGCCATATGTATGGTTACACACATGGACGTGGAAGCAAAAAGCCACAAAGTGAGACAATGCATGATTGCTCAAAAACAGCAAAATTATTCAGCCAACTCTGAATTTGAACAGTCTGCCGTTTTTCCCACATAACACCCCCCTAACTTAGAAATAACCCCCACAACTATATATTCCTGAAATCAACATACCTTAAGCTATGCAATGCTGTAGATAGTTCATTCATACCATCAATGGTGTGGGTGCAGTTCTTTGTAGATGTTCGCACTTTTCTGAAAAAATTAACAAAAAACTACTTCAAAAGGTAGAAATCATGCCAAAACCTCGTGGAATATAAAAAAAAAAGTTACCAAATATCAATCCCCCAAATGTCCTGAATCAAACGGTATGCCATATGCATGGTTACACGCGCACGTGGAAGCGAAAAGCCACAAAGTGAGACAATGCATGATTGATCAAAAACAGCAAAAATATTCAGCCAACTCTGAATTTGAACAGTCTGCAGTTTTTCCCCACAAAAAAAATGATATATTCCTGGAATCTACACGCTTTCAGCTACGGAATGCTGTAGTTTTATTATTCATGCCATCAATGGTGTAGGTGCAGTTCTTCATAAAAATTCGCACTTTTCACAGATTTTCAGAAAAAATTAACAAAAATCATCTTTCGAAGGTAGAAATCATGCCAAAATCCCATGAAATGTAAAAAAAATATCAAATCTCCCAAGTTTGCCACTTAAGATGTTTGAAAACTACAACTCCCAGCATGCTTTATTGCAAATAGGGGTAAATCCTCCTATATTTGTGCATACAGTATGCACGAATAAAGAAGGTTTTACTCTTATTTGTAAGTATTTGCAACTTAAGATGTTTGAAAACTACAACTCCCAGCAATAAAGTATGCTGGGAGTTGTAGTTTCCAAACATCTTTAGTGGCAAATAATACCCCCTCGGTTTATACTCAGGTCAGTGTGGTGCCTACTTTTTTCCCTAAAACTAGGTACCTCGGTTTATACTCGGGACGGTTTATACTCGAGTATATACGGTATATTTTTTCTGCCTTATGTACTCTGTGTTGGATGTGTCTACAACTTGTTCTCCATGTTGATGCACGTTCCTTATTGCCGACCTGATGCCCCTTTGTCATTCATGAATTTTGGAACTCTTGTCTGTTACTTCAGCATTCCTTTGTCATTCATGGACTTCGGAATTCTTGTCTGTTACTTTATTGCCCTTTGAGGTTAACTTGTGTTTATTTCGGACTAATTGAGCATCGATATACATTTTTTTTCATTCATTGGGTCTGGAAGCCACTTATTGGTGTATGTTTGCCTCGGATTAATTGAGGCTTGATACTCACCACTACATATTGGACTCGAAAGCTATTTTTGAATACACTTACCTGGACCTTGGCCCATTGTTGATTTTGCTTATTATGTATATATATATATTTTTTTTGTATTATTCACATATTGTGCAATTTATCAACTTAGATGTTAGCCTTACTTATAAGTTATGTGGCATTTTTGTGATTCTATATATGTTTTTTTTTTTATATATGACCGACTTATATGTATGACTGATTTTCCATACTTGTTTGAGCTCATTTATATGCATATTAGATATGACATCTTTGATCATGTGCACACGTGGTTATGTTACCATTTAATGTGACGCTATTACCTGTTTTCCATTCACGTACTGACGTTTCGTACGTACGCGATGTGATTGATGCGCGTTATGTCATTGACATGCGCTATACATCATCACGCTAGTATGTGATTACCTCAGAATGGCGTCCGCATGGTCCTTAAACAGCGCTCCGCTTGTTGGTTCCGTTACGCTGAAAGTCCGCTTCTTTGGACAAAACGGGTTCGGCGTTGTCTCACTGGTCGGTCGTTCGGTGTCCTTCCTACAGGCCCTCTTCTCTTTTTGGACCCCCTGACTCTGTATCGATATGCTGCAGCATGACTGACAGATAAGTGTGTACTGGATGGTATTACATAAGACTATTACTGACCAGTGTGGGTTGAGGGTTTTTGTGCACTATTCACTTTACTAGATGTAGAAAGGTACATTGATCGATTTATGGTTTTAGATGTTTTTATGTTATGTCTGTCACTTTTCCTTGTACCCCAATATGAATATTTAGTGTCCCAACAATAAAGGGTTTTTATTTATATTTGTAATTTAATGGGTGCGGTACTCTCTTTTTCTGTGTTTACAAATGGCCAGAATCAAACTGTATGTCATATGCATGGTTACACACACGGACGTGAAATCACTAAACACACCTCTATATTAAAAAATACCCCCCAAAACTATATATTCTTGGAATCTACACACCTTCAGCTACGCAACGTTGCCATTCTTTTAGGCATACCACAAATGGGCGCAGTTATGTGTAGAATTTCGCACTTTTACCAGATTTTCTGGAAAACTGTACAAAAATACATTTCAAAGTTAAAAATCGTGGCAAATTCCCATGTAATGTAAAAAAAAAACTTGTCAAGTATCACTCTCCCAAATGCCCTGAATCAAACGGTATGCCATATGCATGGGTGCACACAGACACATGGCTACCAACTAACTGAAATGGAAAGCATGCACAAGTGCAATTACAAGTGTTCTGTAATTTGAACAGCCTACTTTTTTTCAAAGAAAACGGCCCGAAACTTGGAAATACCCCCCACAAACTATATATTTTCAGAATCTACACACCTTCAGCTACGTTACGGTGCCATGCTTTTATACATACATAAAGAATTCCAGACACGGTAATCCATAGAACTCTGTGTTTTTAGGAGATTTTGTGAAAATGAAATAAGATGATTCAAAGGTTGAAATCCTACCTAAACCCACTTGTCAAGAAAACAAAACCCATTAAATGTCAATCTCCCACATGTCCTGAATCAAACGGTATGTCATATGTGTGGATGCACACAGAGACATGGCCACCAACTAGGTCAAATTGGACACGTGCCCAAGTGCAATTACAAGAAAAAATCAAAGTGCTCTGTAATTTCAACAGCCTACTTTTCTTCAAAGGAAACAGCCCTGAAACATGGTTATACCCCATAAAAAAAAAAAAAAAAATTTTTTGGAATCTACACACCTTCACCTATTTAACAGTGTCGTGCTTTCATACATACGTGAAGAATTACAGACACAGTACTCCATAGAACTCAGTGCTTTCAGGAGATTTTCTGAAAAAATAAAATAGGATAATTCAAGGGTTGAAATCCCTCCTAAACCCACTTGACAGGTAAAAAAACCCCACTTAATGTCAATCTCCCATATGTCCTGAATCAAACGGTATGCCATATACGTGGGTGCACACAGAGACGTGGCCACTAACTAGCTCAAATGTGATGCATGCCCAAGTGCAATTACAAGAAAAAAATCAAAGGGCTCTGTAATTTAAACAGCCTACAGTTTTTCAAAGGAAACCGCACTGAAACTTGAAAATACCCCCCATGAACTATATATCAAGCTTTTAGACATACATGAAAAATTCCAGATGCAGTAATCCAAAGAACTCTATGTATTTAAGAAATTTCGTGAAAAAATAAAATAGTATAATTCAAGGGTTGAAATCCTACCTAAACCCACTTGACAGGTAAAAAAACCCACTAAATGTCTATCTCCCATCTGTCCTGAATCAAACGGTATGCCATATGCTTGGGTGCACACAGAAACGTGGCTACCAACTAGCTCAAATGTGACGCAAGTGCAATTACAAGAGCCACAACCCACCCCCTACACAAAAACACCCCCATTTTTAGTGGTATTTTAGTGAAAACCAGTTGGTACTGAGGGGTGCACAAGTATTTGCTAAGACTAAAAATTTGATTCAGTCTCCTTTTGGTACCTCTGCAAAATTTCCTAAAATATAGGCGTAGTTTCCCTTGAAATCAGTGGAATAATAATCTGTGTTTACCTTGCGTATATTTCCAGGGACATTAGGCAGCTTGGAGAATTTTTTTGCTAATTATTATTGTGAAAAAAAATATAGAAAAAGAAAGCGTGTCTAAGAATTTTTGGAGGTGTTTTTCGCTTTTTTTTAAAAAAATCATTACCAAAGATAATCATCACAGATCATCTTAGGGAATAACGAACTTGGAATACGGCATAAATGCCCATTTTCCAAGTCAAAATCCGATCGGAAAAATCACTTCCTGGAATGAATTTTCCAGGAAGTGATTTTTCATTCATTGGCAAAGATCAATAATTTGGTGATCAGAAGTGATCACCAACTATTGATCTGTCCCCATTTTTTTTCTAAGTCTTTGCAAAGACTTAGAAAAAATCCTATTTGAGAATGGAACTCTAAATTCCATTTACAAGAAGCATAGTAAAGCTGTCACACTGAGATCGCAGTGCAGTACCCCCACTAGACCACCAGGGGCAGCATCCTACCATTCTAAGGAAAGATCCCGGTGAAGGAAGAAGTTCAGTGATGTCACCGGGGTCTCCCTTATCGACAATCTCTTCCTGCTTAGCAGTGGCTGGCAATAGGCTCCTGGTAACTGCTTTGAAGGGTGCTAGCTCCCGATCCCCCCTATCGGATTTTCATGAAATCCCGCCCCCTTATTGCCCCTAGCACTTCCTGATTATTTTTTTTAAAGGGGAAGCCACAGAACGTATATTCACATTCTGTGGCTATACTTCTCAAAAAAAGTTTGAGCCTTTTCAATGGAGAACGTATATTCATGTTAGGTGGCAGGGAAAGGGTTAAAGGAAATACTGCAGGTTTTCATTCAACCCTAACTTGTTTTGAGACCACAGTTGCCCTTTAAACTTTTACACTTCTAAATGTAAACTTTTAGGGAAAAAATTTACAAATATTAGGTCTGCACCTGCTTAACGCTCAGGTTAAAAGGGAAATGAAAAGGGTATTTAGAATCTTTAAAGGGTAACTGTGGTCTTGAATTCTTCCAAAATTGTAAGGATTATATAAAAAGCCTTCCATCATTATCTCTAGATAAAATTTGTGAGAAGTTATTGCTGGAAAAGTTCAGCAATATTACTTCTTGCTTGAACACTTCCTGCTTTCAGCCATGTGACTAGCTTGTAGTCATATGCAGGTATCCCACCTCTCCTGGATTGTCCGGGAGTCTCCCTCATTCTGGGGTGGACTCCCGCAAGTCTGTCAAAGGAAAAATTAGACGATAGGGCTCCTGGGTCCCCCTGCGGTCGCTCCCCCTTCTCCCAGGCAGTTACGCCCGGACCTTTTCTTTTTAGCTTCACTTTTATCTGGATATGTGCCTCTGGGTTGCAATACCAATATTCAAAAAGAGTAGTCGTTTACAGCCTGGTACCTATATACCTGTAAGATTAACATCAGTGGTGGGGAACATACTGGAAACTGTTAACTATAAGTTAAAAGTAGTAATCCGCTTAGATTCATGTGAAGTAGATCTTATCAAACAAAATTTCTTGTTTTGTGTGAAGATGATAGTAAGATTCTGGCATAGCAGTGGATGACACACAGGTGACGTTTGTGTACACTAAGGTCACTTGACCTTGAAAAAAAACATTTGCATTAAAGAACAGTACCCTACACACAATGGCAAATGTGTTCCACAATCCTCTATGCATCCATCCAAATGCAGGTAAGTAAATTATGAGAAGGAGGAAGGAACCCAGGCAGACACTGTATATGCTGCAAAATAATCTTGTATTTATTTATCCCACGACATGTGGCAAAAAAACATTTGTACATGGATAGAGAATTGGTTGTACCTTGTTGTACAGAAAGTAGTTGTCAATGGAGCTTAAACTATGCGGGCTTAAGTTCTAAATGGAGTGCCTCAGGGTTGTGTACTAGCACCACTTCTAATCTTTTTATAAATGACTTAGAAGTGGGTATTGAGAACAAGGTTTGTTGATGACCCAAAACTATGCAGTATGGGAAGGTTCAAATGATGTGCAATTGTTGCAGGCTGACCTAGATAGATTGTCAAAATGAGCAGCAGAGTGGCAGATGAGATTCAATACTGAAAAATGTAAAGCTGGGTACACACATTAACAATGTAGTGTTTAGTGTGTTTCACACGTTTACCGAATGATCGCAAGGCCAACTAACATTCACAGTCGGCCTTGCAGTCATTCGGAAAAGCCCAAATATATTCCTTAGCCATGGTCGACTCCCTGTATTAAAGTATAAGGGAGTCCGCTGAGGGAAAAGTGCAGTCCTGAGCGTTCTCCCTATGCTTTACAAACAAGTTAGAAAAAAAGATAGTTAAGGCTCGATTTACGAGCGAGGAACGACCCCCAACGGCCGAGCTCTACACGCGGCAGACGGCCGTTTCGGCCGAGAATCCGTCCATGTGTATGTGTTCGGTCGGGGATCGTTCATTGATCCGCCTGGCGGTGTACTTTCAACTGCCCTCATTCGGGAACGGCGGTACATTGGTAATGAAGAGCCAATCCCGTTGGCATCAATATCGCTAATGTGTGTACCCAGCTTAAAGGGCAAGTTCACTCAAAAAAAAAACTTTTCTCTAAATTGTATATTACCCCTCCAAACCCCACTTTCGCATTATTGCCAGCTTCCAAAAATGCTCCTGAACTTTATCTGACATGGCCCCTCGCCATCTAGGTACCGCACCCTGATCCTGTTTCGAGTAAAAATAGGAGCAGGAGACTTCTGCGCAGACAGCCGTCTTCCTTCCTGGCCGCCGGGTGTCAGGCGATTGGGTGTGAGGTCACATCACACCTTAACTGAAAGCCGCAACAAGGAAGTGTAGCGGCTGTCAGCAGCAGAGGCAACGTAGGAGTGGTGAGGGACCGGATCAGGTAAGCAAGTTCAGGAGCATTTTTAGAAGCTGGCTGTAACACGAAAGTGGGGTTTGGGGGGTAATATACACTTAAAGGGCATGTCCACCCCCAAAACTATAATCCCCCCAACTACTGGCCCCATCATGTAGTGTAGTTTAATCCTTACCTCACATCCCAGCTCCATATGGTTCTCCTGTAGTCCCCCCCCCAAAGTCCCAAAAACTGCCCACCAGGAGGATAGCAGAGTCCATATAGGACTCTGCCTCCTACCTGGCCTCCGGGAGAAGTTTGGCATGGGTACTGCAGCCCTTCTCCCCCTCCCTCTCAGGATTCCCTCCCCCTAGCATAAATCCCTTAATATATAGTATTGCCCCTGCCAGCCCAGCCCCAACCGCTATATTTATATGTTTAGAAAGCTCCCCAAACTTTACTTACCTCTCCTCTTTCCTCCGCCGAAATGAGCTGCCAGCAGCCGCGTCCGTGATTTGCTGCCGCTCAGCCAATCACAGACGCGACTGCCGGTCCCGCCCCTCTGCTTGCATTTTCTCGCAAGCAGAGGGCCAGGAGCGCGGCGGAGGAAAGAGAGGAGGTAAGTAGAGTTTGGGGAGCTTTCTAAACATATAAATATAGCGGTTGGGGCTGGGCTGGCAGGGGGAATCTTATATTAAAAAATTAATTTTAGGGTGGACATACCCTTTAAGAGAAGTTTTTTTCAGTGGACATGCTCTTTAACATCTACTGCCCATAATCATTTGTTTTTGTATTACTACCTATTGCTCTCTTGTGTTTACTAATTTTAATTCCTTTTTAATTGTTTTGCACATCCCCACCATAAATACACACACTATTCCTTTTCTAGTTATACTCTCTTACTTGGCTGCCGTAAGTCAAACCAGCTGCATATTAAGACTGATGGCATGTTCTGTTATACTCTCAATTTTGCAATGATTTTTAATTTTTGTATATTTATATATACAACAATTTTGTATATTTGCTTTCCACTGCACTGCAGTAAAATACCAGCCTAAAGGTTAAGTATTTAATATTAACATTTAACTCCATGTAGGCCAGTCAGAGAAGCAAGAGATGTGTAATGGGGAGTTTCTGAAATCCTTGATGCTAGAAATCGGTTGGATTGGTGTCCAGACAAGTGTTGTTGTAGCAGGGTCAGGACATCCAAAGCTGGATTAGCCTGAATTCTCTCTGCAAGAAACAAAGAAGGCAACAATGAAAACATGCACTTTTAGTTTACAGCTTCTTTCAAACAACCTGTTCTAGCACTTTTGCAAATTATTTAATGGTACTGAAATACACGTGATCAAACACATGGTTGCTACTCCCACAAAACTGGATTCCTATTGACAAAAAATAAATATAAACGTTAATTTTTTCTTTTTTTTTATAGTCTATTAAGACTATACATTAAAATGACAGTTTTTTTTTTAACAAGGAGGCAAGCAAATAATTACATTTGCAACTTTTAATTATAACCCAGTTTATTTTTTTGTAGTGATCTTTACACACTGCCAGTGTAATAGGGACTTAGCTTGTAACCATATATAATGTACAAGTATACAGCTTCATAATGGAGAGCAAAATTTCTTTATATAGTAGATGATGCACCTCCTACTGTAAATTATAAGGATATTAGAAGCCACCGAGGAGTTATGCAACCATATACTTTTTTATATTGGGTGCATTATCTATTATAATCCACACCCTCATTAAAATACATCCCTGGCCTCTGTGCAATTAAAACTGACCCCCCTACCCATATACTTACTCCTAGCCCCCTTCCCCCTCATTTCCCCTACCTCAGCCCCCCCCCTCCCTTTAGGCTCACCATTTTTGCATTTTCTTCTCACACCATTACATGTCTACCGCACCACAGCTGCTCCTCCTCCTGCACAGGGCTGATCAATTGCACAAGTGATTCGGAAATCACTTGCGCAATTGAGCAGGCTCTTTACAGGATGTAAAAGGAATAGGAGGAGCCGTGTTAACCACAGTGGTGTGGCAGACGTGGAATGGAGTGGGAAGAAATAAAAGGATGGTGAGCCTAAAGGGGAAGTGAACCGGGGGTAGAGGAGAGGGGAACCCACTTCTGGAAAGTTAGCTCGCCAATTTTATAAGGTTATTATTTACAGATGGACTCCATTAGAGTCCAATGAAGGTGTGGATTATATAAGGGATAATACGCTACCTACAGTGTAATATAAGGAGGTTACGCCACCGAGGAGTTCCCTGACCATATAAAAACTCGAGGCTATAGGCCGAGTGTTTTTATAGAGGTCAGGGAATGCCAAGGTGAAGTAATATCCATATATTATTCTGTAGGTAGCGTATTATTCCATATAATACATAAGGTTAAAAAAAGAAAAATCCAGCAACTGCCGTTTCTATCTCAAACTAAAATACAATAAACATTGTCAATAAATCACTCGGTGCAGTTCTGGTTTTTACACTGACTGACTGAATTGCTGTACTGATAAGGCGGAGAGAGCACATTCCTGTGAGTCATATTTGACTCGGCCACTCGCTCCTCCTTATCAGCACAATAATTCAGTCAGTCAGTCAATGTACAAAAACAGGCTTGTTATCTACATTACTAATACAGGCAGGGAGAGAGAAATGGGGAGAGGCAGTGGAATACAGGAAGTCACTCAGTGACATCACTGAGTGACTGTAATATAGATTCTCGCCACTGCACCTCCCCATTGAAATGCCAGAGCCTTATGTATTATATAGTAATTAACTACTGTAAATTACAAGGATAATAGAAGTCACCAAGGAGTTCCGAGGTAATATAAATCTCATTTAAATACTAGTCTCAGAGTTATCACTTGATCGTTTTTCTGCCTGAACCTTTCCTTTTTACAAAATACAATGCTCCCCTTTACTCCCATCTGCTTTTATCACTCTCGTAGCTGTTAGAGTCCCAGTGGGTGAGGAGGGACAGTGCTGAGGTACAGAGAACATGTGTAATCTCCGTTCAGAAAGGGAAAGGAGGGGGAGAGTTAAAGATGGTGCCTGTTCACATCCTTATTCATATTTGCAGAACATGTGTCAAAAAGCAAAAAAACTAAAGCTAATCCATCCAGATAGAATCATAACTGCTCGAGAAAATTAAATGCTACCAGGCCTATGTAACAAAAGTTTTTAATGTTTAAAATGGTGCTAATTTTGCCCCAACCAATCAGATGTAATGTACCATTTGAAAGGTAACATCTGATTGTTTGGGGCAAAATTAGCACCATTTTTAACATTAAGAACTTTTATTGAACAACCCTGAAGAACTTTTGTTAAATATGCCTGCAAGTGCTGCATAAAATATTTAGCGCTGTATAAGAAAAAAGACACATAAATAACCCTTTGTAGTAGCAACACATGAAGCCAACTCAGTGTTTTGACTTGTGTAAAGCATACACATTTTTTACTATATCTGTGATGTGCAACCTGTGGCACTCCAGATGCCTGCTTGCAGCCTGGGAATGCTGTGAGTTGTAGTTTTCAAACATCTGGAGTGCTATAGGTTGAACATCACTGCTCTATGTATTTGAAAAGTGCTGAAATGTTTTATTTAAAATTTTTTAAAATTCTTATCGTTTAAAATGGTGCTAAATTTGCCCCAGCCAATCAGATCTTATTTAGCATTTGAAAGCTAAAATCTGATTGGTTGGGGCAAAATTAGCACCATTTTAAACGTTAAGAACTTTTATTGAATAACCCTGTATGTATATGCATTTTTGAGATGTTAGGCTAAGAAAATGGAGCCTTTTGTATAAATATAAAAAATACAGTATCCTTTCAATAAATGATTTGGGTGCCTAGTTAGGTAGCGTTCCTCTAGTGCCGACCGTCAGTGAACCACTATCAAGTGACTAAACATTTCAAAATCAGTTTCTGTTTCCTGAACTTTAAATGGTAAAATGACAGAGAAGTACAGTATACCCCTATAAAGTGTGGTCAGCCTTCATAATTTATAATAGTAGACAAAGTGGAAAATTGGGGTAGTTTACTAAATATACATTAAAATTGAACACACAGTTAAAATGAGACACCACAGACAGCCTTCAAAAGGACAGTGAAAGAAAAAGGGGGGAAATAACAGCCTTGTTATCCCTCAACACTCGGAGAAGCCTCTCCACCAAAATTAGCTAGCCCATTGCTATATAAGAGAAGCCCTAGGCACTCAGTGCCCTCCTAATCCAAGCATATGGAGCTAGTCTGAAACCCTATTGCTAAAAGACCAGCTGTGGTGTTGGTTAAAGGAATAGTTTATTGCAATTGTGAACTATTCCTTTACTACATTGATTGAAGACCGAGAGGTTAAGAAACTATGCCGTTCTTCAATCAATTGTTGGAGAGCCAGGAACGAAGATGCCAAAAGCTTACCTTTTGCACAATCCAGCGTGGCCTCAATGACAGGTCCTGACTGCTTCCTAATTCTGTTCCGCTATAACGCACATGCCTGATAATGCGCCCTATATCGAAACAGAAGCAGGAAGCAGTCGGGAATTTCAGAGTGGCCACGCTAGATGGCACAAAAGTTAAGCTTTTGGCATCTTCGTTCCTGGCTCTCCAACAATTGATTGAAGAGTGGGAGGTAAGGCATAGCTCCTTAACCTCCCGTTCAATCAATGTACTATTGCAGTGAACTATTCCTTTAAAAACTAAGCACAGTAATTACACCATAATCGCAAAGAGGCGTGCATGATGCTGCCACGCTATAGAGAAAGTATATGAGTCCTCCAAACCCCCCAAAGAAAGTCAGTAGTTCATTGGAGCAGAACCGTGTGGTGTAACCCCATAAAAATAAAAAATTAGGACCCCTGATGCGTTTCGCTCCCAGGTGGGAACTTAGTCTTAGGCCTATGACTAATCATAAAATCCCTTCAGATCTGACAGGATTTGCCTATTATCAGGTGTGTGTATGCCTAGCTTTACTGGTATTTATCTCTTACAATATTAGTCCAATGGAAATATAACAAATTTAAAAGGGATTAGTTTGATTGCAATATTATAGCTAGGAGGATTTTTGTCTGGATTACAGTATATTGTCTTTGTGCAGAAATCACTAGAAGGGTTGACATTAGTCTTTTTTTTTCCAGCCTTATGAACAATAGTGTAGATTTAGAACTTGCACCCAAAAAAAGCAATATGCTGGCCATACATTGTTTGGATGTTAAAGCCGAAAAAATTAACTGGCTAGGGCATGTTCACTTCTTGTACTAGCATTTAATATATTATAGGGTGCCCCAAAACCCTAGTTCTGTTATACTTAAAATTTTAAATGAAGCTCCCAGGGTGAGAAATTAAACTTCACAAGTCCATGATCCACCTCCGCTTGGAGTCTCTTGCGTATGGCCGTCAGACATTGACCTTGATGTCACTGTCACAGCCGAGACTGGCGGACATTAACAGGAAGTAGAAGGGATGCTTGAGCATTTGCAGAGGAGGCAGCAGGTGAAACAGCAGTCAATCTTGGCTGTGATGTCAGCAGTCACAGCCCTGATTTACTGCATGGAAGGAAGGGCCAGCTTACTCTGCCAGAATGGAAGCAATAATTAACCTTAAATATCTGGTTAGTAATGCAGATGTTGGGAATGGGTAACTGACATTTTACCCCGTGTAACCCTTATGCTCTAGCTGCCAAAATTGAATTTGTCAGCTATTCTGTCATCTTACCAGTAGGTGTCACTGTTTCTTTAATGGATGTTTATAATTTCCCCCTATCTGGAAAAAAATAAAAACTTCTGGCACCCCCAGTTTTCTAGTTGGTTAGTGCATTCCAAGGTCATGTGTGGAAGAAAAAGTGAATTTCTTGTCTCTAGAGCACAGGTGTCAAACTCGCGGCCCTCCAGATGTTCGAAAACTACAACTCCCAGAATCCCACAGGTACGCACTGCAAACAAGGAATGCTGGGAGTTGTAGTTTTCAAACACCTGGAGGGCCGCGAGTTTGACATCCCTGCTCTAGAGAGAGGAAAGCTACAAGGAGGAACCTGAGACTTCTAGGAGGAGTAAAAACCTGGGGGAATCCTCTCATAGTGTCAAGCCAGTGTAGCTTAGCCTGTGTTATAGGGCTGGGTGAGCACCCACTTAGTGCCAGTTAGGTTAGCTGAGCAGCCCAAAGCTCCAACAGGAGGTCAGTGGGTTAGTACCCTGGTTGTACCCAGATATATGCCTGGCAGCCAAGTACAGGGCTCTGAGAGCTAAGAAGGGTTTGTTCTTTCAGAGAGGAATCCCTACTCCCACTTATAGTGTTTAGCAGCCCATTTGGTTGGTGAGATCTATATTTATTGTGTTATACGTTTATAATTGTTTCTGCAAATAATTCATGTTTCACTTTGTTTGGTGACTTTGTAATATTATAACAGTATATTAGTCCTACTACATTTCTGCTCTGTCATAAATAAATATCCCATCTAAATTATTCCTGACGTCCTAGGTGTAGCCCATGCTGTAGACTAGCCTGGCATACGAAGAGTTATATAACCCATCCTGGTTTTTAACTGTAACTAAAGTGGGTGCCCTTATAACACAGGCTAAGCTACACTGGCTTGATACTATGAGAGGATTCCCCCAGGGTCTTACTCCTCCTAGAAGCCTCAGGTTCCTCCTTGTAGCTTTGCTCTCTCTAGAGACAGGAAATTCACTTTCCACTTACGTACCAGAAAACTGGGGGTGCCAGAAGGTTTTTTTTCCCAGATAGGGGGAATTTATAAATATCCATTAAAGAAAGAGTGACACCTACTGGTAAGATGACAGAATAGCTGACAAATTAAATTTTGGCAGCTAGAGCATAACCATAAGGGTTACACCCGTTTTACCTGTCATGTCCTTTAACATCTTCCTCTGATGGTTTTTCTAGTTCTACCAAAATGGCAAGTTTTATTAATATTTCGTATATTTTTGTTGCTGTAATTGTTTAAATATAAGTCAATCAATAAGGCAGGGGAACACGGGATGAGATTTGTCCAGGCCGACAGTGCCTATTAACTTGCCTTTTTGGTTTGACTGTTGACTCTCAGAAACTTGCCCTTTTATTCTGTTGTGGGTCTGCTAGAGCTATCCCAGTTAAGGATATTAATGCTCTGACAGGTATCCCCCGGATCCTCCGGGAGTCTCCTGTGAATTGAGGTGGTCTCCCGCGAGACCACCCCAATCTCCCAAAATGGATAGGAATTCTAAATCTCCCCGTTACGCCCCCTTTTTTGCGGCCATGCCCATAACCCCACCCCCTCACATGCATGCCCCGCCCACTGTGTGACGTCATTGGTGTCGCATCACCACGCCCCCTCTCCCACCCTGCCCGGAAGCGCAAATTGGCAGAGTGGGAATGTCTGCTCTGAAGTAATGGCATATTCAAATATGTGTAAGGGCTAGGCCACACTGTCACATTTTTTTTCCGCAATTGCGCATGCAGTGTTTTTATAACCACAATTGTGGCAACGCTTGCGATTCCGCAATCGCATGCGATCACCATTTTAAAGCGCAATCGCATGTGATTTCTTATCTTAGCGTAATTGTGTTTGCGGCGCAGTGTGGCCGTGCCCTAAGATTGTTTTTAAGCAGGACTAATGCTGTCCACACACTAGAATTTTTACCATTCCTGTGATGTTCAAACAATGTTAATACAACTCCCAGGCCCATCATTATTACAATCACAAATGAATAAGCCAGGGTGGGAAACCACAGGAATGTTGGGAGGTAAAACAGTCAGTAAGTAAGTTTGATTTTAAACATTTGATATATTTGATGATTGAACATCAAAAATACTAATGACTGCCATACTTTGCAACAACATTGTGCCAACAACTTACATTTGCTTGGGACAATCTTTTTGCAATCTGTATTATGTTCTTATATTGATTTTAAATGATTGGTCCCCCCCAGAGGAATGTAAGCCAGTGGAACCACAGGACAGCTTGATATTTTACATAGTCTTATCAGTTATTAAAAAGTGAAAGTTTCAGTTCCCCTTTAAGATTCTTTTTGGCATTAATTAATAGTATACCTGGCAACATCCCCCGACAAACAGTCATTGTTTGCCCGTGAGTTGGAACTGGCAGCAATGGCTTCAGCCTTAATTTAAAAATAAAATGAGAGAGAGACAGAAAGAGAAAAAAATATTTGATTTAGATCTTCTTTATGGCAAATTAATTTTTTCCAAAATGTGAAAACTTTTTATTTTAGGTGGACGTTTATTTTTTTATTGCTAAAATCATAATTTTCTTTATTTTATGTTTCTTGTAACTTTAGTGAATGGGATTACCATTAATAAAATTTAAAGGGCATATATACCGAAAAATAGGTTATTTTAAATTGACCATAACTGGAAACTATAATTCTTCTCAGCCACCATTGTATATTTTTTTTGTTGATCTGCCCCCTATTTCTTTAGATATCCAATCTAAAACATCTTATATTTCAGCTGTCAATCAAGTTCCTTGCTCTTCTGTGAGTATTTTTACTGTAGCTGGAATGGTGAATGGAGTTTTGACAGTTGGAATGCTGTATGCTGTGTGCAGACTTGACAGTTGGTTTGTGGGGAAAAAGTCAGGTCTGATGGAAGTGGGAGTGGTTAAAAGAGGGAGAGGTAAACTGCTCCTAAACAAAATGTTTTCTGGATTGAAGACATGCAGCAACACACAAATCAGAGTAAAGCTGGGTACACACAGTACAGATTTTTGAAAGATGATCTTGCAGATCCTGTCTGTCATTTCTCAAAGATCTGCATACACACAGTCCCGGAGAGGGAGAACACTCGGGACTGTGTGTTTCCCTCAGCCGAGGGAAACTTTCCCTGTTTTCTGAACAAGCGTTCGGCCGGAAAACCAAGGTACATACAGTACTGATAAAGCTGTATGTACCTAGCTTAAGTGCTACTTACATGTATTCAGTTATAGATTAAGATGTAATTTTTTCAGTATATTGTCCCTTTAAAGCTGTAGCTAAATGGACATTTAAACAGCAGACTAGGTAAAATTGCATCTATTGACAACATGTGCTTTTTAGTAGTTCATGTTTCCACATTGCTTGGCAGTTCTTAGCCCCTGCAAATTGCCATTGCTTACCATGAACACTAATGAGCATGTATAGTGGACATTTGGGTGAGCATCTTTCCATGTAATTATAATGCAGAGGTACTTTATCGTGTTAGGTTGTCTCATTCAGTTTGCCTTACTATAAATAGTATACCTTTTTTAACAAAACCCCCATACCCCCCCCATACCTTTTTTAACAAACCCCCATTGAAAATAGGTGTATGGTTGATACATTGAAACACTACTTTAATCATAACTCACTACTCTTTGGAGAAAATATGCCCTGTTTGGCTCCAGTGTCTGCAAAAACCATGCTTGGCACTAGTAAGTTACAAATTGGCAGATTTTCGCAAAACTAATGACTGGTCAGTTAGGCTGAAATAGTGTCGGTCACTGTAAAGCTCGCTGCAGCTGACATTTAAATTTTAGGCTTACTGCCCGGAATAACAAGACCGTAATATCTGCTTGTGTGTATCTAGCTTAAGAAGCCTTGGATATGCTTACTCCACACTTCTTTTCATACATTATCAATTTGACAAAGGAATGTCAACTCACCTTGCTTTCTGCAGGCGCCCATGCTGAAGTAGTTGGAATTGTTCATGTTGAAAATCTTTAGTCTTTTTTGTGTCTACCTGTGGTTAGGGCTCAGATTAATCTTATTTGTGATGGATTAGCTGATTTATACAGAGTAAACACTTTACTTTTTTCCTAATAGTTAAAAAAGATTTTTAAAAATCCTCACAGAATCATTCAAAATGTTTCCACAAGATGTACATTTTCTACTTGACTAGTTCTTAATTTTGATATACGTGTACTGTTGTTCACATGAATCTTACTTGTTTTGCCTGATTCGACTTGCAAAGAGGCTTCACCAAGAGTTCTTGCTGTAGACTGGAACTTGATACTCGATACTGTCCTTCATTTGTGCGTAAACGGTATGTCCTTAAAGCATATGTAATAAATGTAAAAATAAATTTTACTCATGCTATTCATAGTGGACTAAATAACTGTCATTTTAACATTGCTACATTATAAGTGAAGTGTTCAGTTGTCTGAATAATAAAATATTACACCCCCATTCCACATACGTATGTCTTAAAGGACAACAAGATCTAAAAAAAATCAGCCCCATTTCATGTCCACACTTCCAGCAGCTGAAATCACTTAACTCACATTTACAGCTGTTCCACCCTCCCTTAGATATCACACAGCAAAGATGAGTGCTAAAAGCCCGCCTCCTAGACGGCCCAGGGCCATGATTAACATATCACTTGTCATTGGCTGGTAGGAATGTCTGTTACAACCTCTCTCCTCCTCTGCCAGTTAAACAAACTTGAAATGTCCTGTTGCCAGGATACAGCCTACATAAACAAGCTGATCAATGGTGGGTGGAGGTGTATTATCTCCCACTCAAGCTTTGAATGACAGATAGAGGCAGACAAAATTATTATGCCCCCTTCACAACACGGCTAATTGGAGGCGGAGAGAGGCTTTAAATCAGGAAAAAAATGTATGGGGAGGGCTGCATACCTTTACTCTTTTAAAGCAATTATTAAAAAAATGCATTGAAGCAATACAGTTATCCTTTAAATCTGGAAAATATCATCCAATTTTCAGTCGGCTCCCCCAAAATACATCTTGTACAATATTACTTGATCATAACTTATTACACTATAAAAATGAACTTTAAAAGAAAAGAAAGAAAGAGATAAGACTGATTACTGCTACCTCCCGATATAGTTTCCTTAAAGGGGCAACATCACATAGTGTTTTAACATAGTAACAGTAATTAAGGTTGAATAAAGACATACGTCCATCAAGTCCAACCTATTCACCCCCTTTTTTTTTTTTTTACCCTACCTAACAGTTGATTCAGAGGAAGGCAAAAAAACCCAGCTAAAAAGGGGGGGGGAATTCCTTCCTGACTCCAAACGGCAATCGGAAAGTATCCCTGGATCAACCAGATCTATATGCATTAATACCAGTAATTCTCAATATTATTTAGTTTTAGAAACTTATCCAGGCCTTTTTTTAAAGCTATTCAATGAACTTGCCATTACCACATCTGCTGGAAGACATTTCCACAGTTTCACCATTCTCACTGTAAAGAAACATTTCCTAACCTGAAGATGAAACTTCTTTTCTTCCAACCTTAAAGGAGAAACTATTTAGTTTCTTGCTTGAGAGGGTGAATTTTTGCCAAATTTTTTTTTTGTTGTTGTTTTACAAAATCTTTGTATTTAAGACATTTATTTTTCTTAAAAACAGATCTTTTTTTTCATCTTTAAGGTGCTAAAGCCAGGGTGAAGAATGGTAGAAGCAGTTTTCTTTGTGCAGATTCTCTTCACAGAAACAATATTGGGGGGTGATTATCAATGCTACATCTCTGCCCTAGTTACTTTAAAGGGCATATCCACCCCTTGTACAAAAATTTAACCTGTAAGAGAGAAGAAAGAACCCCCCAAAACCCCGCTTTTGTTTTACTCACCTGTTGCAATGATTCTCACAGTCTGAGTAAAGAGCCTTACAAGTCCGCCATCTACCGCTGCTACTCCATTTTACTTCCTGGTAACGGCCATTAGCCACAATTGTGATAGTGACATCACAGCCAATGGCTGATGGCCATTGTCAAACAAGCCTCAACTGCTCATGCACGTAAAGGGCACGCTGCAGCAACCGCGGAGGCATGGACTAAGCAACGGTGGATCTTTGTAAGGCCCTTTTCTCAGACTGTGAGCATCACTGCAAAAGTTGAGTAAAACAAAACTGGGGTTTGGGGGCGTTCTCCAAATTAAATTTTTGTACAGACTTTATTTTAAACTTTTTTAAAAAAAAAAAACTTTACACACTTTACATGTTTTATTTTAGGTTGACAAAATACAATAGTTCATTAAGTTTTAACCCTTTCAAGGGAAAAAAAATCAGCCTGTCCTAACTAACAAAAAAGCAAAGTTAAGACACAAAGTACCCATTCTGTAATCCACCCTTGACCAGCATATATAGATTGCATAAAAGGGAAGAGGAGGAAAAGGCCACTACAGTTTAAAATGGTTGTAGGTCAATTAGGGATTTTAATACAGTGGGAGTTTTATTTTGTGGAAACACTGTTTTTTGGTTGAAGGAAGAAAAATCCAATGATTGCACTAGGGAACGCAATGTTACACAATTTTTAATCACAAAAAAGTAAAACAACAACAATAAAGGCTTAAACTAGTGAGCAGCCATGGAAAAGCCAAGAAGAAAGTAAAGTATCTAGTGCTGGATCTCTGGATAGGATTTTAATTTTTATAATTTTCTGGGCAGAAAAAATATGTTTAGCCTGTCTATCTGATTTTGGATAATAAGAATATATACTGTAAATTGAAAGATACTTATAACTAGAGATGTCCGAACTCCGGTCTGCTCGAGGATCCGTGAATTTTCGAAAATCCGCGAGCGGACCCATTAAAATGAAAAATATCCTCAAATACGAGAAATCCTCGTAATTTCGAAAATTTTCAAAAATAAGTATTTCGAAAATACGAGTAATCCTCGTACGAAAATACGTATTTTGAAAATACGAGCAATCCTCGTAATTTCGAAAATTTTCGAAAATACGAGAAATCTGCGGTTCGGAAGGCGGAAAATCCGGAAAAATCCGCCGTTCGCGAACAGGATAAATCTGCAGCGGATCCAGGTTCGGATCCGTGAACCGGCCATCCCTAATTATAACATGTAAAAGAGAGAGCCCCACATCTGCTAAATATTTCAGAAATTTGCTTGTTGTTTTTTTGTTCCGTTTTTAAAAATAGGCAATAGAGAATATTGATAGTGTAGTTGGTTTAGTGTGCATTACATTCATTGTATCTTTCATTTTTACATAAGACAGTCTCTACTTTTGCCTCTTCTATCATTCTGTTTGCTTTCAACATCATGTAGGGGTCAAATGTAAATGATTAGTTTTCTTTTGAACTTCCTCTAAAATACATTTTGAAGCAAGCAACGGAATACATGTTGGAAGCAAAATACCTCCTATAGCTTGTAAGGAAGTACCAGTAGTTTGATCCTAACATTTGTGAGAGGATTCTTGGTCTTTTCTGTTTGTATTTTTAAATGTAAAGACATGCCATGCTTGTGAACTAAAATAGGAAGCTACTGTAGCAAAGAACCATGGTTTGGAAAGAGTGCTTAAGTTTTGCATGTATATAAGAGAACGTATTTGTTTATTATATTTGTTATTCCACATGTGTTGTCTAATGTAACAATTTCATAATATCTTGGAAAACATTTCTGATTACCCCTAGAGATGAAATTAGTTAGTTTTGTATACAGAGAATGTTCTATATAATAGCACACCAGGAAAGAAACTAAAAGCTAAGGCTGGGTACACACCAGCAGATATTTCTAGCTGACCAATTGTGCCGTGCATCGGTTGGCTGGAAATATCTAATGGTATGGGGCGGCTGACCGCGACCGAGCTCGGTCTCCAGTTCGGATGAACGGCGATCAAAACTGTTGGTAAATCACAGATCGATCGTGCGGATGGGACCACAGGATCAGTTGTGCGAACACTCGGTCAGGACAAAAAGTCCTACAGTGTGTAAACGGTCTAACCACTGACGCACTGACTGATATAATTTCAGATAACTAGCAGTATTTACTGTACAACTTGTCTTTATAAAATAATGTTTTATGAATCTTACCCTTTTTTCTCAGAACGGAAACAAACATTTTTGCCTCTGTTGATTTGCTTCAATGTGTTGACATTGGGTATTCGATCAATGGTTAAAATGGCAACCTGGGGAAAAACAGAAGCTGGAGTATGTTGCATTTTATAGTTTTAATACATTTTGCACTAACCTTATATAATTTGCCTCACAAAAACCTGATAGATCTTTTTGTTTTTTATTTTATGTTTCATAAAACATTTAAAAGGAATATGTATATTTTATCTTTGGTCATAGAAACCAGGGTGGTATAATTAAATAAAAAAAGAATTATTTTGGAGGAAGGGGTTGGGATTTTTCTTAGTTTGCTTTATCTGTGTTGTAGTACTGAAACCGTAAAATAATAATATATTATATAATCTAATCATTGTTTTGGGTTTCGATGGCCCTTAAATAACAAGTGAATACACTTTTGTTAAAAAAGAAACAAATTTAAAATATTAAAGGAAAATTGCATTCTTCCCAACTACCTCTTATTTGAAGTACATAGGAAGAGGATCTAGACCGCTAGGTCCCCATTCTTATGATTTTTTTTTAATAGTTACTTGGCTTTACAAACCTGAACTTGCTGCTTTTGTCTGGGGCCTTGCCAATGTACAACACTGACCATTCGCTGCATAAGTCCCAGACTGGTAAGTGTAATTTATAGATTTTCTCACCTCTTTTTATTGAATATGAGTTCATTACTAGAGCTTGGCTGGTCAGTGTTGTACAGGGATGAGTCTTTCCATACAAAACAAAACACAACATTTCTGCAGGTATATTAGTAACTTAAGCACATACTGTTAGCTAGGCATACACTTAAGCAATCTGTAGCACATTACAGACAGATGCCATTGGATTCTGCTACATATTGTCACCCACACAATCCTGATCCAATATTCATATTCTCTGTTAAGTGACAATCATTCTGGTAATAACACTTGTAACAATTGCTACTGGCTTTCAATACTAAAATACAGGTAGGTGATTGCAGCTGAAATTTTCAGTCAAAATTATCTCATCCTGCGTCTATCAATGGTGGTTCGTCAGCCTTGGGATTAGCCAATTTTCCCTACACACATGGCTGATATTCAGCAAATAGCATTGCATCTGACATAATTTCTCTTTTTTTCCCTACCTGTTCCTGGTACTTCTTAAGGTTCTATACAAACTCAATTGTGTACGAACCTTTACACCCCAAACACTAGATTTGCAGCAGGGTTTGGAAGCGAATGCCATTATGTGTCTCATCTTCTTTGGCCCTAGTTTTGCAGACTTTGCTGAATTCTTTGCAAGCTCAAGCATGCACAGAGAAGCCCAGTCAATGATTGTCACATCATGATTGACTGAGGCCGTAAAATAGGGAAAGATACAGGGAATGTGGCACACAATGGATTTACATTTTTAGTATTAGTATTCAGTATTTAGTTTAGTATTCAGGGTGTATGAAGTTGCAAGTACAGGTAGGCAAATTATATATTTGGGAATGGACATGCCCATCGCTTTGTAACCATTTCCAAAGATGGCAATTAGTTAAGGGACACAGAATAACATGTTGTTGTAACCTAATGTCCCAGGATGAGATGTTATCTAATGTGCCAGGATCATCGTCTCAAAAATAAAAAGGGAGGCATCATTAAAGGAAATTTTACCATTTTCAAATATATTTTTATTCAACATTTAGCCTTAACCAGGGGATCAGGGAATCCTTGGTCATTTGGTTGAATTTTGGCTTGTTCTTCATTTACACTTAAAATATATACTCATTGGCAAGTATTTTTCTGCAAAAAAAGTATTTGTAAATATTGTGAATATATATTGTATACATGTTTAACATGTTAAATTAGAATGTCTGTCCAGAGTTTACTTCTGTAATTGATGAAACTATGATATGTTGTTTTACAGTTAAAAGTATTTTGGAACATCGGAAAGTAGTTAAAAAAATGAGTCCTGTGCTGCAGAGTCCTAATTCTGGGCATTATTCCAGTCTGTCGTGGGGAACAGGAAGGCCTACTCCTGGTCCGATGGACCCTCCTCCTGAATGGAAAAAGGTGTTGTATGAAAGACAGCCATTTCCTGATAATTATGTTGATAGCCGATTCTTAGAAGAACTGAGAAAGAACATCTATGTTCGCCAATATCACTACTGGGCAGTAGTTTTTGAAGCTGGTGGAGTAATTCAGCAACTTTGCAGTGTCTGTATCTTCTCTGTGATTTGGTGGTATATGGACCAAGATTTGCTATCCCCCCAAAAGCTATGCGGAGTTGGCCTGACCTTCACACTTCTTGGTTACCTGCTATTTGACACAGTAGATCGAGGGCAGGGCAGAAGAGGCAGTGGAAGGACTTGCTGGGCTGATTTAAAGAGTGCTTTTGTATTTGCAGCTTTTACTTATGGATTCTCCCCAGTGCTTAAAACTCTGACAGAATCTATTAGCACTGATACGATTTATGCCATGTCAGTCCTTATGCTTCTTGGACATCTTGTCTTTTTTGATTATGGAGCTAATGCTGCTGTAGTTTCAAGTACACTTTCAATAAACATGGCTATCTTTGCCTCGGTTTGCCTTGCCTCACGCCTTCCTCGTTCCCTTCATGCTTTTGCCATGGTCACCTTTGCTATTCAGATTTTTGCACTTTGGCCAAGTTTGCAAAAAAAACTCAGGGCTAACACTCCTCGGACATATATTTGTGTAACTGTATTATTCGCTGTTTTTGCTGTGGCTGGACTGTTAAGCATCTCTAGCGTTGGAGCTGTACTGTTCTCTCTGCTTCTGCTCTCTATAGCATTTTTGTGTCCCTTCTGCTTGATACGGCTCCAGCTTTTTAAAGACAATATTCATGGACCCTGGGATGAAGCAGAAATTAAAGAAGACCTCTCTCGTTTCCTTGATTAAAAAGGTTTAGAGATAAGCATGAATATGAAATAGTTTTGACATTCAATGTGATGCTTGACCTTATTTCTAGTGGAATATTTGTATATTTCCCTGTGTTTCCCTAAACATGGTTCTCACAAATGTTTAGGTGCAATTAAACCAATCATTCTAGAGTATAGATTGTGTACATCCCTTTCATTTTGTTACAACTAGTACATAACTAAAGGCCCATATACATAATTAATGGTTGAAGCAGCTGATGAATGATCCCTTTGGCAAACAGTCTAGTGTGTATGCGCAGATCACTCTGCATTGGTAAACAGAACAGTCTGTAGAGTCTTTGGAATGATTGTGCATACATAACTTTGGCTCAGGGTTAATTTCCCTGACTGTTTAATTGAAAAACGGGAGGTAAGACATAGCTCCTTTACCTCCTGTTCTTCAATTAAACTGGAAAAATCGACAGCAGATAGGGAAATACCATTTAAAATGATTCTAGGTATAAAACTAAAATGTATGTGTTTGCGCCAAAAAATTTTTTATGGAAATTAGTGAAATTGCATGCACAAACACTTGACAACTCATTGGAATCGCATACATGAATACGCGTGCTTCTGTGCGTTGTAGTACGGCCTAAGTCTGTCCAACACACAATTTACCTTTGCTGTATAGATTTATTTACAAAATTTGGGTATGCATAGAATTAAACACAGCTCAAATTATCAAAATATCATACAAAAATCATGACCGGATTTAGAATAGAGCTATATCATGTGCATTTCCTTGTACTTCTCATATATATTCCACTGGTGCATTTCATAAAAATGAGGGAAAGAAATTACATTTAATTTTTTTTTTTTAATTTTTTGTGGGTTTTTTGACCTTTTCTTTTGGAGAAACACTGTTTGCTTTCCTTCTAAATGAAGTCTATTCAAGTACAAATTTATTATTTACACATTTTATTATGTAAACAGCACGTGATTCTTATACTGGCATCAGTGGCTGATGCAATAAGAGGTGCAAGTTTGCCTGTGCTATTTATTTTCAGCAGCCAATCAGATGTTTGCTGTTTTCTGGGTTACTATAGTTAGTAACCACCTGATTGGCTGCTGCTGATTAGGACTATGTACACACCATGCAATTTTTCAGACAAATAAATGGTCAGTTGTGGGGCGCCACAAATACATGCAACTTTTTCTGCCTGATCGACCAATACATAGAACATTCAGCCGATCGGACAGAAAAAATTGCATAGATTTGCAGCACCCCACAATCAACCGTTTATACATCCGAATGGGTGATTGGAAAACCACTTCTTTGTCCTTCGTTCTGGTCGACTGGCCGCTAATGGCGAACAGTCGGTCAGGTCGTATGATCCTATTGTGTGTACCCAGCTTAATAGCATGGGCAAACATTTGCATCTTTTATTACATCAGCCAGTTGGTCTACATTCACACTATGAAAGGAAATGCTAAATGCACAGGAAAACCATGCATTTTTTGGTGTTTTCCATTTGCACTTGTTTCTGTTTGCATTTCTTAATTCACATCTATTACATGACACGCATTTACCCGCTATGCATACATCTGTGCATTTAAAAAACACATTGGCCTCCAACACACAATTGAGTATGCTAAAATGTATTCTCTGTAGGGGAAAATGTTGGTGCATCTTTTGGAATACGTTTGTTCCAAAAAAGCACCAAAACAGGCTATTTAGGGTTTGGATTTTTTCCTTGGTGTGAAAGGTTCAAAAACAATGCATATCGTAAAATATATAAAATCATTTAGAATACTAAGTTTTAAATGGCGTTGTCCTAGTAACATTTTGTTAAATTATATTGCAAAGATTTTAAAGGGGAACTGTGGTCCAAAAATGACTTTAGGTAAATTGATACGAATTGCTCTCCTGAGAATTTTTGTAAATTATTTTTATTGTTTATTTTGCATAGTTTTAAAGATATTTACATTTTGTGTGTGATATGACAGCATTATCTCCAGGTCCCCTGCACTTCCTGCTCTGAAACCATGTCAGTGGATGACAGTCAATCTGCCCTGTGTTCCTCCTCCCCTGGCAGCACCCCTCCTCCTCCTTGTCCCTCCCACTCATGGACCCTCCATTTGCAGGCCCCCCTTGGCCCCTTCCGTTACAGTCCCATGTGGGAAAGTAGGGCTGTAGATTACCTTTCCTTCACTGTGGGGACCTTAACACGGCAGGGAGATGGGGGGCTTCATATCCCCTGTCCTTTCACTGAAGTCTGAGGTTGTACTCCCCGTCAGGGTAACCCCAGTCTGGAAGGTCCTAACTTATAATCTTTTTAAATTTCTTTTACTTCAATTACGATTAGCAAACTTTTGCATTTCTCATTCTTCCCTAATTTTAAAAAGCAGAAGGGCTGGGGGGAAGTGAGAGAGCCTGTTATATGGATCCAGTGTGTAAAAATGAGAAATGCAAAAGTTTGCTAAAAGAAATTTTAAAAGATTAGAAGTTAGGACCTTCCAGACTGGGGTTACCTTGACGTGGTTGGAAGGCTTTTCATTCATGTGATCACAGTAATGTATACTAAAACCCCTTTGTTTATAAAGTATGCCAGTGTGCAGATAATATGATATTGTATGGGGCCTAGGAATGTGCGTTGATTATCTTTTCTATGTTTGTATAAATGTTTTAAGGGCCTGGGTGCTACTGTAGATTCATTAGATATCCAACCATATAGTAAATTGCAGAGCACTCACAGGACTTGTGCAGAATTTTCAGCTTACAAATGTTAAATAAGATCTGATTGGTTGGGGCAAAATAAGCACCATTTTAAACGATAAGAACTTTTATTGAATCTCCCTGTTTATTTTATGTGCAGCAAACAGGTAGCAACGTTTCGGTCTGTGTCTTAGACACAGACCGAAATAAAGTTGAAAGTTCTGTGAGTGCTCTGTAATTTACTAGATGGTTGGAGATATATATATAATATATATAATTTTTTTTTTAACATTGAAATAGAACAGCAAATGAATTGGGGAGAATAATTGTCTTTAAAAATAATATAATGGTTTATAATAATAATAAATGGTTTAAAAAATCATACAAAAATGAGATCTTTTCTAAAAAACAATAATTGTTCTGTGTGTGGCTTCTCTTAATGTCTCTCTGCGACCTTGAACATTCTTTTGTTGTCCTTATATATTTAGTGTAGCCTAATTTAGCTGGGTTAATTGCTTTGAAGCACTATGTGTGACATGTGAGAGGCAGGATTAAAATAGAAGCATTTATTTTATAGTCTAATTAAAAATGCTTCGTTTTATGGACAGTCCTAAAAGAATTTAAGATTTTGCTCTCTCTTCAACACCATATCCACTAAAGAAGAAATTTGTTCAGGCTAAACCACCTGTAATCCTCACTTATTTTCCTATACCTGTTAATTTAAAAATCATGTATAACTTGTCAGAGAGACCACTCACTTCTGACAATGACCCCTCAAAACCATTGGTTCAGGCATGTTCAGCATTGCCCATCAAGCTACTTTGTATCTCCAAGTGCTATGGGAAGGGGAGTGGAAGTAAATGGCTTTACTTTGTGTTTATTTGCATTTGTCTGCAGCATTTTAGCACAATTTAACTTCTTTTCTTTCAAAACTATGGATACGGTAATCTATTTCCAGTTCTGTGGCCATGTCAATAATTTATGTAGCTGTCCCAGGCTTTCTGTCTCCTTCTATAATTGTATAATATCTTGATTTAATTAATTTTACATTCATAATATTGCTTAATATGTTTTAAAGTTTTTATCTTATTGTTCTATTTTATCTCAGAATCCATTGCATCCTCTGAAGATGGTCTGATTTGGTATGTTTACAATCACACTAATACTTTAAAATGAAAGTTCCTCCAAGTCATACACTTCTAACATGTTAGACATGCTTGAACAGCTGTGTGGGCTTTCACCATGCAGCTCCTCTTTCTAATTTTCAGATTAAAAAAGCAAGGCGTTTATACGTTGGTATATCTGTCCTTGAAAGTCACATGTTACCTGTGACCCAGATTACTGATCTAAATGATTTTTTTTTTGTCACAAAAACACTTGTGTACTTAAAGGGAAACTGTGGTCTCCAGATATGTTAAGGTAAAATTAAAGCCAGCTGTTTTAAAACAAGCTCTGGATCACATCTCTGGCTGCACCTTGTGAAAAATAATATTGTGGTGAATGTTCAAATTTCCTGCTTCTAGTAGCTTGACATCACCTGACCCTCTTCTCCTTCCCTGTCTCCAGGGACAGACTTAATGCTGGGAAAAACAGGTAGTACCTGCACAGACATTTAAAAAAAAAGTTAAGAAGGGGAACCTATTAGTGCAGGCAGAAGCTGGTCACATGGTTAAACATGGGAAGTGTTCAAGCAGTAAGTAATATTGCTGAACCTATTCATCAATAATATCTCACAAATAGAGATGTGATATATGGTTCATTTTAAAGGTAAGACATATATAACCCTAAAAAAAAAAATTAGAGACCACAGTTACCCTTTTTAGATATTAAAGGGAATGTCCACCCCCAAAACCATAATTTAATAAGTTATTGGCCATTATCCCAGCATTAAAACAAGCCAAAACGCATTAAAAAAGCATTCAGACAAATTTTAAGATGCATACTCTTTTACAGCCTTCATTTTGCAGACCAGGAGCATCTCACTGTAAATCCAAGCTCTGTGACGTCGCCTGTGCCTTATCCGTTCCCGCACAGCCTTCATCTTCCCTCAGCACCAACCCAGCCACCCCCCCCAACCCTCCTACCAGTGGCGTATCTACGTTAAAACATTCGGGGCACGTGCCCCGGATGTTTTGCAAAGTGCCCCGAATGTTTTCCTGACTTGTGCCCCTAGTTCCGGACTCCCCGGCGGACTCCGTCGGCGCGATGACGTCACGCGCACGCCGGCGCGATGACGTCACGCGCGCGACGGCGCAGAACATACAGACGGCCTCTGCGCTCCCGGCCTTCTCCTACTAGATAGATAGCAGAGTTAGATAGCAGCGTTAGATAGATAGATAGATAGCAGAGTTAGATAGATAGATAGCTAAAGTAGAATGTAGATAGATAGATAGCAGAGATAGATAGATAGTAGAGCTAGCAGAGTTAGTAGATAGATAGATAGATAGAGTTAGATAGATAGATAGCAGAGTTAGATAGTTAGATAGTAGATGATAGAGATAGATAGATAGAGAGCAGAGTTATATAGATAGATAGATAGCAGAGTAGTTAGATAGATAGATAGATAGCAGAGTTAGATAGAGATAGCAGGTTAGATAGATAGACAGAGTGAGTAGTTAGATAGATAGATAGCAGGAGTTAGATTAGATAGATAGCAGAGTTAGATAGATAGATAGATAGTAGATAGCAGAGTTAGATAGATAGCAGTTAGTTAGATAGATAGATAGATAGATAGCAGAGTTGTGATAGGATAGCGAGTTAGATAGATAGATAGATAGCAGATTAGATAGATAGATAGATAGATAAGCAGAGTTAGATAGAGTAGATAGCAGAGTTAGATAGATAGATAGATAGCAGAGTTAGATAGATAGCAGAGTTAGATAGCTAGAATAGATAGCGAGATAGATAGATAGAGATAGATAGATAGATAGATAGATAGATAGATAGATAGATAGATAGATAGCAGAGTTAGATAGATAGATAGATAGAGTTAGATAGATAGCGTTAGATAGATAGAGTTAGATAGATAGAGTTAGATAGATAGATAGAGTTAGATAGATAGATAGAGTTAGATAGATAGATACAGTTAGATAGATAGATAGCAGAGATAGATAGATAGATAGATAGCAGAGTTAGATAGCAGCGTTAGATAGATAGATAGATAGCAGAGTTAGATAGATAGATAGCAGAGTTAGATAGATAGCAGAGTTAGATAGATAACAGAGTTAGATAGATAGCAGAGTTAGATAGATAGATAGCAGAGTTAGATAGATAGCAGAGTAAGATAGATAGCAGAGTTAGATAGATAACAGAGTTAGATAGATAGATAGATAGATAATAGATAGATAGCAGAGTTAGATAGTTAGTATAGATAGATGATAGATAGGAGAGCAGAGTTATATAGATAGATAGAGAGCAGAGTTATATAGATAGATAGATGCAGAGTTTAGATAGATAGATAGATAGCAGAGTTGAATAGACAGAGTTAGATAGATAGTATGCATAGTTAGATAGATAGATAGCAGAGTTAGATAGATAGCAGAGTTTAGATAGATAGTATAGATAGATAGATAGCAGAGTTAGTATAGATAGAAGATAGCATAGATTAGATAGATAGATAGATAGATAGATAGCGAGTTAGATAGATAGCAGAGTTAGATAGATAGATAGATAGATAGCAGAGTTAGATAGATAGATAGATAGCAGAGTTAGATAGATAGATAGATAGATACAAGTTAGAATAGAAGATAGCAGAGTTAGATGATAGATAGAATAGCAGAGTTAGATAGATAGCAGAGTAGATAGATAGATAGATGATAGCAGAGTTAGATAGATAGATATAGATAGTATATAGATGATAGATAGTAGATAGCAGAGTTAGATAGATAGATAGCAGAGTTAGATAGATAGATGAGCAGAGAGATAGAGGGACAGAGGATAGATAGCAGAGTTAGATAGATAGATAGCAGAGTTAGATAGATAGTATAGCAGAGTTAGATAGATAGATAGATAGCAGAGTTAGATAGATAGATATACAGAGAGAGAGGGACAGATAGATAGGGGCAGAGGTCCATGTAAAAGTACAAGAAGGTCTCCCTGGCCAAAGGTATGGCCAAGCGACTGACTACAACTGAACACAACAGTAAGTTTAAAATTACCATTGCTACCAGTATATAATGATATTGCCAGTTTACTGTGCCTTTGTGTCATTAATTTGTGTCTCTCATCCAAATCTCTATCTCTGTCTGTCTATTCACTGTCTTTCTGTCTGTTTATCACTATCGGGCTGTGTGTCTATGTTTGTGGTTATCTATCTTTCTGTCTGTGTCTTTTTTGGCCATCTCATTAAGTACTTAGTGGGTGTGTCCTAATTGGGGCGGAGAAAGGGGCACGGCCTAAAAAATTTTGCGCCGCGCTGCGCGCGGCGCATGGAGTACCCGGGAGTGCCCCGGATCTTCTTAGACCCTAGATACGCCCCTGCCTCCTACTATCCGGATCCATCCTCGCTCCCCCTTCCACCTAGCGTAAAATCCTTAAAATCATGATAGCCCCGCCCCCTGCCCAGTCCTAACTGCCAAGTTATTCATTAAAAAATTTGTCAAAACTGAACTTATAGCCCTTCGTTCCCACAGCACTTCCATTGATGTCAGCCGTGTTTGTGATTGCCTGTGTCTCAGCTTGCAACCAGGGAGCCGGATCAATGCCCCGCAGTAGTGAAGGGACTGTAAGTACATTTTTGATTATTATTTTAATGATTAAACATGGCGGTTGGGGATGAAAATAAATGTTAGTTCTGGCTTTTGTCTGTCACAGTTTGGATGACTGAAAGTTTTAATACTTTATACTTTATAGGAAACTAGTAGAAAGGTAATGATCCAATTAATAATGTGTGGACAGGGCTGTTATACAGGTATATGCTAGTTTCCAGTGTCAATTATCCAAGTTTCTCCATTTATTGCTGACACCCAATGCATGTTGTTTTTTTTTTTGTTTTGTTTTTTGCCTAGGGTCCTAATGCACATCAATACAAATAATTTAAAGGACCCAGTGGATTATTTAAAATGTAAGAATAATTTGGCCAGTACTCCTGCACTGGTTATATGGATATTGAATAAAAGACCTAGTAAATTTAATAGGCATGGTATAAAACCCCACTGTATATGATAGGTTTACATGTTGGTACCTAGCATGTTGTACCTATATATAATATTACTGTAATAATTTGTATTTCCAAGTATGGAAGCATTACAGAAATGTTCATTTTGGTCTTTTGTTAAATATTTACATGGCTCTGGACAAACAGCTTTATTGTTTATCTCCTCAAACATCATATGAACAGTGAGTGACATGAAGATTTAAATTGCATAGTTGTGACAAAAGCAAATAAATATGATGAAATAACAAACTGACAATGCAGTAATTGCAGCGTTCTATTGCTGTACTTGTTGGATATGATGGAGTGATTCTGTCACAGAGCACACCTCTTACCTTCCTTGTCTTCATGAAGCAGTAATTACTTAGTGACAGTTACGGCATATTGGGAGTAGGGAAGGTGAGATGTTTGATTCATTTCAAGCTAAATAGTATAAATTGTATTGTATCTGGAGCACCATGCAAGCCCCGCAAACCCGCTAACCTGATATTACACCAACATTACATCCTCCACAATGTGTACCGGTACTTCTTTCATGGGGAAAGAAGGAAACCTAAGTGCTGCAATTGTCAAAGAGGTGATTGACCATGTTTGTTGTGTCAGACTGCTAAACTCTTTCACAGGAAAAAAACTAGGAGCCCTACATCAAGGCCATTGCCCTGTGCAGCCCCTATGTAACACCGCCCCACACATTAACAGCATGGCACACCCCAAAGGCCATCCATGCAATTACAAAGGACTGAACAGAATAGCAGTGTTTCTTTTTTATTGCTTTTGTTTACAATGTAAATAATATTTTTTAAAACAATTATCAGCTAAATATATTGGGAATTTGGTTTAAAGTGCTCCATAAATAATAAAATAATAGTGTGCACAGGGTATCTCTGTGAGTTCATAAAAGACAAACACCTGTAAATGTTCCCATACCCTTCTCTGTGCCTTCCTCTGTATTAAGAGCAACAAAGCGGAAAGACTTGTTGGATTTCCTTCACCTGTTCTAAATACCTGCAGATGCAGAGGCGGTTTGTTTAATAAAAACAAGATTTTTGTTTTTTGGCACTGATATTGTAAAGCACTCCAAATCATACAGACTTAGGGTATAAAAATAGCGTGTAAAACTTTTTAAACAAATGTAAATAGTTTCATACATTTTTTTAGCACAGTGAATCAAGCCCCCAGTCATCTATTGCTGTACTTTTAATGTAAGTTTGACAGGCTGCAGGGGAGATTTAAAAAAATGTTACTTGGTGGTTTAGAATTTGTCTCAGTGCTGACATCTAGGGGGTTGTTAGTGATAGAGCATGAAAAAGCATGCTTATTTTTTTCATGTAGCGTTGTCATTTGCAGTGCTTTGTCTACACGGCATACATCATAAAAATGTGTTGCTTCATTAAATGTTCAGTTTTGTGCTGCTTTGTAAAACTGTACAATGCCAGAAAGAATCACTGTACAATGTTTTACCAGGTCTGGGAAAACTGTTTAACCATAGATTTTTCTTTCTACTGTAGATTTTGTTGCTCTTTACCAAATATTACTCATAGGAGGGCACAGGAACATCACTTCTCCATATTTGTAAAATAATTACTGTACACAGGGTTTCCGTTACGTATTTGGTAATACAGCATGGAATAAAACCCTTGTATTTGGTTTTAACAGATTTTATTATACAGTTGCTGTTCCCATTGGCTAATTAATACATGTTTCACTACTGGGATCTACTAATTCCTAAAACTGCTTTCCAAGCAACTGCTTCATTTCACTTGTTCATGAAAATGTCTGTGAAATGATGCGAACTTCCCTGTGTAGCGGTTACATAATCCCTGGCCACACAATGTTTTATGTAAATCCCACGGGAAAATTCAGCCTATTTCATCCATGGCAGAAAATATTTTAACAGTATTTCAAGAAATATCAGGCATGAATGAACCTCGCATTTATCACAAAATATAGCTCACGGTATGTACTTTACAATCATGTTGTTATTCTTCGATTGAGCCATAACATTCAAACGTGGTGCAAAATATCCATATACTGCACAGTATATAGTAACCACAAATTATTGTTCATAGGTGCCAGTTGACTTAACTGTCCACATTGGTGTTTTACAAAAGGGTCATAAATGTGAAATTAGAAGGGGAAAGTTTAAAGGACAACTATACTCACCTCACCCTCACTCCTCTTCCTCCATAGCTGCATAGTACCCAGGGTGAGGATCTAAAATCGCTAAGTCCTCACCCTGGGTACTTTCCCTAACTCCTGCACTACTTACCGCAAATCTGCTTCGCCGATCGCTCCATTCCTCCGCTCTTCCTGCTTCAGTGACAGATCGCGAGGCAGCCAATAGGAAGATACGCTCTGCAAGGAGGCGTGTCTTCCAATTGGCTGCCTCGCGACTGTCACTGACAGTAGAAGAGAGGTGGAACAGTGTGGATCGGCGAAGCAGATTTGCGGTAAGTAGTGCAGGAGTTAGGGAAAGTACCCAGGATTTTAGGTCCTCACCCTGGGTACTATGCTGCAGTGGATCGGGGAAAAGGTGAGTATAATTGTCCTTTAAGTATAAATTTTGAATTTGGCTTGAAAGGCCGCATTTTGGAAGGGAATGTGTGGGTTTGTGCTGCAGATTTTAAAACTCAATAATGGCAATGATGAGGACATTGTTCTTTTTTTACTTACCCTTTAAATATGGCTGTCACAGGAATGAATGGTTAGGTCAGTTGGAGTGTGTACTCGTGTCAGGTTGGGGGATAAAAGGGATAACTTTTTTGATGACTGGTTGCCATATGATTGAATGGGTAGCTCATTTGGTGTGTGTACCTATGTCAGATTAGAGGTTAAAAAGGAACTAACTTTTTTGGGTATTGGCCAAAATTATTTTTTGACTATAGTTGACTATAGTTAAGTATGCTGCCGTGGAAATGGAAGGTTAGGTCAGTAGTTGTGTGTACCTGGGTGAGTTTGGGGGTTAAAAAAACAAATTTTGTTGATGATTAGTCAGAAATGTTTTTTTTATACTATAGTTACCCTTTATATGGCTGCCATGGAAATGGAAGGGGGTCAGTAGGTGTGTACCTGGGTCTGGTTGGAAGTTAAAAAAAAAAATTTTTTTTTTGATTATTGATCAAATTTTTTTTTTTTACTGTATCTACCCTTTAATGTGTCTGCCACAGAATGGATAAGTAGATCAGTAGGTCTGTCTACCTGTGTCAGGTTGGGGAATAAAAAACAACTTTTTTGATGATTGGTCAAAATTTGTTTGTTTTTTTACTTTAGTTACCCTTTAAGTATGGCTGCCACAGAAATGGATACGTAGATCAGTAGGTGTATGTACCTGTGTCAGGTTGGGGGTTAAAAAAAACTTTTTTAATGATTAGTCAAAATTTGTTTTTTGACTATATTTACCCTTTAAGTATGGCGGCCACAGTAATGGAGGGGTAGGATAGTAGGTGTGTACCTATATCAGGTTGGGGGTTAAAAAACAAACCTGTTTAATTGTTTAATGATTAGTTAAAATTCTGTTTTTTCTACTATAAGAATTAGTGTGGCTGCCGCGGAAATAGAAGGGTAGATCAGTAGGTGCATGTAACTAGGTCTGGTTGAGGGTGTGTGTCTTTTGTGTTTACAAAAATAAAACTTACTTTATTGAGGATATATCAAAATTAGTTTTTTTACTTTATTTACCCTTTAAGTATGGCTACCACAGGAATGGAAGGGTAGGTCAGTAGGTGTGTGTACCCGTGTGAGGTTGGGGGTATGTGTTTTTGAATGTATGACCATAAAACTAACTTTTACTGATGATTGATCAAAATTAGTTTTTTTGCTATTTTGACCCTTTAATCTGGCTTCCATGCGGAATGGAAAGGTAGGTCAGTATAATATAGTATTTGAGGTTGAATAAAGACATATACGTCCATCCAGTCCAACCCATCTAGCAATATCCTCATTTCCTACCTAACTGTTGATCCAGAGGAAGGCCAAAAAAACCCACCAAATTTATGAAGGGGGGAAAAATTCCTTCCTGACTCCAAGTGGCAAATTTCCCTGGATCAACGTCCACTCAAAGACAGTTCCATAGCTTTACCGTTCTCACAGTGAAAAACCCTTTCCTAAACCCTAAACCTTTTTAAGTCTTAAGGGATGTCCTCGTGTCCTCTGACATGTTCTATTGGTGAACAATGCCCCAGATAGTTTATTGTATGGCCCGTTAATGTAGTCTTGCCCGACTCATGGGCAGTATCGGATCCAGCTGGGACTAACTCCGCCCACCCCCGCTTCTTTTGTTTTGCACCGAGCCAAATTAATAACACAGATGTTAATTACCAATAATAGACAGTAGGGCTGGGTACATACCATGAGATATTTCCGACCGACAGTGACGTGTATGGTGTGTGTGCAGGGACCAAACTCGTTCACCTGGATTGGACCAACGGCTGAACTGTAGGCTACAGCCACTTTTGCCATGGCCAACTGTCATTTGTCTTGACCAAGAGCTCGCAAGTAGCGAATGCTCATGTGTACCCTGCCTAAGAACTAGCAGTAGTGATAATGACTGAAACCATTGGTTTAAAAGGCTCTTTTTTCCCTAGAAGATACAGTTGGACTTACTGGTGCATTGTCAAGTATCAATCTCCTATTTAGGACTGAATGTTCAGGATGCCAGTAATACAAGAGGCCCTGTGCAGTACATTTTCTATGCGACCCCCCCCCCCCCCCCCAATTTATCCATTTTATCTTAACTCCGTTCATCTCGTTTCTTTCTTTGGTTCCTTACCTTCCTGGCACCCCCAGGCGTTTGCAAGTCTCCCATGTGAGATGCGTAGATAATTTTCACAATTCTTTACACAAAGAAAGCAAATGTTTGTTGTGCTTGGTCAGGTGCTTCCCTGAGAGATACAGTAGGAACGTTACTATGCCCAGAGCTGTCCCTCCTCCCATTCTAAATATATTACAGCTAGTTTCTGGAAAAACAGGACTATATTACTGAAGGCAGCACAAAGGGACAGTTACAAATGGCAGTAATTAAAGGGCATGTCCACCCCCAAAACAATAATTTAACCCACTACTGGCCCCACTGTGTAGTGCATAAAAATCCTTACCTTACATCCCAGCTCCAAATGGCTGCCCTGCTATGCCCCTCTAAAGTCCCCAAAACTGGCCACCCGGAGCCTGGCAGACTTCCCCGGACCCAACCGCATTATTCTTATTTTCAGATAGTCCCAGAACTCTACTTACGGTACCTTCCCTCTCTCGTCCGACGTTCTGAACTACCGGCAGCCGCGTCTGTGATTGGCTGCCTCTCAGCCAATCACGGACGCGGCTGCCGGTCCAACCCCCCGCTTGCAGTTCCATGCGGCGGAGGATTGAGGGAAGGTAAGTAATGATCGAGGGTCTTTCTGAAAATAAGAATAATGCAGTTTGGGGTTGGGGGAGGAAGCCCTACAGCATATGAAATTTTAAAAAAAGGGGTGGACATGATCTTTAAATGCTTATTATACCATACGATAATTAACATCAGATGCTAAGGCTTTACTGCATTAGGTGAACAGGGGAGGTGATATATTTTATAATGTAAAGAATTAAAAGAACTATAATATATGTGCTAGAATTTTCAGGAATGTTTTGATGTGTAAGGGCCCAGAGAATTCTGATGGCAGCCTTGCCTTTTTAAACAATTGTACATAGATTTTAGGACCACCTTCTAAATGAGTGATGCTCTTTATACATTAGAATTGAGTAAATTACAATATTAATGCAATTTAAAATTATTCACCACTTTACACATTTTTCAAATGAGTTAATATAAGTGCAGGTAAGTGTATACATGTTTATGTGCATTTAGATTAAAGGGCATGTTTTTAGGAGAAAGGAGCACTTTTTCCACCACACTTGGCCACCATTAATCAACTTTTGTGTGGTTGATGAAAAAGGATCGACAAATAGCACAAAATGGTCTGTTTTCATATTGGACATGGCAAAAAATTATTGTAGCTATATTATACAGTATAAGAGATAATGTGCCTTTTACTGTGTAATAATATAAGGATATAAATTCACAAGGAGGTCCCGGACCATCTATACAGTGCAGAGAAGTCTGAGGTGACTTTATATGTTTATTATAGCGGGAATGGGGCTCATTATTATATGGGGCGCATTCCTAGTTCAGTACATGTTTAAAGACTTTTAGAGCGAGGCCACACTACTATGCTTAGTAGCACACCGGAAACTCGCATGAGCTCCGATTAGCGGATCACAACACAGGGCAGTGCACCTAGGGCCATATTTATAAACCCACGGTTTGCAAGTTTGCGATACCATGGGTTTTCTTTAATGTACGACCGCGATAGTACATTTACTACCGCATGGTGCACCCAGGATTTACCATTAGAGAAAATAAGTATGTTTTTTGGGGGGGGGGGGGCGAAGGGCACCAGGCTTTTTGTGCCTACAGGCTACTAAGGTTTAAATCTGTCCCTGACTGCACCTCTCCATTCAAACTCCCTAGCCTTATGTATTAAGTCCAATATTGTAACATATTTGGCCACTTTAACACAAGCATATTTTTTCTGTTTTGCTAATGGGGTAGCATACCATGGTTAATTTTCAGTATAGCTTTAGAATGTGTAATGCTTAACCTAGTATAGTAACAGGGTAACACTTTTTTTTGTTTTTTTTTACAGCAATAGTCATGGTAATATGACCTTCCATGTACTACCTATTACTAGGTCAGTAAAGTCCCCAAAATGCATTTACGCCATTTTGTTTGTTGGAAAAAATAAATTTTTTGGCGAAGTACAGAGAAAATAATTTTCTCTTCATGATTTTCTAAATTATGAAGAGCTAATGATTAACAAAAAATGGCTAAAAATAATGCTATGAACTTACTGCTTTATAATAGTGTATGTTTGATTAAAGATGACCGGTAAATATAATTAATCTTGTTCGTTTTTTTAAGCAGGCTTTTTAAAGAAACAATATACTAGTACAGTATCGGACAACTTTCTAGCTCCTTCTTCAGTCAAAGATAGGAGGAATATCAGGAGCACTGACAGTGGGAGGAGCCTGAAGGCAGCCCGTTACTGCATGAGTAGAGTGTCCCTTTAAATAAAGGTAAAATATATTTTTGGACTAGAAATTGCTGGTGAAAAACACTTTTTCCTTTAAATAAATAAACAGTGCCCTTAGACAGGATTAGTAGCATATGCTCATCTATACAAAAATTTTCAATCACAGCTGCCACAAGTGCTTGAGGGTGAGGCCACACTGTAATGTCCCAGAAACAGGCGTGAGATTGAGTTGCCGTACGCTGCAATCGGGCAAAAAATGCGGATCACATGCTCAGCGCACTAGTGTGGCCACATCAATTGGGCCACACTATTATGTGCTTTTAAAAGCACAATCGAACCGTGCTTCAAGTCTCACTAGTGTGACCTAACCATAAAGATCATGGCAAAGCTATTAGCTTAGGGGAGAGGGGGGGTTAGAGGGGCTTGACTTTACGCATCTCTGGGTAACCTAGCCTGCTTCGTTATAAGATGGAATAGAAATAGCTCTAAAATGCATCAGATACTTTGATGGAGATTTTCTAGATCATTGGTTAAATGGAAATAATATTGAACAGATGAAACGCATGCAGAAATTCACTAGACTTAGGCAGAAGTTTCAGGAACATAATTCAGGACAAATGTGCTTAGAATTTATGAGTTTATGCTTTAATGAAACCTGTTTGCAAGACTTTGTTAGTTAGCACTTAAACAATTATAGATAGATAAGACAGCCTCAGACACATATCAGTAGTTAATCAAGTGGTCTTTATTTTCTGGAGGAGCAGAGCCATCCTGATAAAGTTTTCTGTGGAAAGAAAAAGTACATTTTAAATGTATATTTGTAATGTTTAGCCTGATACTCATCATGACTCAACAGACTGAGTTTAAATTAACACCTAAGGGCTAGGCCACACTAGCGCGATTTTGATGCGTTTGCTTCCGAACATTGCAATCGCGGCAGTGCACTGAAAATGCGCATTTTTGAATGTGATGCAATTGTGATTTGCATTCTGCATTTTTTTTTGCTCAATCGCATGTGTTTTTCTATCTCTAAAGAAAAAACACTTGCGCAAACGCATCAAAATCGCACATGAAATAGCATGCGATTCCGTGTGCAGCGCAGTGTGGCTGTGCCCTAAAGAGGAACTTAAGTCTCTAAACAACATTGTCCCAATAGACCTCACCACTCCCTTTTGCTGTGGCTGCTGGGTGATTTATGAAACTAAATTGTGGATACTAGTGGTCAACTCCCATAACCCACCTTAGCTGGGTCAAACCCAGCTAAGTGTATGAAGTGCACTTCACATGCTCTATAATGCTCAACAGATCAAAACAAGGAAATGTGTACGAACCTTTCCACATACTAAATGCAACTTAATAAATTAGAAACTTGCAATGTATAGGTGTTCTGGGGAGAAATGTTTTTATATTACGATTAATATATATATGCAGCCCTCCCCATACATTTTTTTTCCTGATTTCAAGCTTCTCTTGGCATTCAATTACAATTCTGTCTGCCTGTAACTGTCACTCAAAACTAGCATGTGAGAAAACACTCCTCCACCCATCCTTGATCAGCTTTATTATGTAGCCTGTATCCTAGCAACCGAACAGTTCAAGTTTGTTTGACTGGCAGTGGAGGAGGAGAAAGGTTGTAACAGACATTCCCACCAGCCAATGACAAGTGATATGTTAAAGGGGAACTGTGAACTCCAAAGGACAGTTTCCTACCTTTAAAACGAGCCATCAACCACCTCTCTACGTGCTCCACAGCCCGAGATATAAAGAAATGACTGACCAGAAAGTTAATGGGTGGGAGGCTGACATGTGACATTCTTAAGGCTTCTCCTGCACAGCCGCCGCCGGCGAGCACAGCCTCAGACTCCCTCCCTGTGTGAGGGAGACAGGAAGTCCCTCCTCCTCTCTGCTGTGTGAAGGACCTGCAGCTGCAGAGAAGGTACTCACTCTGCCTGAAAAGGCTGTTTCCACTGAGTTTTCGGGGGGGGGGGGGGTCCAGAGTGGCTTAGGCACCCGTGAGTGGGCGGGGCTTAGGCACCCATGAGTGGGCAGGGCCACGCCACCCATGAGTGGGTGGGGCCACATGGGGCTGTAAGGGAAATGGGCCAAGGGGGGCCTGCAACTGGAGGGACCATGGGGACCATGGTAGGGACAAGGGGGGCTGCAAAGTGGAGGAGACACGGCAGATTGACTGACAGGTTTCAGAGCAGGAAGCAGGAAGTGTGGGGGACCTGGTGATGCTGCTGCCATATCACACACAAAAATGTAAATATCTTCAAAACTATGCAAAATAAACAATGGAAATAAACTGCAAAAACTCTCAGGAGAGCAATTCCTATCAATTTACCTAAAGTCATTTTTAGACCACAGTTCCTCTTTAATCAGGGCCCTGGGTCCTCTAGGAGGCGAGCTGTTAGCACTTATCTTTGCTCTGTGATATCTAAGGGAAGGCAGCACAGTTGTAAATGAGAGTAAGTGATTTCAGCTGCTGGAAGTGTGGACATGTAATGGGGGTGTTTTTTTATATTGTTGTCCTTTAAGTTTAGTTCTCTTTTATCTACAATAATAGTAGTTTGTAATAATTGAAAATGGCTTTACATATATTTGTATATTAAATCCATAAGCTTGATACACTTATACGATAAAACTAGTTTTATGTTCATAAATACAAAAAACATATCTACTGATGCCCCCTACAACCACACTATCATTTTATTTCCATAACACCTATATGTAGTTAGCCAAAAATAATTTTGAAATTTACTTGCCCGTTTTCATTGCTATAAAATGTAATTGAATTTTAAAACACATCACAGGCACACACGTTAAAGGGCAATTATAGTGAGAAAATTGTTTTTTTTTAATTTCTTCTAATGTATCCTATAAGTCATCCCATCCACCAGGGTACCTTTAGTTTCTTTAAATTCTACATAGTCCCCGAGATATAAGCCTTTGAATATGCTGTGATTTGTAGGAGCTGCTACACATCATCTGTCACTCAAAGGCACACACCCACACAATACAAAGCTCCCATGCAGTACTGTCACACACTCTCTCACCCACACTATATGTACCATGTGCAACATATAGTCAAATGCTGTAGTGCTAAACACAATCAATAAACCATTAACCCAGTAATATGAGCATAACACACTATAAAACAGCCCCTCCCCCCCAAAAAAATATCTTATATACATACATACAAAACCAGTGACTCAAATGGAACACTAATACAGTATATATAATACAGTAATACATACTATATACCAAACAAGACACACAGTGCAATCTATGAAATATATAGACTAAAGCAAATGAAATGTAACAGGATAACAAGCAGTGTCACTGTGTTTGTGAAGGTCTCTCACTACAAGCTGCTGTTACACTGATTCTTGTCTTCAGTGATTATGATCTCAGCTAAGCAGGGGGAGAGATATGAACTTTAGGTAAAAATAAATAACAATTAGCAAAGTTAGAGAACAGGCAGAGTTCAGTAACTTACTTGTAAAGAATCTCAGCACCACGTCCTCCTCTCTCCCCCTCTGCCCCTCCCTTCAGCATATTGCTACTTTATTCCACACTTTGACTGCTTGCAGTCTAGCTCTGGAAGGGAGGGGTCAACAGGATGTCAGCACTTCATTTAAAGTCCTTTCAACTGACAATGCTCGGACTCTGTATACAGCCCGTCACTGCTTGAGGGGGAGTAGACAGAGAGGGGAGGGGGACTACACAGCTTGGTACAAACTTCTGCCAGTGTGAAGAAACGAAGCCACACAGAAACATGAAAGTAAGGCAGCTTATACTAAGTGATCTATACATTGTATACAGACAAAGTTTTTTTTTCACTATAGTTGCCCTTTAACAAGTCTGTGCAACAATGGCAGTTTCCCCGCCACCAGGACGGATCGCTTGACAATTTTGTTAAAGGGACAGTTCAGTGGAAATTATCAATATTTGTTAAATTGTTAGTTTGTGTAATGCCTTCTTAGTTATTCTACACATTCTCTCCCATTTTGGTAAATCAGATGATTTCATACCCTTTGCTGTTCCCTGCTGTTGACATTAGTGAGCTGACATTTTAGGTTCTAACGGTCTTTCTTCTTCCCAGGATGCACCAAATCCTTGGAATGTTCCTAACAGTAATTTCTACTGATTGGGCTGTTGGATGGGTCAAAGATGCTCAGATCTCTACTGAGCAACTGAATCAAAGCATGGGCAAGACCATAACGGTCTCTACTAGGGGTCCTAAAAAACAGGAAGTCAGTATTTCGGTTGTATTTATTTATACACAGACCCAATGCTGAATTGGCAGATTAAGGTCATTGGGATGGAAAAATATTGCTCTTTTTTCTGAAAAGTATATGTATTTGTACTGAACTTCCCCTTTAAGAACCTGTACATCAGGGATGAGCAATTAAATAAAACGGGGCCACATGAGAAAATTTGATAGATGCAAAGAGCCGGACTATTGTGTTTAACTCAATTCGCATTATACGTAGAGACTGACAAGCTGGATTTTCTAAAAAGATAAAAATATCCCTAGTTCATTGGATTTTTTTTATTAATGTTTGCAATATTTAATAGAAGCTGTGTAATATTTTAGATCCATTCCATCAAATTAAAAAGTAATTTTGAAGGTAGGAATGTTCTATTTTTAATAGAGGGAACTTACATGGAGGCAATAGTTCCCCTTTTAAAGCAAATGCATTCACTATACCTTAATAATGTTTAAAAAGTCTGAAAGCTTTTGCCTTGGTTCCCTCATTCTTGACCAAACTAGAGTTTCCATGTCCAAAAGTGTATGAATTAGGTGCAACTGGTGATCCACGATTATCCCTGTGCTCTGGATTTCATTGTTGAATTTTACTAAAACAGTTTTTTCTGCTTTGCCATGTGGAAGTGACCTTTGTTTATCAACCTACCTACCCAAACAAATGGTCCACTCTCCAAATGTATACACAGTTTGCACAGTTTATTTAAACTCTTTAGATTATTAATTTATACAATTTTAAGCAGACTACACACACACACAAATGTGTACAAATAGCCAAGGTACATTAAAAACCTTTAGTCATTTCTTTAATTTCGCAGCAGGGGGAGCCCTTGGTTCAAAGCTGAAACTGAAAAACCAGCTCTCCAGTGCAACGTGTCAGGTCTCTACCAACTACAGACCAAGATGACTGGAAGCATTTCCCTGCTGCTGAGGCTGCCACAGCTTTGAGTAAATATATGACTCAGCCCCATTATATGTTTAGTCTGAAGCCAAGAGACAGTCTCAAGAGGGTAGGGTGGAAGGAGGGAGAGAATGGGGGAAAACACTAAAAGATGATGCTACCCCCTTTTTCTACGAGGAACTTCAATGTACATATTACTTGGAATAAAGAATAAATACAACTAAATGTGTGGTTTCCAATGAATTTTTTTTAACACTATAATGCATTGGTCAATGCTGGAAATTGATTCAGTGTGGTAAAGGGTTATCCTTCCTGCAAATTCCTCACTTACAAAGAGAATCTTTGGGGTTTCACAACATCTGCAAAGTTAGTAAAAGGAATATAGTAGATGTTTTACATTTATAGGTTTCATGTGCATCTCAGATTGACTTTATGGGGGAGGTCATTTTTATGCAGACAGTAAATCTAGCACATTCCCATTTGCTTATCATTTGTGTTCTTATTGAGTTTGCATAGATTTTCTTTATTTGGCTGAATGTTAACAGCTGGGTCTGCTGCATTGTTTTCAGGGGCATTTAGAAGTATCTCAACAGGGTGCCAGCAGCAACAAACCAGGAACTACTGGCAATATCCTGTATATAAAAAAACAGGTTATAAAAGTTAAAGGGCAAGTCGAGCCCTAAAATGAAAACTTACATACAGGTATGCTTGTGAAGGTTCTCATTCATCCAGGTCATGGTATATCTGTTGTATTCAATTAGATCAACTGGACTTGAAATGTCTTCAAGAACTACATTTCAAGTCCAGTTGATCTAATTGAATACAACAGATTTACATACAGGTAAATTACACACCTAAATGGTAATAGTTTGAAATCTGAAATATCTAAGTCTAACCTGAAATCCTGCACAATGGCCTGTTGCCCCTATTTCTGCTTCCTGGTTCTTCCAGTTAGTAACTGTCAGTTATGGATTTGACAGTTGACATCACAGCCAATGACTGAATGTTAATCCCCTGTCTGCCTCTTCTGAGCATGCCCAGGCTCAGTACAGGTTTCTAAATTGCTCAGTTTCCATGAGGCATCCAGAAGCATAGCAGACATACAGTAAAGAGTTCATAGGACAAAGTATGATAAATCAACATATTTTAAAGAGGCCATTCTTTCTAAAAAATGTTCTTATGAGGGCGGAGTTATCCTTTAAAGGGACACTGTACTGAAAAAATGATTGCCTCATCTTAATCTATAATTGAATACATGTAAGTAGCACTTACTCTGATTTGTGTGTGTTACTGCATTCCTTCAATCCATCACACATTTTGTTTAGGAGCAGTATCTCTCCTCCCTCTTTTAACCACTCACACTTCCATCCGATCCTGACTTTTACCCCACAAACCAGCTGTCAAGCCTGCACATAGCATTCCAACTGTCAAAACTCTGTCACCATATCAGCTACAGCAAAACTGCTCACAGAAGAATAGTTTTTGAGAGCAAGGAACTTGATTGACAGCTGAAATATAAGATGTTTTAGATTGGATATCTAAAGAAATATGGGGCAGATCAACAACAAAAAAATGATGGTTGGGAAAAATTATAGTTTCCAGTTATGGTCAATTTAAAATAACCTATTTTTCGGTATAGATTCCCTTAAAATTAGTTAATATCGGCCTCAATTTTGCTTGCTTTATATTTAACTGTAAACAAATGGTTACACATTAAAGGAGAACTAAACCCAAATTTTTATACTCCAGAATCTGAAAACAAACCCCCAAGAAACACAAATAAACTTAAGTCCCACTCCAGTAAATTGCATTAAATTACATGTAAGTCTCTGAAGAACTGGATAAAGTAACTGTGTATGTGCAGTGTCTGGCCACACCTCCTGACTTAAGTCACATGCTCCCTTGCTTAATCTGTCATGTAAAAGGATTGGCTAGAGACTACTGGGTATGACCAACTGTAACAAGTTTCTGCTGTAGCTTAGGACTGAGCATGTGTAAAGAGCAGAATAGTCATTGACCAAACTCTGTGATACTGGAATGTTGGTAAGTAAAGCACAAACCGCATGTTAGTAAAGTAGATTTCCCAGCAGCTACATAAAAATGAGATGTAAGACACATTAATGGTTTTAGGTCAAAGTGCTCTGCTTTCTGATTCAGTGTTGTTCTAAGGCTTTAGTTGTCCTTTTTAAACTCTTCAAGCACTCTAAAACCACAAAAAGTAAAAGTGAACTATCCAATACTACTGACTACATTTCCATTTTCGTAAAATCTGCTTTAATTTACTTAAAAACAAAGGCTAATTTTAAGTTAGGTATTTTTAATCATTAAAACTGGAAAGAGATAATTTCTTAAAGGGCATGTCCACCCTGGAAATCATCTTTTTATATAAGGTAGGTAGCAGCTGCCCACCCCCAACCGCCGTAATATATCTTTTAAAATATGCTCAGATCATTACTTACAGCCCCTTCTCTCCCGCAACGTCTTCTATCCGGCTCCCAGCTTGTGGAAGTTGCAAGCAGGGGCTGGTCCGCCATTCGCGTCTGTCATTGGCTAAGACACGGCCAATCACAGATGCAGCTGATGTCATTGAAGAAGCCGCGGAAGAGTAGGCTTTGTAAGAGACAGCCTTCTTTTTAGAAATATGGCGGTTGGGGGTGGTCAGCTATTACTTACCTTATGTGAAAAGGGATTCACACTAGGTGCCACAGCCTCAGAGGATGGATCCGGATGGTGGGAGGGAGGGCTCCACTGCGCATGCCTTAGACCTTGATGAGGTTGAGGAAGAAACAGGCCCCTGATGAGTCACTGACAGCTTCTACTCTGCAGTTTCCTGGACTTTGAAAAGGCATAGCTGAAGAACCATTTGGAGCAGAGATGTAAGGATTTTTTTTAAACTACAGAGTGGGGCCAGTATGGGGTTCAGTTTTGGGGGTGGACATGCCCCTTAAAGAGAATGTTCACCCTTGAAACAAAAAACTGCTCAATTGTTAGTCACCTGCCCCCAACTTTTACTGATATTTGCTTTTTCAGAGTAAGCTGGCCCCTCCCTCCATGCAGTCAATCAAGGCTGTGACAACTGACATCACAACCAATGATCGACTGCTGTTTCATTTGCTGTCTCTTCTGCACCTGCTCAAGCATATAAAAAGCTTTTTGAGCAGAGTGAGAAGGCGGGTACCTTTACCAGAATGGACTATAAGTTATCATTAAATATCTGGTTACAAATGCATGTAATAAACTGGGAAAAATAGCAGGGGTAGCTGGCAGATAACCAACAAGTCACCAATTTTTTGTTTTAAAGGGCAAGTCCAGCCCCAAAATGAAAACTTACATACAGGTAAATCACCCCCCAAAACCATAAACGGTAATAGTTTGAAATCTGAAATATATAAGTCTAACCTGAAATCCTGCACAATGTCCTGTTTCCCCTGTTTCTGCTTCCTGGTTCTTCCAGTTAGCAACTGTCAATTATGGATTTGACAGTTGACATCACATCCAATGACAATGTTAATCCCCTGTCTGCCTCTTCTGAGCATGCCCAGGCTCAGTAGATGCTCAGTACAGGTTTTCTAAATTGCTCAGTTTCCAGAAGCATAGCAGGCATACAGTAATGAATTTAAAGGACAAACTATGACATATCAACATATTTTAAAGAGGCCATTCTTTCTAAAAAATGTTATTATGAGGGTGGAGTTTTCCTTTAAGGCAACAGAGAGAATAAACAACACTTATCACAAAAGATGGTACAATAAATACATGTCTCTCCAATTATGGTAAAGCAACCTTGCTTGCTACAATAAATCAATGTATGTATTGAAATAATGGGTTTTGGACCTAACAAAAGGAAGTTTCCTGTGAGTGTAACGAACTTGTGAGTGGCCCTTTCTCTTTAGGACCTTGCTCTCAAGGACATATAAAAAGGACATTGAAACAAGAAGGGCAATTAAACAAGGTTTGTGCGTCACTGTGTTGGTGTGGTGTATTAGAAGGGACAGTTTTGTCAGTACCATGCAATGTGCATCGTGCCACATGTATAGGAACCTGGAGCAGACGTTCCGGGGAACCTATGTCTGTGTCAGGTGTGAGTGGGTTGCCCGTTTGGAAGCTGAGGTGGAGAGTCTAAGGGGGCAGCTTGCAGCATTGCGGGGATTGGCAGAACTGGGGGGTCAGCAGGCACTGGCTGGGGCCAGTATAGAGGTGGGTGGAAGAGGGACAAGAAAGGATGAGGAAGGAGGTAGTTTTGTTAGGGTTACTAGGGGAAGTGGGGGACGGAAGAGTAGGGGGGCTTCTTCCCAGATTGTCCATCCCAACAGATTTGCCGCCTTAGGTAATGAAGTGGAGGAGGACACCTCGGAATTAGCGTGTATGGAGGGGGCTAGTCCCTTGAGCACCCAGGGGACTGCTATCTCTGATACAAGGGAGGAGGAACGAAGGGTCAGGAATGCAAGGCAGGTGGTAGTGGTAGGGGACTCCATTATAAGGAAGGTAGATAGGGTAATCTGCCGCCAAGACCCTACATGCCGAACTGTGTGTTGCCTGCCTGGTGCTAGGGTTCGGCATGTGGTGGATCGTGTAGACAGATTATTGGGTGGGGCCGGGTGTGACCCGGCGGTCTTGGTTCACATTGGTGCCAATGACAAAGTTAGAGGTGGAGGTGAGGTCCTTAAACATGATTTCCGAGAACTAGGGGCCAAGATAAAAGCAAGGACCTCCAGGGTAGTGTTTTCAGAAATACTACCGCAGCCACGTGCTAAGCCAGGGAGACAGCGGGAGCTTAGGAGCATTAATGCGTGGCTAAGAGAGTGGTGTAAGGAAGAAGGGTTTGGGTTTATTGAGAACTGGGCAGACTTTGCTGTCGGCTACAGGCTCTTTAGTAGGGATGGGTTGCACCTCACTGATGGTGGTGCAGCTGTTTTAGGGGAGAAGCTGGCTAGAGGGTTGGAGGAGATTTTAAACTAGGTTTGGGGGGGGAGGGTATTAGCAGTCTCACTGGGATAGATTGTCCAGGAGGAAAGCAGGGTGTAGATAGGCCAGTGGGGGGTGTAAAGGGGGGTGGGGCTAGCATAGGGGATAGGGAGGAATGTGTATCAAAGTGTACGAATACATTACAGGATCATAATCTAAAATGTATGTTTGCAAATGCGAGAAGCCTGGCTGACAAAATGGGTGAATTGGAAATGATGGCATTGAATGAAAAGTATGATGTAATAGGTATAGCAGAAACGTGGTTGAACAGTCCTCACGACTGGGCTGTAAATATAGAAGGATATGCCTTGTTTAGGCAGGACAGAAAAAAAGTAAAGGGGGAGGAGTATGTGTATATGTTAAAAAAGAATTGAAGCCAAATTTAAAAGAAGAGATAGCTGGTGATATGGATGATAAAGTGGAGGCAATATGGGTGGAATTAGGCAACAGGAAAGGGGGTAATGTCATTGTTGGTGTCTGCTATAAGCCGCCAAATGCTAGCAGAGAGGAGGTGAGTCAACTTCATATGCAGCTGGCAAGTTTGGGGAGTGTGCTCATTATGGGGGACTTCAATTACCCTGACATTGATTGGTGTGGTGGAATTGCCATCACAGAAAAAGGCGATGAGTTCCTGAATTTGCTGCAGGATAATTTTCTCTCACAGGTGGTTGAGGTTCCTACTAGAAAAGGAGCTCTGTTGGATCTGGTAATATCTAACATTGTGGAGCGCATTATAGATATAAAGGTAACTGGAGGCTTAGGGAATAGTGACCATGAAATAGTGGCATTTGGACTTTGTTATCGAAAGGAAAAGTGCGCTGGGTTAACAAAGACATTTATTTCAGGAAAGCAAATTTTCCCAGGTTAAAAGCAGCTCTTCAGAATGTCAACTGGGATAATGTATTATCAGGTAAAGGTACTGAACAGAAGTGGACTGTGTTCAAGGGGATTTTAAGCCAGTTCACATCTAAATTTATACCCTTGGGAAATAAATGTAAAAAAAATAAATCCGCGCCCATGTGGCTGAATTCTAATGTAAAGAGGCAAATGGTAAGGAAGAAAAAGGCATTTAAAACCTTTAAGGCAGAGGGAACGGAAAGGGCCTTTAGGGAGTATAAAAACTGTAACAAGGAGTGTAAGAAAGCAATCAAACTAGCTAAAATTAATAATGAAGTTAGGATAGCTGAAGAAAGCATCACTAAGCCTAAACATGTTTTTAAGTATATTAATAGTAAGAAGATGAGGACTGAGAATGTGGCACCATTAATTAATGGGGATAAGTTAGTTACGGAGGATGGCGATAAAGCAAATGTCTTGAATAATTTTTTTTCCTCTGTATACACTATAGAAGATCCAAGTACAGATATCAGAGTATAGTAGCAAAAAAGGTATACAAGATTCAAGTTCACTTTGGTTAACCGAGGATATGGTACAGAAAGAACTAAATAAGGTTAATATTAATAAATCTCCTGGACCGGATAAAATACATCCTCGGGGTACTTAGGGAGCTAAGTTCAGTTTTATCTAGGCCATTGTTTCTTATTTTTGCTGATTCCCTCATGTCCGGTGGTGTGCCTCTGGATTGGAAAAAGGCTGATGTTATTCCAATATTCAAAAAGGGTAGTCGTTCCCAGCCGGGTAATTACAGGCCTGTAAGTTTAACTTCAGTGGTGGGGAAGATCCTGGAAAGTTTAATAAGGGAACATGTTCTAGAGTATGTTTCAAGGTCTGACATTATAAGTAGTAACCAGCATGGATTTAGGAGGAATAGATCTTGTCAAACTAACTTGCTTGGCTTTTATGAGGAAGTAAGTAGAAATTTAGACTCTGGTATAGCAGTAGATGTAGTTTACTTGGATTTTGCAAAGGCTTTTGATACAGCCCCCCATAGGCGACTAATGAATAAGCTAAGGTCTGTTGGTCTGGGGAGTCGCATTTGTACATGGATAGAAAATTGGTTAAAGAATAGGATGCAGAGAGTAGTTGTTAATGGGGCTTCATCATTATGGACTAAAGTGCTAAGTGGGGTGCCACAGGGTTCTGTGTTGGGGCCGCTTCTATTTAATCTATTTATTAATGATTTGGAAGTGGGTATTGTCAGCAAGGTTTCTGTGTTTGCTGACGACACAAAACTTTGTCGACCATTAAAAACTTCAGAGGATGTGCAATCGTTGCAAGGGGATCTGGATAGATTATCACATTGGGCTGCTAAGTGGCAGATGAAATTCAATGTTGATAAATGTAAGGTGATGCATTTTGGACTTAAAAATACTTGTGCTACTTATTCTATAAATGGCTCTGTGTTAAGTGAATCCCTGTTGGAAAGGGATCTTGGAGTTTTGGTGGATAACAAACTTAAAGGTAGCAAGCAGTGCCAGGCGGCAACAGCCAGAGCCAGCATGGTATTGTCTTGTATAAAGCGAGGTATGGATTCAAGGGAGGAAAATGTAATTCTCCCTCTTTACAAAGCATTGGTAAGGCCTCATTTGGAATATGCAGTGCAATTTTGGAATCCTGTGTACAAAAAGGACATCTTTGAAATGGAAAGGGTTCAGAGAAGGGCAACTAAATTAATAAGGGGATTGGGGGAGCTTGAATATGAAGAGAGACTGGAAAAGTTACAATTATGTACGCTGGAGAAAAGGCGCTTGCGTGGGGATATGATTACTGTGTATAAATACATTAACGGGCCATACAATAAACTATCTGGGGCATTGTTCACCAATAGAACATGTCAAAGGACACGAGGACATCCCTTAAGACTTGAAGAAAAAAGGTTTAGGCTTCAAGCTCGGAAAGGGTTTTTCACTGTGAGAACGGTAAGGCTATGGAACTGTCTTCCAGTGGACGTTGTTATGGCAGGTTCATTGGTCAGTTTCAAAAAAAAGCTGGATGAGTTTCTGCAAACAAGGAATGTTGCAAGTTACTGGTATTGATACATAAAGTAGAGTTGATCCAGGGAAATTTCCGATTGCCACTTGGAGTCAGGAAGGAATTTTTTCCCCCGTCATAAATTTGGTGGGGTTTTTTTGCCTTCCTCTGGATCAACAGTTAGGCAGGAAATGAGGATATTGCTAGATGGGTTGGACTAGATGGACGTATGTCTTTATTCAACCTCAAATACAATACTATACTATACTAATGTGTACTGCTCCCAATTTAAACTCCCTGTAGAGCATGTTTTCCCATAAGTTGCCCTGCTAACCCATTGAAATTAAAGAGGGTTGGAACACTGGATGGGAGCCACTGGGAAATTAAGAATATCTCATTTTAAAAGTGTAAGTGCAAGTATTGCAGGTGATATAATGTACCCCTCCAGGAGTGAGGATCTAGTGTTCAAAAGGGGGTGGTTTTGGGTGTTTTATAGCCTTTTAAAAACAAACAGGGAGACTCAATACTTAATATTGCATTAGCCCGATCCCGCGTTACAATACCTGACGTAAATGAGATTACGTTAAATATTGCATCGCGGGATTGGGCTAAGGTAAGTAACGCGACTTTAAAGCCTCCCACACAGTACCGTAGTACAGTACCAAGTAGCGCAAAACTTAACGGTAGGGGGTTTGGATCACTAGCACAACGCTATTTCCAAAAACATTTGGAAATGGCGCTGTGCTCTAAAATCCATGTTAACCCGTTAACCCATGATTCAGTTAGCGATAACGGGTGAGGACTTAACAAAAATATTTGTTTACAACCTATAACATTTCTGGGCAAATAGCTGCTGAACATGATGTAGAGAGCTAAGGGCCAAATTTATAGACTAATGTAATGGTATTGTTTAGACGATCGTACATTTTCGATACTGCGCCTTTATAAATACGGCCCTAAGAAATTCTTAATCTTTACCTAATGTATGAAAAACGTTAGGAAGCAAAGCGTATAACACAATTTTTCAGAAGGCTTCATATTTCATATGTAATGATCAATTTTGAAAGATCCTTTGAGCCTTCTCATTTACAATCCTGGGTTTGGAGTTGGGTCTGAATGTTCATACACACACCAATTTGGCACCAAGCCACGACCCCCGCCTGGCGGATCGCCAAACAACCCCCGACCAAATGAATACACCCGCATGATTCTCGGCTGTACGTCGCGTGAATGTGTCGGGGGTCGTGGCTCGCTGCACACATGGGACGTGTACGTGTATAATATCTGTTTTCTAACTGAATACAACAGATATGCCATGACCTGGATGAATGAGAACCTTCACAAGTCTGAGTATAATATAAATAATATGTTCTTTATAATGTAATTATTGTGGGGATATGGGGGGATATGACCCTGGAGGAGGTCCCATGGACCCCTTAACTTAACCATTTTACAAGTAACATATACATAAATATATGTACAGTATATATATAGCATGTGTGCATAGATAAACACAGTTTATAATGTATATTACCTTAACGTATTTCTTTTAACGATTTCTATACGTGCACAAGACTTTAAAACAACTTTTTGGTTTTAAATTCTGTCATTAAACAAGTTATTTTGCTGCCTGGGTTGACTGTATTTAAATAAACTTTTCTTATGTACAGGAAAAACGGCTTTCTGTTCAGTTAACAAAATCTAAAAACCTGAATCCACTGAATTGAATCACAGGGCAGCTGCTCTGTGTTTCGCTTGGCTCAATCAAGCAGTGAATGTCAACAAAAATGTTTAGATGAGTTTGGGAGGAGATAGGCATTAAATCAGTGCCACACATGCCTCAGAATTTTACCAAGGGAACAGAGTGAAAGTAGTGATTATGAATGAATGTTGAAGAAAACGGTGATGACCAAAATTGCCTTATTTTTGCAGTGGTAGACTTACAGGGAGATTCAATAAAAGTTCTTATCGTTTAAAATGGTGCTAATTTTGCCTCAACCAATCAGATGTTAGCTTTCAAATGTTAAATAAGATCTGATTGGTTGGGGCAAAATTAGCACCATTTTTAACAATAAGAACTTTTATTGAATAACCCTGTTAGTACATTCAGGAGAAAGATGGTATTAAAATGTAAAACACAATAATTGTATCTAGAAATATATTTTAAAGTGCAATGAGCATGAAATCTAAAACTTTTTTTTTTTTGCAATCAACATAAAAACAGAAAAAGAAATCCTGAAATAGTAGCACAAAAGCCATTCATTTTAACAGGTCAATTGGGGTTGGGGAGTGTCAGCCTTTGAGCAACATCTAGCGTTTTAGATCAGTAATTATAAAATATTTAAAAATATAAAGCTGGCTATACACTAATAAGACATTATACACTAATAAGACATTCCTTGGCTGGCCCACTCATTTTGGGATCACAAAAAAGATTGACATTTGTGTTACGTCAGAAGAAGCATCTAGCCCAATCTTTTTTGGAAGAATGCTGGAAGGTGAATTGTTTGGGAACCTTAAAGGAAAATGAAATTCAAAATATAAAGGCAGCTCCCCAGATCCTATAATTGTCACATAACATCATGTCTTTCACCTCTGAAATAAGTCTCTTAGGGGGTTAACGTGGCTTTTAGAGCACAGTGCCATTTCCGAATGTTTTTGGAAGTAGCGCTGTGCTAACGATCCAAAACCTGTAGCATTAAGTTTTGCGCTACTTCGTAGCGCGAAACCTAACGCTACAGCTTTTGGAGCGTTAAAGTCCCGCTCCTTACCTTAGCCCGATCCCACAATGCAATAACTGACGTAATCTCGTTTACGTCAGTTATTGTATCACGGGATCGGGCTAAGGTAAGTTACGGGAGCTGCCTTATTTAATCTCCCCGTTAGTATAGAAGTTATTTTATTTAGGTTGCTGGATATCTGTGATGGCACTGCTGCTTTATCGCAATGCCTCATCCAACTGACGCAAAACTCCTTCAGCACATGGTAACCTGACAGTGTTTCCTAGCCAATCATCAGAAACAATTGTATACTGTATGTTTTGCTGATTTGCCGCTTAAGCAGACGGGGAAAGCTGTTAACGCTTTGCATATGTACTTATGAAGCATTCTGTTAACCCTTTAACCAGTTAACCAGCCTGTTGGGGTCCTGCTACCCTTATTAAAAGGGGAATTTTGCAAATGTATTCTATAAAATTGATTGTCTGTGGCAAGAAGCACATAGGAATTTCCCCAGCGTGGTTTATCCCTAAAAGTCAACATGCCGCTTATGTGAAAGTATCCATAATCTTGAATGTTAACTTAGATGGCTCCTAGGCTGCTCCCAAACAAATGGATTAAAGGGAAAATCCAAGCATAAAATTAAATTTTACACACTGATTAAGCACCTCCCAAAACCCCAGATCCGTTTTACTTACCTTCACCAAGGATGCACAGGAACATAGGGCCATATTTATAAAGCATCTCGGTCATACATTTACAACCGAACGTTCATTAATTAACAAAGGTTCGGTCTTAAACTACCGCAATGGTATTCTATGGGAACCATAAATCTACGATTTCGTTATAGTAGATTTACTATCATAAATTTATGATAACGTTCGTAAATTAATGATCGGTTTAACAATTGTTTTAGGCGCGGTATTGGCCCATACTTACAAGACCCGGTCTCTCGCTGTCAGGATGCCGCCCCCTGCTCCTGTTGTGAGCTTGTTTCGAGCAAGAACGGGAGCAGTGTCATTCTGCTGCTGACAGTCGCTCTGCTTCCTGGTTGCGGCTGTCAGCTATTGGCCGTGATGTCACTGACAGATGTGACCAGAAAGCAAAACGAGGGACCGGGTCTTGTAAGTATGTTCCTGGGCATCTTTGGGGAAGGTAAGTAAAACAGATCTGGGGTTTGAGGGGGTGCTTAATCAGTGTGTGAAATTTCATTTTATGGGTGGACATGACCTTTAAACAGGAAATCTACTCTATCTACAGTATGTGGTATTACATTGCTGAAAAAATACTGCCCAAAGCAGTTTAATCAATTTGTGTGAAGTCCAATAATGGGGAAAACTATGTATTATAGGGTAGTAATGTGACATTTCTTCCAGGCTTATTTAATAGGGGGTAAAAATTTGCCTCAACCAATCAGATGATACCTTTTTACTGGTCTACTACAGTTTGAAAACATTTGATAAAATCTTATTGGATGTTGCAGAGAAAGACCAAGGGCAAACTGTTACACCTCTTATTAATTAAGGTTTGTTTTCTTTTCGGTTTGCCAGTATTTTATACAGAAGCAACATGGTAAACAGCTGCAGAGGGAAGCTTTGTGTAATGCATTTTAATGAGTGTCTAATGTTAGTTATACATAAATACCATGGCTTTTTATATGCTTGGTCCATTTTACAGTTTAAGGAGTCATTATTCGGTCACTAACATTTTCTCCCTTCTATGTGAAACTGATTAATAAAATAAAAGGGCTAGTCTGTTACTTTCACATTTCATTTAAAATGAATCAAGGCGCAAAAAAAAAAAAAATGCTATTGTATTCATTAGAGAGACCCAGAAAACTTACTTTGGCTAAAAGCTTGTGGAAATTCTGTGTGCAAACATAGGAATGTGAAGCCAGAGGGACGGCGTTCAGTTTCAGGATGGAAGCTAAAAAAATTGTTACCATCTGGAAGGTGTTTGGAGAGGAAAGTCAGTAAGAAGATGAGAAGAAGAGAGGAGGAGAGAGATGCAAGAACTGCAACTGTTTTCCAAAGTATTTTTAAGTTACCAAGACACTAAAAATATATGTCAATTAAAGAAAGCATACAAGCATACAATCCTCTATAAACCAGTGTGTTTGTAAAACCCATAAACACAGAACTATACGAAATATAGTCAACCCGTATAGACCAGGAATGGGGGGGGGAAGGGGGGGTGTGGGACAGTGTCGAGTTTCAGGAAAGAACTGAGAAATTTCGAGCAGTTTAAGAAAATATTTTCTGTGTTATATCTGTCACAGCGCAGACAAGAGCGGTTATATTGGACAATGCAGCATTATTTCAGTTTGTTTAGAAAAGGCACAAAAGCAGCAGATAGGATCCAGTTTTCCCAACTTTAGCTGTGGCTAAACAAATAGTATTTGGTTTATGCGCGTTTCATCCGTTTGTGCTGTGATTTACACAATATTGCATTATTGGAGAGCATGCGATCCGCACAAAAAATAGTGATCACATGCTCTATGAAAATGTATTGCAGTGCAGGGCATACAATGTGGCCAACCACATTGCAGCACATGGGCATGAGATTCTCACATGCTTGCAAAACGTGATCAGAAGCGTATGAGAAACACACCAGTGGGGACCAGTTTGTCTCGGTAAACACTGCCAGAAGACTATAACAGCACCATACATTTCTATATGTGTACCGTATATACTCGAGTATAAACCGACCCGAGTATAAACCGAGGTACCCAGTTTCAGCTAAAAATCCTAATAAAAGTTGTTGACTCGAGTATAAACCGAGGGTAGAAACTTGGCATTCAAGATGTTTGGAAACTACAACTCCCAGCTAATAAAGCATGCTGGGAGTTGTAGTTTCCAAACATCTTGAATGCCACCCTCACTTGGCATTCAAGATTTTTGTTAACTACAACTCCCAGCTAATAAAGCATGCTGGGAGTTGTAGTTTCCAAACATCTTGAATGCCACCCTCACTTTGCATGCTTTGTTAGCGGGGAGTTGTAGTTTCCAAACATCTTGAATGCCAAGTGAGGGTGGCATTCAAGATGTTTGGAAACTACAACTCCCAGCTAATAGTCACAAAGGATTTTTTTTTACCTACTGATTTATTTTGAGGTTCTAAAATTACAAAATAAATAAAAGTACAATATTAAAGGAAAATATACAAAGAAAACCCACCATCTCTGGGTAAGGACTTAAATCCCAGGGTTTACCTTCAATACACAGTTCTAAGTAACTAAAAGTTGTGGGCAAAGAGGTGGGGTCAGAACAAACTGACCCAGCAAGCAAATTAGTACTGTATATTGAAGGCAAACCCAGGAGTGAGGACCTAGTATTAAAGGGCCTCCCCTTGGGTACTATTTATTGATAGGCACAATGGAGCATAGGTTTTCAACATATATTTGCCTTAACTTTAGTTTTATTGTTATAAACGGGGGGGGGGGGGGGGGGGAATACACTCCTACAAACTTACTGATGCACACCTCCACCCTAAAAAAATAATAATAACTGTAGTGTAGCCCAGCCCCAACCGCCAAGTTTGTTTTGTAAAAAAAGCAACACAAATGTACTTACACTCCTTCATTCCTACGGCAACCTGTTCCCAGCCCTCTGCTTGCCGGAAGGGGCCCGACCGGCAGCGCAGCCAAAGCGCAGTAATGCAAAGCGCTGGGGGAACAAAGGAGTGTAAGTACATTTGTGGTGCTTTTTTTACAAAACAAACTTGGCTGTTGGGGGTGGGCAACAGTACAGAAAAAGTAATTTAATGGCAAGGGATCAGGGAGCCAGGAGGGGGTGGGAGGGCTCCCCGGCTCCCCTAATTATGCCAGAAACCTCTTAGAGGACAAGGAAGTAGCAGGCACAGGATATAACATACAGACAGCTCCTACTCTTCACTTTTTGCAACTTTGGACAAGCATTGCAAGAGAACCATGAGGCAGGGCTGGACAAATCCCAGTTGCCAGGTAGCCATGGCCACTGAAAAATGCTTCCTGCCCCACCATAAGGAGCAGAGAAGAAAGGAAAGGATTTTTTAACGTTACACAGTGGGGCCAGCACTGGGGCAAATTTTAGATTTGGGGGTAGACATGCCCTTTAATCATCAAAAACATACCTTTATAGTCATAAAAACAAACATACCCCCAAACCCACAGAGACACCTACTGATGGACGACCATACCTATATTAGTGATATATCAGTCATAAACATACCCACTAACATCACACAGACAAAGATACACCTACTGATGCACCCTTATACCCACTCCACTCTTTCTTTTCCATTGCAATCTAAACTATCAAAAAGCTAGTTTAACGTTCAAACGGACATAACCCATTCTCTCTAACTATGCTGATCAGGTGGGGACACACCTGATCTAAAGAGTCTGTCTTGGTGTCCTGGAACACCTAGCTTTAGTTTTAATCACAGAATTTCCAAGGTAGGAATCCCTTTAAGGGTTATGATGGACAGTCGGGTGAGCAGCTAACTACCATTTTAGATATGCCTTTTTTTAAAGGCCACTCCTATGTTAAATTATACCTTCATTACATTTTCCTTGCCCTTAAACTTTTGCTTAGCTAGCATGGATGTAAGAAACATTTTATTAAAACATAAAATAAAAGCAAGTCTGAGGAATCAAACCTGCAACCTCTATATATAACGTCTGTACATGCATAAACATTTCCAACAAAAATAATAGAAAAAAAACAAACAACAACAAAAAAATAGCAGTAAACTGCAGTAAAGTGCAAAAATTAACAATAGGGGTTTTGGATCGTTAGCACAGTGCTATTTCCAAAAACATTTGGAAATGGTGCTGTGCTCTAAAACCAATGTTAACCCGAAATTTCTTCGGGTTAACATGGGTTTTAGAAGGATTTGGGCCATATTAAATCTCCCCCATGGTATTTACATGTTGCACCACCAGAGTTGCTACAAAGAATCCAAGTACATTTAGAAAGTTATCTTTTTATCCACAGAAGCAAAAAAAAAAATAAACAAAAGAAACGTTAAAGGGAATGTACAGGGTAAATCAAAGTTCAGTCGTCTGCAAAGCTGTAACTTTCCCACTTTACTTGCTAGCTCTTCCTCCTCGACTGTAAACTCGTTCAATCCAGTACTTCTTCGAGAATTGCTGGAGGTAAATCCCATTCAGTCGGATAGTCAGAACTGCACTGCTAGCTGTATATTACACTTAAAGGGCAACTGTGGTCTCCAAACAAGTTAGGGTTAAATGAAAGCCTGCAGTATTTTATTTATAATGAGCTGATCTCTGGCTTCACCCTGTGAGAAATTATATTGAGGTGAATGTTCAAACTTCTTGCTTCCAGTAGGTGAAGTGACATCACCTTACCTCTGCTAGCCCCTCTGCCCCGGGGGAGAAGCATGCTCAGTAAAGACTTAAAGGACAATTATACTCACCTTCTCTCCGCTCCTCTTCTTAGATCTGTACCTTTTACCCAGGGTGAGGACCTGAACCGCTAGTTCCTCACCCCTGGGTTCACGAAAGTTAAAGCACAGCGTTACTGAAACGCTGCCCTGGAAGGCTCCGCCCCCTCCTCTCGTCGGCAAGGAGGCCAATAGGAAGGCACACTCTGCAATGAGCGTGCCTTCCTATTGGCCTCGTCGTGCAAGGAGAGGAGGGGGCGGAGCCTGCCAGGGCAGCGTTTCAGTAACGCTGTGCTTTAACTTTCGCGAACCCAGGGGTGAGGACCTAGCGGTTCAGGTCCTCACCCTGGGTAAAAGGTACAGACCTAAGAAGAGGAGCAGAGGGAAGGTGAGTATAATTGTCCTTTAATGCTGGGGAAAACAGGAAGTACCTGGGGGGAAAATTGACAGTTGAGAAGGGGAGCCTATTAATGCAGACAGGTTGATCACATGACTTCAAGCTGGTCACATGACTTCAAGCTGGTCACATGGCTGAAAACAGGAAGAGTTCAAGCAGGAAGTAATATTGCTGAACTTTTGCAATAACTTCTCACAAATTTACTCTAGACATGTGATTTAGGTTTTATTTTGAAGGTATAATGGAAGACCTATTATAGAATTCTTAGTAGTTTGGAAGAATTGGAGACCACAGTTACCCTTTAAAGTAAAACTCGGACTGGGACTGGGATAACAGTGCTGCTTCTATGTATATAATTCAATGATGTTTATAAGGCTCACAATGGCAAATTAATGTTTGTGGCATTAAGCAGCAGTGATATATAAATTTGTGACTATATATGTGGTTAATCTTTTAAAATCTTTTAAAAAATCTTTTAAATTTTTTTTTTTTGAACGTGAGTGTGGCATCTGAATTATGTTTTCTGGGGGACATTGTGTGTCAATAATTCAATTTAATCAATACTTTTGCAGTACTTTTAAATGTAGGTGTTATTGATGTGCAACATGACAGGGAACAGTCGACTCAGTCGCTACTGCCCCTCTACCTCTTACCCAGCTATCCCCACCCCTTTTCCTTCCTTATCTCCAGTCGTCCTGGAATAAAACACCACACCAATTATCAGGTTGAAAAGCAATTTTTACTTGAATAACCATATTCAAATAGTAACAATATTTTAACTCTTATAAAATTATTTTTCAATATAACGCATAAATTAGCATATTAACAAGTAACAAATATATTAACAACATTCTACAGGTATCTTACCTAACATAGTGCAATACCTCAACTCGCTTCCTGTGCTTGAACCCCCCCTTAACCACCCCCTTACTCATTCTGCCCTCGCCCATTCAAGAATGAACCTCATCTAAGAAAATAAAAAGGGGGAGGGAGGGTGGGATCTCCTCTCCTGGCTCCTGTACAGCACGCCATGCTGCCAGAGCCGTTGCGGATCGGATCTCACAAGACCTCCTTCCTTACTCCTGCTCCTGACCCTGTCAAGCCCTCCATTCCTGAAACATTGCCTTACTTTTGACTCTTAATGGAGAAATATATATATATATTGCACAGATTCAATGCATCTCTCTTCTAATTTGGACTTGATATGATTGGGTAATTGGTCTGGACAGTGTGGCCAATATTAGGGAAAGTCAGAGATTAAAGGGATCCTTATAGCATAGTATTTTAAGGTTGAATAAAGACATATGTCCATCCAGTCCAACCCATCTAGCAATATCCTCATTTCCTGCCTAACTGTTGATCCAGAGGAAGGCAAAAAAAAAAACCCACCAAATTTATGAAGGGGAAAAAAATTCCTTCCTGACTCCAAGTGGCAATCGGAAATTTCCCTGGATCAACTCTACTTTATGAATCAATACCAGTAACTTGCAACATTCCTTGTTTGCAGAAACTCATCCAGCTTTTTTTTTAAACTGACCAATGAACCTGCCATAACAACTTCCACTGGAAGACAATTCCATAGCTTTACCGTTCTCACAGTGAAAAACCCTTTCCGAGCTTGAAGCCTAAACCTTTTTTCTTCAAGTCTTAAGGGATGGCCACGTGCCCTCTGACATGCTCTATTGGTGAACAATGCCCCAGATAGTTTATTGTATGGCCCGTTAATGTATTTATACACCGTAATCATATCCCCACACAAGCGCCTTTTCCATTCTCTCTTCATATTCAAGCTCCCCCAATCCCCTTATTAATTTAGTTGCCCTTCTCTGACCCCTTTCCATTTCAAAGATGTCCTTTTTGTACACAGGATTCCAAAATTGCACTGCATATTCCAAATGAGGCCTTACCAATGCTTTGTAAAGAGGGAGAATTACATTTTCCTCCCTTGAATCCATACCTCTCTTTATACAATAAGACAATGCCATGCTGGCTCTGGCTGTTGCCGCCTGGCACTGCTTGCTTCCTTTAAAGGGGAAGTTCAGTGCAAATACATATACTTTTAAGAAAAAGGAGCAGTAGTTTTCCATTCTAATGATCTTAACCTGCCCATTCAGCATTTTGTCTGTGTATAAATAAATGCTTTCGAAATACTGACTTCCCTTTTGCAGGACCCTTAATAGAGACTGTTATGGTTTTGCCCTTGACCCAGCGCCTGGGTTGATTCAGTTGCTCAGTATAGGTCTGATCATGTTTGACCCATCCAACAGCCAATCAGTAGAAATTACTTTTAGGAACATTGCAAGGTAGTGTGCATTCTGGGAAGAAAAAGGACCATTACAGAACCTGAAATGTCAGCCCACTAATGTCAACAGCAGGGAAAAGCAAATAGTATAAATTTAACTGATTTTTCAGAATGGAAGAGAATATGTAGAATAACTAGTTATGCATAATATAAACTAAGAATTTTAAAAATAATGATATTTTCACTGAACTTTCCCTTTAAGTTTGTTATCCACCAAAACTCCAAGATCCCTTTCCAACAGGGATTCACTTAACACAGAGCCATTTATAGTATAAGCAGCACAAGGATAAGTCCAAAATGCATCACCTTACATTTATCAACATTGAATCTCATCTGCCACTTAGCAGCCCAATGTGACAATCTATCTAGATCCCCTTGCAAAGATTGCACGTCCTCTGAAGTTTTTAATGGTCGACAAAGTTTTGTGTCTTCAGCAAACACAGAAACCTTGCTGACAATACCCACTTCCAAATCATTCATAAATAGATTAAATAGAAGCGGCCCCAACACAGAACCCTGTGGCACCTCACTTAGCACTTTAGTCCATAATGATGAAGCCCCATTAACAACTAATCTCTGCATCCTATTCATTACCCAATGTAAACCAATTTTTGGCACACTTCTTTTGTTTGAGAGTGATAACTTGCAATCTTTTGCATGGCTTTAAAGCCACAATAGAAAAGGCTTTAATTTTTGTGTAAAAAAAACTATTGTTAACTTTATTTGCATCGCTTCCACTGTGCAATTTCCAAAAAGCAGTGAAAATTGCACAGGCAGTGCAAAGTAAGTATAAAATGCGGGTTTTGCACATAGTTTTCTTGTTATCTCCCTTTCATTGTCTACTATATCGAGGCATAAGGGAGGACTCCTTACCTGTCTGTGATTTCTTGAATCAGTAACCCTGTCAAAGTGATTACTATATTGTAGGATCTCAGGCAGGTAAGCAATGGTGCTTAACGATATTGTTGTTGACGTTGTATGTTTTTTGCTCAAAAAAACACTGAAAATGAAGTAGTGTGCTCCTCCAACTTATTTGCATTGCTGTATTGCTGTGGCCCTTAAGGTGGAGGGCTGGGAGGATTGCACCTATTAATCGAAGGCCATGCCAAAGGGGGTGTGCTTGGGTGTACTCTATTGGAATTATTTGCTTAACGATATTACACGTGTCATTTAATAATTTTTCTACCATAAAATTAAAATCCTAAAGATAATGAAGTAGGTTAGTTAAAAATACAAACCCAGTGTGTGGTCGCTATCTGTAATCATGTGTTTATATATAACCAGGGTACAGGGTAAGGACACAGGGTGTCCTGATTGGCTAGGATGTCACTCTGTTATCTTATATTTACTTGACCGGGGCACTAGGTGCTATTTTTTTCTATTATTCAATTAGCAGAACCTACAGCAGTCAAATCAGAAAATAAATAAATAAAACTAAGGAAAGCCTGAAAGTTGAAGCAAAAACAATGCAATGTTAATGAATATTTGTCTATGGAGACATAAACTTACTATTATGATAAGTGAATCTTTTAATGCTACAGAGAATATCTATCCAGAGTCAATTATGATTCACTGAATCTCCTGCCCCTCATGTGAATTACACAATTGGAAGCTTGTAGTAAAACTTGGTGACTTCAGCTTTCTGTGCCCTCTGTAAAGCCAGCCTGTGTCACATTAGCTTGGGAGGGGTGACAACTGATTATAAATGAAATACAAAAATAAACCCGCATTTGAGTTTACAGGGATAAAGGTTAGAATAGCAGTGCCTCAATCCTAGAGCACAGTGTGTGCATTACTTTCTAATTTGTGTTTGAAACAGACCTTTTCCGGGAAGGAGCTTGTGAGGGCAGCAACTACCAAAGAAAAAAATGCCAGTCTAGACTCTGAGTGCAGATCAAAACCAGATGAGAACAGTTTCCCTCCAGAGATTCAGATTTTCACAGAATATGTTTAAGAATTGTAACTAGGATTTGTTTTTATATATATTATATATTATATATATATATATATATATATATATATAATATAATTATATAGTATATATATATATACACACACACCACACACACACACACACACACAACCCACACACACACACACATCCATACACATTTAAAGCAATTTAAGGAATACCTTGCTAGAACTAAGTCAGAGCAAAGTACAGCTGTATACATCATCAAAATAGAAATTAGAATGAATGGGATTTATGAATGCACAATACATCAGTATACTGCATATAAATGGCACTACCAATGTATGTGATGATAGGAAAATGGCAGGAGCCACAGTATAGACAAAAGAAGATCAGCAAAGACCTAAATACATATAATATTTGCTAATGCCAAACAGTAAGAATTAGCTAAACAATTGTATTTGGTCATAAACATAATATTTCAACTTAAGTTCAAATTCTTTAATAGTGTTTAGTAATATCATCTTCAGTCCCAAAATTGAGAGTGGTATTGGATTTAGCTGCTAAATTGTAACTGCAGCTTAAGTGCTGGGGTAAGGGTAGCCAATGTCATTGATCCTGGCAGATGTATTGTGCCTGTGTACATTAATCAACAAAGTTGGCAATATCTACACATGCTGGGGTGATTAATACCCTTCCCTGGCAGGTAGGAAATGTAAGATTGAGGCCACACTCTAACATGCTCCCACATGCACGTTAACGCTCGCGATTGCACACATGACTGCGATCTCGGTGTGGCCTAGTAATAATCACAAAGTGATAAAGGCGCACTCCAAAACATGATATTATTATGTGCCCCATTTCAGACCACCTGAGGAAGGTGGCACATTCCCCGAAACGTTGTGTTTTGATATTGTGGCTTTGAATAGATAATTTCACGTTTTGGAGTGCGCCTTCATCACTTTATGATTATTACTACTTTTCCTCCTTTGGAAGTGGGAGTCCTTTTGAAGTCAGCACCCACGTCGGTTTTTGTGCATATAGACTTTCGTGTTGTTCTTCAGTGTAGCCTAGCCCTAATACAAGTTAAGTTGCATGCCATTATGTAGCGCAACACTTAACTTAAACCTTACTGCATCGAGTGTGTTGTGCTACTAACAAAGACATCCGGAAGTGATGCAGCCCCCGACACTTAGGATTTTACACTCATTTTCCAGAAAGTGTTAGCAACCATCTGGGACCATTTTGTAAATTCAAAATGATAAATAGTGGAGACCATCAAGGGTGGAAATATTGCTGGATTAATAGATATTAGATCTAAAAGACAAATCAATGTACTATTTGTTTGACTTGCACCTGTAGGATTACATAGATGAGAAAAAGTCACATCTGATTATCAGTTTTTATTAAGTATTTTCTCAACTATAAAAGTAGAAGAATGTGTTTTAGCATGGACTTCTTAAAGGCATATAATTTTGGAATTATTTACTCCCAAAACAATAGAGAAAATACCATTGTGTCGTGTATGGGCACTTTGTTGGTCAGGGTCAGGGTCAGGGTAAATGGTAAACTGCTTTGCAGACAAGGCCCGAAATGCACGAAACACATTATGTGTCAAGGGTCGGCCCCGTGATCGCACGTGTGTAAGCACCTCACATCAACAGTAACCAATCAGATGCAATCAAATGTTTTCTAACTTGTGGTTGACAAATAAAAGGGTATCCCCTGATTGGTTTCTGCAAATTAACAGCATGTGCATTTTGTTGCACCTCTTATTAACGAAGCATGTCTGACTTGGTCAGACATATGTATAATTTATATTTAGGTTCTAGGTTTAGAACTGTATGCAATGTCTAAGCAAAGGGTACTCAAGATCAGGCACACCATGTGCCTTTATTTACCTAAGGCTCACTCACTACACACAACATGGGCAGGTAAGACACCACATTCTACATCCTACAAGCGTGGCTGCAAATACAGATAAGTTGCATTACTCTAACCTTCTCTTATAAATGGCCTGTAATTGTGGCACTTGTATTATTCTGGATGGCTACCAAAATAAGCTATATATGTTTATAGACATTCCCATAAAGTGTATAAGAATGTTAAGGAGTGTAAATCTTCACAAGAAACCTTATCCTTGATTTGAGGTATATTCTATATGCCCTTCTGCAGGCCTTATGGCTGCTTTTCATATGATTCTCCTTAATTATGTTTGTGTCAACCTTTAACATGATTATTTGACTTGTAACGGTATGGGGAATGATTAACACTGAACCCACGTGCTGGAACTGCAATGCAGATAAGCAAACAAAAAATAATTGCTTTATCTACTCAAAGGATTATTGTGAGAGTCCAACAGGAGGCCTTGGCTTTTCTGACCTCCAGAAACACTTTTCCCTTTCTTTGTTTTGTTAGTAACTTAGACAAGGAAAAGAAAAAAAGTAATAATGAAGGAATTCTTTGCTGCTGATATGGGCGGAGATTTAGAATAGCTCGACTTAGTTCGTGTACTTGCCAAGCTTCTGTTGGACTCACACAAAGACACATTGTCTAGGCACTCGTGCCGGCTGTATACTGAGCAGCTTGTTTATGCTAATGCCCACCGTTCTTGCTTGGTCTTAAGAAAATGGCGCCAAATGTGTCTTCTATTTTTTTTCCAGGAGATATCCTGTTTTACTTGAATGACATTACAATAATTATCCATTCAAACCCCAAATATTTCCAGCTTCAGTACTTTTGTTTAACATATACCCCTATAAATTAGAAAAATAAACTCCAATTTTTCAGATATACTATACTGTAACTTTGTTATAGGTATGCTATATACCAAAGAAGCTTTGAGATTCAGAGAATAGCGGTGGTTTGCAATTCCAGAGAAAAGCTGGCAGTTTGCAGTCCTATATTGTCTTTTTATGCCAAATAATTGTACCTGAGGTAAAACTTCTGGCTACAATATTGGATATAACAATTGCTTTTATAATACAGAAGGAATTAAAATGGGAGCACTGGTGGAATATTTCCATATATTAATCTACTGTATGTATTTCAGTGATTGGCTAACATAAAAAGTAATGCAAAAAACACAGGAGCACAGTTATCATATTATTTATCAAATATAGCAGAAATCATTTAAACAGCGGTAAGGGCAAAACAATTCACATTTGTAGAAAAAACATCAAGGTGAGGTACCAAATAAGGACATCATGCAACTCAAATGCGTGAAATTGCTTGTGCTTATTTATTGAATATACACAACGTGTTTCGGACAGCTCGGTCCTTTATCAAGTGTGACCGAGCTGTCCGAAACATGTTGTGTATATTCAATAAATAAGCACAAGCAATTACTCGCATTTGAGTTGCATTAAATCCTTATTTGGTACCTCACCTTGATGTTTTTTCTACAAATGTGAATTGTTTTGCCCTTACCGCTGTTTAAATGATTTCTGCTATATTTGATAAATAATATGATAACTGTGCTCCTGTGTTTTTTGCATTACTTTTTATGTTAGCCAATCACTGAAATACATACAGTAGATTTAGCTACAGAGAATATCTATCCAGAGTCAATTATGATTCACTGAATCTCCTGCCCTCATGTGAATTACACAATTGGAAGCTTGTAGTAAAACTTGGTGACTTCAGCTTTCTGTGCCCTCTGTTAAAGCCAGCCTGTGTCACATTAGGTTGGGAGGGGTGACAACTGATTATAAATGAATACAAAAATAACCCGCTTGAGTTTACAGGGATAAAGGTTAGATAGCAGTGCCTCAATCTGAGCACAGTGTGTGCATTACTTTCTATTTGTGTTGTGAAACAGACCTTTTCCGGGAAGGGGCTGTGAGGGCAGCAACTACCAAAGAAAAAAATGCCAGTCTAGACTCGGTGCAGTCACACCGATGGAACAGTTTCCCTCAGAGATTCAGTTTTCACAGATATGTTAAGACATTGGAAACTAGGATTGTTAAAATTAATATATATATATATAAATATATAATATATATATAGATATAATATAATATATAATATATACACACACACACACACACACACACACACACACACACATACACACACACATCCATACACATTTAAAGCAATTTAAGGAATACCTTGCTAGACTAAAGTCAGAGCAAAGTAAACAGCTGTAATACATTCATCAAATAGAAATTAGAATGAATGGGATTTATGAATGCACAATACATCAGTACTGCATATAAATGGCACTACCAATGTAGTGATGGATAGAAAATGGCAGGAGCCACAGTATAGACAAAAGAGATCAGAAAGACCTAAATACATATAATATTTGCTAATGTAAACAGTAAGAATTAGCTAAACAATTGTATTTGGTCATAAAACTAATATTTCAACTTAAGTTCAAATTCTTTAATAGTGTTTAGTAATATCATCTTCAGTCCCAAAATTGAGAGTGGTATTGGATTAGCTGCTAAATTGTAACTGCAGCTTAAGTGCTGGGGTAAGGGTAGAATGTCATTGATCCTGGCAGATGTATGTGCCTGTGTACATTATAACAACAAAGTTGGCAATATCTACACATGCTGGGGTGATTAATACCCTTCCCTGGCAGGTAGGAAATGTAAGATTGAGGCCCCACTCTAACATGCTCCCATGCACGTTAACGCTCGCGATTGCACACATGACTGCGATCTCGGTGTGGCCTAGTAATAATCACAAAGTGATAAAGGCGCACTCCAAAACATGATATTATTATGGCGCCCATTTCAGACCACCTGAGGAAGGTGGCACATTCCCCAAACGTTGTGTTTTGATATTGTGGCTTTGAATAGATAATTTCACGTTTTGGAGTGCGCCTTCATCACTTATGATTATTACTACTTTTTCTCCTTTGGAAGTGGGAGGCCTTTTGAAGTCAGCACCCCGTCGGTTTTTGTGATATAGACTTTCGTGTTGTTCTTCAGTGTAGCCTAGCCCTAATACAAGTTAAGTTGCATGCCATTATGTAGCGCAACACTTAACTTAAACCTTACTGCCGAGTGTGTTGTGCTACTAACAAAGACATCCGGAAGTGATGCAGCCCCCGACACTTAGGATTTACACTCATTTTCCAGAAGTGTAGCAACCATCTGGGACCATTTTGTAAATTCAAAATGATAAATAGTGGAGACCATCAAGGGTGGAAATATTGCTGGATTAATAGATATTAGATCTAAAAGACAAATCAATGTACTATTTGTTTGACTTGCACCTGTAGGATTACATAGATGAGGAAAGTCACATCTGATTATCAGTTTTATTAAGTATTTTCTCAACTATAAAAGTAGAGAATGTGTTTTTAGCATGGACTTCTTAAAGGCATATAATTTTGAATTATTTACTCCCAAACATAGGAAAAATACCATTGTGTCGTGTATGGGCACTTTGTTGGTCAGGGTCAGGGTCAGGGTAAATGGTAAACTGCTTTGCAGACAAGGCCCGAATGCACGAAACACATTATGTGTCAGGTCGGCCCCGTGATCGCACGTGTGTAAGCACCTCACATCAACAGTAACCAATCAGATGCAATAAATGTTTTCTAACTTGTGGTTGACAAATAAAAGGGTTCCCCTGATTGGTTTCTGCAAATAACAGCATGTGCATTTTGTTGCACCTCTATTAACGAAGATGTCTGACTGGTCAGACCTATGTATAATTATATTTGGTTCTAGGTTTAGAACTGTATGCAATGTCTAAGCAAAGGGTACTCTCAGATCAGGCACACCATGTGCCTTTATTTACCTAAGGCTCACTCACTACACACAACATGGGCAGGTAAGACACCACATTCTACATCCTACAAGCGTGGCTGCAAATACAGATAAGTTGCATTACTCTAACCTTCTCTATAAATGGCCTGTAATTGTGGCACTTGTATTATTCTGGATGGCTACCAAAATAAGCATATATGTTTATGAACATTCCCATAAAGTGTATAAGAATGTTAAGGAGTGTAATCTTCACAAGAAACCTTATCCTTGATTTGAGGTATATTCTATATGCCCTTCTTGCAGGCTATGGTGCTTTTCATATGATTCTCCTTAATTATGTTTGTGTCAACCTTTAACATGATTATTTGACTTGTAACGGTATGGGATGATTAACACTGAACCCACGTGCTGGAACTGCAATGCAGATAAGCAAACAAAAATAATTGCTTTATCTACTCAAAGGATATTGTGAGAGTCCAACAGGAGGCCTTGGCTTTTCTGACCTCCAGAAACACTTTTCCCTTTCTTGTTTTGTAGTAACTTAGACAAGGAAAAGAAAAAAAGTAATAATGAAGGAATTCTTTGCTGCTGATATGGGGGAGATTTAGAATAGCTCGACTTAGTTCGTGTACTTGCCAAGCTTCTGTTGGACTCACACAAAGACACATTGTCTAGGCACTCGTGCCGGCTGTATACTGAGCAGCTTGTTTATGCTAATGCCCACCGTTCTTGCTTGGTCTTAGAAAATGGCGCCAAATGTGTCTTCTATTTTTTTTCCAGGAGATATCTGTTTTACTTGAATGAACATTACAAAATTATCCATTCAAACCCCAAATATTTCCAGCTTCAGTACTTTTGTTTAACATATACCCCTATAAATTAGAAAAATAAACTCCAATTTTTCAGATATACTATACTGTAACTTTGGTATAGGTATGCTATATACCAAAGAAGCTTTGAGATTCAGAGATAGCGGTGGTTTGCAATTCCAGAGAAAAGCTGGCAGTTTGCAGTCCTATATTGTGCTTTTTATGCCAAATAATTGTACCTGAGGAAAACTTCTGGCTACAATATTGGATATAACAATTGCTTTTATAATACAGAAGGAATTAAAATGGGAGCACTGGTGGAATATTTCCATATATTAATCTACGTATGTATTTCAGTGATTGGCTAACATAAAAAGTAATGCAAAAAACACAGGAGCAACAGTTATCATATTATTTATCAAATATAGCAGAAATCATTTAAACAGCGGTAAGGGCAAAACAATTCACATTTGTAGAAAAAACATCAAGGTGAGGTACCAAATAAGGACATCATGCAACTCAAATGCGTGAAATTGTTGTGCTTATTATTGAATATACACAACGTGTTTCGGACAGCTCGGTCCTTTATCAAGTGTGACCGAGCTGTCCGAAACATGTTGTGTATATTCAATAAATAAGCACAAGCAATTATCGCATTTGAGTTGCATTAAATCCTATTTGGTACCTCACCTTGATGTTTTTCTACAAATTGGATGCTTGGAGGCAAAGCATAAAGGGAACCATGAGGCAGCTACTGGTCGCAGAGGAAAGGTGTTGCAAAAACGTACATTAAAACAATTCACATCTAGTAGCCGATGACCAATTTGTATACTTTATTGTATCTGATATAGTTTTAAATATAATACAGAATGTATTGTAAGAAAGAATGTGCTCCTTGCAGTGTAATATAATGGATATTATATCACATCACAGTTCACGGATATGTAAATGGTCAGCTAACTAATCAGTTACGTAACTATCCCTTATGTATAAAAAATATAAAGATGTACGTAGTTGTGTGTTGGTGTGTGTGTGGGTGGTGTGTGTGTGATAGATTTCCCTCATGCCCAGCCCACACAGACTTGTAAATATAAGATGCCCAGCTCAGACTGGTAATATAAACATGCCCTCATGCCCAGCTCACAATGACTTGTAAATAGAAGATTTGCCTTATGTCCAGCCCACACAGACTGGTAAATATAAGATGCACTCATGCCAGACCACACATACTTGCAAATATAAGTTTCCCTCATGCCCACCCCTATAGACTTGTAAATTAAGATGCCCTTATACCCAGCCCAAATAGACTGGTAAATATAAAATGCCCTATACCCAACCCATGCAGACATGTTAGTATAAGTTGCCCCCTGCCTAGCCAACACAGACTGTGGGCAAACTTGTATGTACCTGTGCATGAGGGCACCTTATATGTATTTCCTGGAACAGTAAGTAGTACCTGTGGGCAAACTTAAATGTACCGCAAAAACCTTCTCAGGAGACAATTCCTATCAATTGACGAAAGTCATTTTATTTAGCCACAGTTCCTCTTAATTCAGGTCCCTGGGTACCTCTAGGAGGCGAGCTGTTAGCACTTATCTTTGCTCTGTGATGATCTAGGGGAAGGCAGCCACAGTTTGTAAATGAGAGTAAGTGATTTCAGCTGCTGGGAAGTGTTGGACAGTAAAGGGGGTGTTTTTTTATATTGTTGTCCTTTAGTTTTAGTTCATCTTTTATCTACAATAAATAGTAGTCATTGTTAATAAGTGAAAAGGCTTTTACAATATTTGTATATTAATCCATAGCTTGATTACACTTATACGATTACAAACTAGTTTTATGTTCATAAATACAAAAAACATATCTACCTGATGCCCACTACAACCACCACTATCATTTTATTTCCATAACACCTATGTAGTTAGCCAAAAATAATTTTGAAATTGACTGCCCGTTTTCATTGCTATAAAATGTAAGTGAATTTTAAAACACCATCAAGGCACACACGTTTTAAAGGGCAATTATAGTGAGAAAATTGTTTTTTTTAATTTCTTCTAGTATCCTATAATTCATCCAATCCCCAGGGTTACCTTTAGTTTTTAAATTCGTACATAGTCCCCGAGTATAAGCCTTTGATATGCTGTGATTTGTAGGAGCTGCTACACATCATCTGTCACCCAAAGGCACACACCCCACACAATACAAGCTACCAATGCAGTACTGTCAACACACTCTCTCACCCCCACATATGATACCATGTGCCACATATAGTCAAATGCTTGTACGGTTTTAAGGCTAAACACAATCACTATAAACCATAACCCAGTAAGAAATGAGCATACACACTATAAAAACAGACCCTCCCCCCCAAAAAAATATCTTATATAACATACATACAAAAACCAGTGACTCAAATGGAACACTTATAACAGTATTATATAATACAGTAATTACATACTATATACCAAACAAGGGACCACACAGTGCAATCTATGAAATATAGCGAATAAAGCCAATGAAATGTAAAAGGATAACAAGCAGTGTCACTGTTGTTTGTGAAGGCTCTCTCACTACAAGCTGCTGGTACACTGATCTGTTCTTCAGTGATTATGATCTCAGGCTAAGCAGGGGGAGAGATATGAACTTAGGTTAAAAATAAATAACAATTAGGCAAAGTTAGAGACACAGGCAGAGTTCAGTAACTTACTTGTAAAGAATTCTAGCACACGTCCTCCCTCTCCCCCTTGCCCCTCCCATTCAGCATTATTGCTACTTTATTCACAATTTTGACTGCTGCAGTCTAGCTCTGGAAGGGAGGGGTCAACAGGATGTCGCACTTCATTTAAAGTCCTTTCAAAGACAATGCTCGGACTCTGTATCAGCCCGTCAATGCTGAGGGGGAGTAGACGAGAGGGAGGGGGGACTACACAGCCTTGTACAAACTTCTGCCAGTGTTGAAGAAACGAAGCCACACAGAAAACATTGAAAGTAAGGCAGCTTGTACTAAGTGATCTTACTATGTATACAGACAAAGTTTTTTTTCACTATTAGTTGCCCTTTTAAAAAGTCTGTGCAAACAATGGCAGTTTCCCCCGCCACAGGACGGAGCGCTGACAATTTGTTTAAAGGGACAGTCAGTGGAATGGAAATTATCAATATTTGTTTAAATTGTTAGTTTGTGGAATGCCTTCTTAGTTATTCTACACATTCTTCCCATTGTTGTTAAATCAGATGATTTCATAACCTTTGCGTTCCTGCTGTGACAGTAGTGAGTGACATTAGCTTATAACGGTTTTCTTCTTCCAGGATTGCCCCCCACCAAAATCCTTGGCATTTCCAACAGAATTTCTACTGATTGGGATGTTGATGGGTTTTCAAAGAGGCTCAGATCTCTACTGAGCAAACTGAATCAAAAGCATGGGCAAGGACCAAACGCGTCTCTACAGGGGTCCTAAAAAACAGGAAGTTCAGTATTTCGGTTGTATTTTATTTATACACAGGACCCAATGCTGAATTTGCAGATTAGGGTCATTGGATGAAAAATATTGCTCTTTTTTCTGAAAAGTATATGTATTGTACTGAACTATCCCCTTTAAGAACCGTAATCAGGGAATGAAGCAATTAAATAAACGGGGCCACATGAGAAAATTTGATAGTGCAAAGAGCCGGCTATTGTGTTTAACTCAATCGCCATATACGTAGAAGGGACTGGACAAGCTGGATTTTCTAAAAAAGATAAAAAATCCCTAGTTCATTGATTTTTTTTATTAGGTTTTGGCCATATTAATAGAAGCTGCTGTAATTGTTTTTAGATCCATTCCATCAAATTAAAAAGTAATTTTGAAGGTAGGATGTTCTATTTTTAATAGAGGGGACTTACTGGAGGCAATAGTTCCCCTTTAAAGCAAATGCATTCACTATACCTTAATAATGTTTAAAAGTCTGAAAAGTTGCCTTGGTTCCCATCATCTTTGACAAACTAGTAGTTCCATGTCCAAAAAGGGTATGAATGAGGTTGCAACTGGTGATCCACGATTATCCCTGTGCTCTGGATTTCATTGTTGACTTTACTCAAAAAACAGTTTTTCTGCTTTTTCGCCAGGAAGTGACCCTTTGTTTATCAACCTACCTACCCAAACAAATGGTCCACTCTCCAAATGGATACACAGTTGCCATTATTTAACCTCTTTAGATTATTAATTATACAATTGTAAGCAGACTACACACACAAACAAATGGTACAAATAGCCAAGGTACATTAAAAACTGTAGTCTTTCTTTAATTTCGCCAGCAGGGGGAAGCCCTTGGTTCAAAGCTGAAACTGAAAAAACCCGCTCTTCCAGGCAACGATGTCAGGTCCTACCAACTACAGACCAAGATGGACTGGAACATCCTGATGCTGAGGCTTGCCACAGCTGTGAGTAAATACTGACTCAGCCCCATTTATATGTTTAGTCTGAAGCCAAGAGGACAGGTAGTCTACACGAGGGTTAGGGGGATAGGGTGGAAGGAGGGAGAGGAAGGGGAAAACACTAAAAGATGATGCATAACCCCTTTTTTACGAGGAACTTCAATTGTACATATTATTGGAATAAAAGAATAAATACAACTAAAATGTGTGGTTTCAATGAATTTTTTTTAAACACTATAATGCATTGGTCAATGCTGGAAATTGATTCAGTGTGGTAAGGGTTATCCGTCCTGCAAATTCCACTTACAAAAGAGAATCTTGGGGTTTTCACAACATCGTGCAAAGTTAGTTAAAAGGAAATATAGTAGATGTTGTACATATAGGTTTCATGTGCATCTCAGATGCCTTTTATGGGGAGGTCCATTTTTATGCAGACAGTAATCTAGCCACATTCCCCATTGCGATCATTTGTGTTCTTATTGAGTTTGCATAGATTTCTTTATTGGCTGAATGAAGTTAACAGTGGGTATGCTGCATTTGTTTCCGGGGATTTAGACGTATCTCAAATCAGGTGCCAGCAGCAACAAACAGGAACTACTGGCAATATCCTGTATGATACAAAAAAACAGGTTAAAAAGTAAAAGGGCAAGTCGAGCCCTAAAATGAAACCTACATACAGGTATGCTTGTGAAGGGTCTCATTCTCCAGTATGGTATATCTGTTGTATTAATAGATCAACTGGACTTGAAAATGTCTTCAAGAACTACATTCAAGTCAGTTGATTAATTGAATACAACAGATTTACCTACCGGTAAATACACACCTAAATGGTAATAGTTTGAAATCTGAAATATCTAAGTCTAACTGAAATCTGACACAATGGCCCGTTTTGCACCCTATTTCTGTTCCTGGTTCTTCCAGTTAGTAACTGTCAGTTAGGATGTGGACAGTTGACATCCACAGCCAATGACTGAATGTTAATCCCACTGTCTCGCTTCTGAGCATGACCAGGATCGTAAGGTTCTAAATTGCTCAGGTTCCATGAGGAATCCAGAAGCATCGCAGATCATACAGTAAAGAGTCATAGGGACAAAGTATTGATAAATCCAACATATTTAAAGAGGACATTTCTTTCTAAAAAATTTTTATGAGGGCGAGTTATCCTTTTTTAAAGGGACACTTGTAATACTGAAAAAAATGATTGCATCATCTAATTATAATTGAATACATGTAAGTAGCAACTTACTATGATTTGTGTGTGTTACTGTTCTTCAATCCATCACACATTTTGTTTAGGAGCAGTTATCTCTCCTCCGCTTTTAACCACCACACTTCCATCGATCCTGGGAACTTTTAACACACAAACCAGCGTCAAGCTTGCCTGAACATAGCATTCCAAATGTCAAAAACTCGTCACCATATCAGCTACCAGCAAAAAGGCTCAAGAAGAATAGTTTTGAGAGAAAGAACTGATTGACAGCTGAAAATATAAGATGTTTAGATTGGAGATCTCTAAAGAAATATGGGCAGATCAACAACAAAAAATGATGGTTGGGAAAAAATTATAGTTTCCAGTTATGGTCAATTTAAAATAACCGATTTTTCGGTTAGATTCCCTTAAATTAGTGAATATCGCCTCAATTTTGCTTCTTTATATTTAACTGTAAAACAAATGGGTACACATTAAGGGAGAACTAAACCCAAATTTTTATACTCCAGAATCTGAAAACAAACCCCCAAGAAACACAAAATAAACTTAAGTCCCATCCAGTAAATTGCATTAAATTACATGTAGTCTGAAGAACGGGATAAGTAAAACTGTGGATGTGCAGTGTGCTGGCCAAACCTCTGACTTAAAGTCAATGGCCCTCCCTTGCTTAATCCTGTATGTAAAGGATTGGTCTAGAGACTACGGGTATGACCAACTGTAACAAGTTTCTGCTGTAGCTTAGGGACTGAGCATGGGTAAAGAGCAGAATAGTAATTGAACCAAACTCTGTGATACTGGGAAGGTTGAGTAAGTCAAGCACAAACCGCATGTTTAGTAAAGTAGATTTCCCAGCAGCTCGAGCTACATAAAAAGAGATGTAAGACACATTTAATGGTTTAGGGCAAAGTGCTCTGCTTTCTGATTCGTGTTGTTCTAAGGCTTTAGTTGTCGTTTTTAAAACTCTTCAAGCACTCTAAACCACAAAATAAAAGTGAACTATCCATATACTAAATGACTACATTTCATTTTCGTAAAATCTGCTTTAATTTAATTAACAAACAAAGGCTATATGTTAAGTAGGTATTTTTTAATTCATTAAAACGGAAAGAGATAATTTCTTAAAGGCATGTCCACCCTGGGAACATTAATCTGTTTATATAAGGTAGGTAGCAGCGCCCCACCCCAACGCGTAATATAATCTTTTAAAATATGCTCAGATCATTACGTAAGCCCCTTCTCTCCCGCAACGTCTTCTATCCGGACTCCCAAGCTTGGAAGTTGCAACAGGGGATGGTCCGCCATTCGCGCTGTCATTGGCTAAGACACGGCCAATCACAGATGCAAGCTTGATGTCATTGAAGAACGCCGCGGAAAAGAGTGGGCTTTGGTAAGGAACAGCTTCTTTTAGAATATGGCGGTTGGGGTGGTCAGCTATTACTTACCTTATGTGAAAAGGGGAATTCACACTAGGTGCCACAGCCGCGAGGATGGATCCGGATGGTGGGGGGAAGGGCTCCAATGCGAATGACCCACTTGCCCTTGATGAGGTTGAGGAAGAAACAGGCCCATGATGGTCCTGACAGCTTCTACTCTGCAGTTTCCGGGACTTTGAAAAGGCAGAGCTGAAGAAGAACCATTTGGAGCAGAGATGTAAGGATTTTTTTAACACTACAGAGTGGGGCCAGTATGGGTTCAGTTTTGGGGGTGGACATCCCCTTTAAAGAGAATGTTTCACCTTGAACAAAAAATGCATCCAATGTTAGTCACCTGCCCCCAACTTTTACTGATATTGCTTTTTTCAGAGTAAGCGGGCCCCTCCCTCCATGCAGTTCAATCAAAGGCTGTGACAACTGACCTCACAACCAATGATCGACTGACTGTTTCATTTGCTGTCTCTTCTGCCACCTGCTCAAGCATATAAAAAGCCTTTGGAAGAGTGAAGGAAGGCGGGTGGGTGGTAGTTACCAGAATGGGGGACTATAAGTTATCATAAATATCTGGTACAAATGCATGTAATAAACTGGGAAAATAGCAGGGGTAGCTGGCAGATAACCAACAAGTCACCAATTTTTTTGTTTTTTTAAAGGCAAGTCCAGCCCAGCACAAAATGAAAAAACTACATACAGGTTAAAATCACCCCCAAAACCATAACCGGTAATAGTTTGAATTTCTGAATATATAAGTCTAACCTGGAAATCCTGCACAATGTCCTGTTGCCCCTGTTTCTGTTCCCTGGGTATTCCAGTTGCAACTGTCAATTATTGATTTTGACAGTTGACATCAACATCCAATGACAATGTTAATACCCTGTCTGCCTATTTGAGCATGCCCAGGACTCAGTAGATGCCAGTAACAGGGTTTTCTAAAGTGCTCAGTTCCAGAAGCAATAGCAGGCATACAGAGGAATTTAAAGGACAAACGATGACATATCAAAATATTTTAAAGAGGCCATTCTTTCTAAAAAAATGTTATTATGAGGGTGGAAGTTTTCCTTTAAGGCAAAGAGAGAATAAAAACCTTATCACAAAAGATGGGACAATAAATACATGTTCGCCCATTTGGTAAAGCAACCTTGAGTGATACAATAAATCAATGGTATGTATTGAAAATAATGGGTTTTGGACCTAACAAAAGTGAAGTTTCCGTGGAGTTGTAAACGAAAGTGTGAGGGGCCCTTTCTCTTTAGACCTTGCTCTCAAGGGACATATAAAAAGGAAATTGAAACAAGAAGGGCAATTAAACAAGGTTGTGCGGCACGGTGTTGGTTGTTGTGTGTATTAGACGGGACGTTTTGTCAGTACATGCAAATGTGCATCGTCCACATGTATAGGAAAACCTGAGAGCAGGACGTCCGGGGAACCCCTAGGTCGGTGTCAGGTGTGAGTGGGGTTGACCGTTTGGAAGCTGAGGTGGAGAGTCTACGGGGGACAGCTTGCAGCCATTGCGGGGATTGGCAAGAACTGGGGGTGGCAGCAGGCATGGCTGGGGACAGTATAGGGTGGGTGGAACGAGGGACAAGAAAAGGATGAGGAAGAGTAGTTTTGTTAGGGTACTAGGGGAAGTGGGGGACGGAAGAAGAGTAGGGGGTTCTTCCCAATTGTCCATCCCAAAGAATTGCCGCCCTTATGGTAAGGAGTGGAGGAGGACACCTCGGAATTAGCAGGGTATATGGAGGGGGTAGTCCCTGAGCACCCAGGGGGGACTGCTATCTCGATACAATGGGAGGAGGACGAAGGGTTCAGAAATGCAAGGCAGGTGGTAGTGGTAGGGGACTCCATATTTATAAGAAGGTTCGATAGGGTAATCTGCCGCCAAGACCCTAATGCGAACTGTGTGTTGCCGCCTGGTGCTAGGGTTCGGCATGTCGTGGATCGTGTAGACAGATTATTGGGTGGGGCCGGTTGTGACCCGGGGGTCTTGTGTTGCACATTGGTGCAATGGACAAGTAGTTAGAGGTGAGGTAGGGTCCTAAACATGATTTCGAGAGGAGAGAACTAGGGGCCAAGATAAAGCACGGACCTCCAGGTAGTTGTTTCAGAAAATACTACGCAGCCACGTGCTAGCCAGGGGAGAAGCGGGGAGTCTAGGAGCATTATGCGTGGGGATATAAGAGAGTGGTGTAAGGAAGAAGGTTTGGGTTTATTGCGAACTGGGCAGGACTTTGATGTCGGCTACAGGCTCTTTAGTAGGATGGGGTGTTTGCACCTCACTCATGGTGGTGCAGCGTTTAGGGGGAGAAGCTGGTAGAGGTGGGAGGAGATAGGAGATTTTAAACTAGGTTTGGGGGGAGGGTATTAGCAGTCTCACGGGGATAGATTTCAGGAGGAAAGCAGGGTGTAGATAGGACAGTGGTTGGGTGGGAAAGCGGGGTGGGGCTAGCATCGGGGATAGGGAGATGTGTATCAAAGTGTACGAATACATTACAGGATCATAATCTAAAATGATGTTGCAAGCGAGAAGGCCTGCTGGACAAATGGGTGGAATTGAAATGATGGCATTGAATGAAAGTATGGATGTAATAGGTATAGCAGAAACGTGGTGAAACAGTCCTCACGACTGGGCTGTCAATATAGAAGGATATGCCTTGTTTAGGCAGGACAGAAAAAAAGTAAAGGGGGAGGAGTATGTGTATATGTAAAAAAGAATTGAGCAATTTAAAAGAAGAGAAGCTGGTGATATGGATGATAAAGTGGAGGGCACTATGGGTGGAAAGTAGGCAACAGGAAAGGGGTGTAATGTCATTGTTGGTTTGGCTGCTATAACCGCAAAATGCTAGCAGAGAGGGAGGTGATGTCAAATATATGCAGCTGCAAAGTTTGGGGAGTGTGCTCATTATGGGGGACTTACAATTACCCTGACATTGATTGGTGTGGTGGAATTGCCCATCACAGAAAAAATGGCGATGAGTTCCTGAATTTGCTGCGGATAATTTTCTCTCACAGGTGGTTGAGGGTTCCTACTAGGGAACAGGAAGCTCTGTTGCGATCTGGTATATCTAACAGTGGAGCGCATTAGAAATTAAAGGTAACTGGAGGCTAGGGAATAGTGACCATGAAATAGTGGCATTTGGACTTTGTTATCGAAAGGAAAAGTGCGCTGGGTTAAACAAAAGACATTTATTCAGGAAAGCAAATTTTCCAGGTTAAAGCAGCTCTCAGAATGTCAAACTGGGATAATGTATTCTAAGGTAAAGGTTACTGAACAGAAGTGGACGTGTGTTTTCAAGGGGGATTTATTTTATTAAGCCAGTTCACATCTAAATTATACCCATGGAAATAAATGTAAAAAAAATAAATCCGCGCCCATGTGGGGAATCTATGTAAAAAGAGGCAAATGGTTAAGGAAGAAAAAGGAAAAAAGGCATTTTTAAAAACTTTTAAGGCAGAGGGAACGGAAAAAGGGCCTTTAGGGAGTATAAAAAACTGTAACAAGGAGTGTAAGAAAGCAATAAACTAGCTAAAATTATAATGAAGTAGATAGCTGAAGAAGCATCACTAGGCACTAAACATGTTTTAAGTATATTAATAGTAAGAAGATGAAAGCGACTGAGAATTGTAGGCACCATTAATTATGGGGATAGGTAGTTACGGAGGATGGCGATTAAAGCACATGTCTTGAAGAATTTTTTTTCCTCTGTATACACTATAGAAGATCCAAGTAAGATATCAGAGTATAGTAGAAAAAAGGTTACAAGATTCAAGTTCACTTGGTTAACCGGGTATATGGTACAGAAAGAACTTAAAATAAGGTTAATATTAATAAAATCTCCGGGACCGGATAAATACATCCTCGGGGTGGTACTTAGGGAGCTACGTTCAGGTTTTATCATTAGGCCATTTGTTTCTTATTTTGCTGATTCATCATGTCCGGTGGTTATGTTGCCTCTGGATTGAAAAGGCTGATGTTATTCCAATAGTCAAAAAGGGTAGGGTTAGTCGTTGCCCAGCCCGGGTAGGTAATACAGGCCTGTTAAGTTAACGTCAGTGGTGGGGAAGATCCTGGAAAGTTTAATAAGGGAACATGTTCTAGAGTAGTTTCAAGGTCTGACATTATAAGTAGTAACCAGCATGGATTTAGGAGAATAGATCTTGTCAAAACTAACTTGCTTGGCTTTTATGAGGAAGTACGTAGAAATTTAGACTCTGGGTATAGCAGTAGATGGAGTTTAAGTTGCGATTTTGCAAAGGCTTTTGATACAGACCCCCAAGGCTACTAATGAAATAAGCTAAGGTCTGTTGGTCGGGGAGTCGCATTTGTCCATGGATTAGAAAATTGGTTTTTTAAAGAATAGGATGCCATGAGAGTAGTTGTTAATGGGGACTTTCATCCTGGGACTAAAGTGCTAAGTGGGTGCCACAGGGTTCTTGTTTTGTTGGGGCTCCCGCTTCTATTTAATCTATTTATAATGATTTGGAAGTGGTATTGTCAGCAAGGTTTCTGGTTTGCTGACGACCAAAAACTTGGTCGACCATTAAAAACTCAGAGGATGTTTGCAATCGTTGCAGGGCGATCTGGTAGATTATCACATGGGCTGCTAAGTGGCAGAGATGAAATTCAATGTTGATTTAAATGTAAGGTGATGCATTTTGGAATTTAAAAATACTTGTGCTACTTATTCGAGAAATGGCTCTGTGTTAAGTGCAGCCCTGTTGGAAAGGGTCTTGGAGTTTGGTGGATAACAAACTTAAAGGTTAGAGCAAGCAGGCCAGGCAGGGCAGCAGCCAGAGCCAGCAAGTGGTATGTTCTTGTATAATTAAGCGAGGTATGGATTTTCAAGGGAGGAAAAATGTAATTCTTCCCTCTTTACAAAAGCATTGGTAAGCGCCTCATGGAATATGGCAGTTGGCAATTGAATCCTGTTGTCAAAAAGGACATCTTTGAAATGGAAAGGGTTCAGAGAAAGGGCAACTCTTAAAGTAATAAGGGATGGGGGAGCTTGAATCTGAAGAGAGACTGGAAAGTTACAATTATGTACGCTGGAGAAAAGGCGCTTGCTGTGGGAATGATTACTGTGTATAAATACATAAACGGGCCATACAATAAACTATCTGGGCATTGTCACAATAGAGAAATGTCAAAGGACACGAGGAAATCCCCTTAAGACTGAAGAAAAAAGGTTTAGGCTTCAGCTCGGAAAGGTTTTTCCACTGTGGAGAACGTAGGCTATGGGAACTGTCTTCCATGGACGTTGTTATGGCAGGTTCATGGTCAGTTTCAAAAAAAAAGCTTGGATGAGTTTCTGCAACAAGAGAGGAAATGTTGCAAGTACTGGCTTGATACACATAACGTAGAGTTGATCCAGGGAAAATTTTCCGGATGCACACACTTGGAGTCAGGAAGGAATTTTTCCCCAGTCATAAATTTGGTGGGGTTTTTTTGCCTTCCTCTGGATCAAAAAAAAAAAAAACAGTTAGGCAGGAAATGAGGATATGCTAGATGGGTTGGACTAGATGGACGTATGTCTGTATTCAACCTCAAATACAATTACTATACTATACTAATGTGTACGCTCCCCATTTATATAAACTCCATGTAGAGATGTTTTCCCATTAAGTTCCCTGCTAAAACCCATGGAAATTAAAGAGGGTTGGAAACAATGGAGGGAGCCATGGAAAGTCAGAATATTTCATTTTAAAAGTGTAAGTGGCAAGTATTGCAGGTGATATAATGTACCCCCCTCCAGGAGAGTGAGGATCTGAGTGTTCAAAAGGGGGTGTTTTGGGTGTTTATACTTTTAAAAACAAACAGGGAGACTCAAAATTAATATTGCATTAGCCCGATCCCGCGTACAAATAACCTTGACGTAAATGAGATTACGTTAAATATGCATCGCGGGATTGGGCTAAGGTTAAGGTTAAAGTAACAGCGACTTTTAAAGCCTCCCAAACAGTACAGTAGTTACAGTACCAAGTAGCGCAAAAGTAACGGTAGGGGGTTTGGATCACTAGCACAACGCTATTTCAAAAACATTTGGAAATGGCGCTGTGCTCTAAAATCCATGTAACCGTAACCCATGATTCAGTTAGCGAAAATAACGGTGAGGACCCTTCTAACAAAAGATTGTTTACAACCATAAACATTTCTGGGCAAATAGATGACTGAAAACAGGATTGTTAGGAGCTAAGGGCCAAATTTATAGAAATGTAATGGTAGTTAGTGTTTAGACGATCGTACATTTTCGGATACTGCCGCCTTTAAAATAGGCCTGAAGAAAAATTCTTAATCTTTACCTAAGTATGAAAAACGTTAGGAAGCAAGCGTTAACACAATTTTTCAGAAGCTTCCATTTTAATGTTAATGATCAATTTGAAGATCCTTTGAGCCTTCTCATTTACAATCCTGGGTTTGGAGTTGGGTCTGAATGTCATACACCACACCAATTTTGGCACCAAGCACACCCCGCCTGGCGGATCGCCAAACACCCCCGACCAAATGAATACAACCCGCCATGATTTCTCGGCTGTACGTCGCGTGAATGGTGGGGGTCGTGGCGCGCTGCACACATGGGACGTGTACGTGGAAATATATGTTTCTAACTGAAACAAACAGATTATGCCATGACTGGATGAATGAGAACCTCACACGGAGTATAATATAAATAATCTGGTCTTTATAAGGTAATTAGTGTGGGGATATGGGGGGATATGACCTGGAGGAGGTCCCATGGACCCCTTAACGTAACCATTTACAAGTAAACATATACATAAATTATTGTAAGTATATATATAGATGTGTGCCATAGATAAAACACAGTTTATAGTGGAATTACCTTAACGTATTTCTTTTAACGATTCTATACGGCACAAGACTTTTAAAACAATTTGGTTTTAAATTCTGTCATTAAACAAGTTATTTTGCTGCCTGCGGTTGACTGATTTAAATAAACTTTTCTTATGTACGGAAAAACGGCTTTCGGTTCAGTTAACAAAATCTAAAAACCTGAATCCACTGAATTGAATCACATGGCAGCTGCTCTGTGTTCGCTTGGCTCAATCAAGCAGTGAATGTCACAAAAATGTTTTCGATGAGTTTGGAGAGATAGCATTGAAATCAGTGCCCACACCTGCCTTCAGAATTTTACCAGGAACAGAGTGAAAAGTAGGATTATGGAAGGTTTTGAAGAAACGGTGTGACCAAAAGGCCTTATTTTTGCAGTGGTAGACTTACAGGGAGATTCAATAAAAGTTTTATCGTTAAAATGGTGCTAATTTTGCCTCAACCAATCAGATGGTTAGCTTTCAAATGTTAAATAAAGATTCTGATTGGTTGGGGCAAAATGAGCCCACCATTTTAACAATAAGGAAACGTTTATTGAATAACCTGTTAGTTACATTCAGTAGAAAGATGGTATTAAATGTAAAACACAATAATTGTATCTAGAAATAATGTTAAAGTGCAATGAGCATGAAATCTAAAATTTTTGTTTTGCAACAACCATAAAAACAGAAAAAAAAGAAATCCTGAAATAGTAGCACAAAAGCCATTCATCTTAACCAGGTTATTGGTGGTTGGGGGAGTGTCAGCCTTTGAGCAACATCTAGCGTTTTAGATCAGTAATTATTAAAAATCTTCAAAAATATAAAGCTGCTATACACTAATAAGCATTATACAATATAAGACATTCCTTGGGCTGGCCCATAATTTTGGGACACAAAAAAAAAGATTGACATTTGTGTTACGTCAGGAACAGAAGCAGCTAGCCCAATCTTTTTGGAAGAATGCTGAGGTGAATGTTTGGGAACCGTTAAGGAAAATGAAAATTCAAAATATTAAAGGGCAGGCTCCCCAGTCCTATAATGGTCACATAACATCATCTGTCTTCCACATCTGAAATAAAGTCTTCTTAGGGGGTTGGTTAAACGTGGGCTTTTAGAGCACCGTGCAATTTCGAATTTTTGGAAAAGTAGCGCTGTTGCTAACGATCAAAACCTTAGCATTAAGTTTGCGCTTACTTCGTAGCGCGAAACCTAACGCTACAGCTTTTGGAGCGTTTAAAGTCCCGCTCCTTACCTTAGCCCGATTCCCACAATGCAATAAACGACGTAATCTCTTACGTCAGTTATTGTATCACGGATAGGGCTAAGGTAAAGTTACGGGAGCTGCCTGATTTAATTCCCGTTTAGGATAGAAGTGTATTTTATTTAGGTTGCTTGGATATCTGTGATGGCACTGCTGCTTTATCGCAATGCCTCATCCAACTGACGCAAAACGCCTTCAGCACATGGAAAACCTGACAGGTTTCCTAGGACAATCATCAGAAACAATGTTATACTGTAGTTTTTTTTTTTGTGATTGTGCCGCGTAAGCAGACGGGGAAAGCTGTAACGCTTTGCATATATGTACTTATGAAGCATTCTGTTAACCCTTTAACCAGTTAAACCAGCCTGTTGGGGTCCTGTTACCTATAAAAGGGGGAATTTTGCAAATGTTATTCATCAAATTGATTGTCTGTGGCAGAAGCACATAGGAATTTCCCCAGGTGGTTTATCCCTAAAAAGTCAACATGCCCTTATGTGAAAAGTATCCATTAATCTTGAATGTTAACTTCCTTAGATGGCTCCTAGGCTGCCTCCCAAACAATGGATTAAGAAAATCCAAGCATAAAATTTAAATTTTACACAATGATTAGCACCTCCCAAAACCCCAGATCAGTTTACGACCTGCACCAAGATGACAGGAAAACATAGGGCCCATATTTTAAAGCATCTCGTTCATAATTTACAAAACCGAACGTTCATTAATTAACAAAGGTTCGGTCTTAAACTACCGCAATGGTTCTATGGGAACATAAATCTACGATTCGTCTTAAGTAGATTTACTATATAAAATTTATGATAACGTTCGTTTTGTAAAATTAATGATCGGTTTAACAATTGTTTTAGGCGCGGGGTAATTGGCCCATACCTTACAAGGACCGGTCTCTCGCTGTCAGGATGCCGCCCCCTGCTCCTGTTGTGAAGCTTGTTTCGAGCAAGAACGGGGAGCAGTGTCATTCTGCTGTGACAGTCGCTCTGCTCCTGGTTGCGCTGTCAGCTATGGCCGTGAGTCACTGACGATGTGACCAGAAAGCAAAACGAGGACCGGGTCTGTAAGTAGTGTTCCTGGGCATCTTTGGGAAGGTAAGTAAAAACAGAATGGGGTTGAGGGGGTGCTTAATCAGTGGTTGTGAAATTTTCATTAGGGTGGACATGACCTTTAAACAGGAAATCTACTCTATCTATCTACAGTAGTGGTAACATTGATGGAAAAATATGCCCAAAGCAGTTTAATCAATTTGTGTGAAGTCAATAATGGGGAAAAACTATGTATCTGATAGAGGTAGTAATGTGACATTTTCTTCCAGGCTTATTTAATAGGGGGTAAAATTGTCCTAACAATCAGATGATACCTTTTTATGGTCTACTACAGTTGAAAACATTTGATAAAATCTTATTTGATGTTGCAGAGAAAGACAAGGGCAAACTGTTTACACTCTATTAAGTAAGGTTTGTTCTTTGCGGTTTGCCAGTATTTTATACAGAGCAACATGGTAAACAGTGCAGAGGGAAGCTTTGTGTTATGTAATGCATTTTAATGAGTGTCCTAATGTTAGTTATACATAAATACCATGGCTTTTATATGCTTGGTCCATTTTACAGTTGTAAGAGTCATTATTCGGTCACTTAACATGTCTCCCTTCTTGTGAAACGGATAAATACAATAAAAGGGCTAGTCTGTTACTTTCACATTTCATTTAAAATGAATCAAGGCGCAAAAAAAAAAAAAAATGCTATTGTTATTCAGTAGAGAGACCCAGAAAAACTACTTGGCTAAAGCTGTGGATAATTTGTGGCAAAACATAGGAATGTGAAGCCCGAGGGACGGCGTTCAGTTTCAGGATGGAGCTAAAAAAATTGTTACCATCGGAAGGTGTTTGGAGAGAGAGTCAGTAGAGAGAGAAGAGAGAAGAGAGGAGGAGAGAGAGGAGAGATGCAAGAAACTGCAACGGTTTTCCAAAGTATTTTTAAGTTCCAAGACACTAAAAAATTATGTCAATTAAAGAAACATACAACATACAATCCTCTATAAACCAGTGTGTGGTAAAAACCCATAAACACAGAAAATATACGAAATATAGGTCAACCCGTTATAGACACAGGAATGGAGGGGGGGGGGGGTGTGGGGGGTGTGTGGGGACCGTGTCGAGTTTCAGGAAAGAACTGAGAAATTTCGACAGTTTAAGAAAATATTTTCGGTGTTAATAGTCTCACAGCGCAGACAAGGAGCGGTTATATGGAGCAATGCAGCATTATCAGTTTGGATTAGAAAAAGGGCACAAAAGCAGCAGATAGGATCCCGTTTCCCAACTTTAGAGTGGCTTAAAACAAATAGTATTTGGTTTAGCGCCGTTTCATCCGTTTGTGCTGTGATTTACACAATATTGGCATATTGGAGAGCATGCGATCGCACAAAAAAATAGTGATCACAGCTCTATGAAAATGTATTGCAGTGCAGGGCAGACAATGGGGCCAAACCACATGCAGCACATGGGCCTGAGATTTCACATGCTTGCAAAACGTGATCAGAAGCGTTATGAGAAACACACCAGTGGGGACCAGTTTGGTCTTCGGTGTAAACCACGCCAGAAGGACTCTAAACAGCACCATTACATTTCTATATGTGTACCGTATATACTCGAGTATAACCGACCCGAGTATAAACAGAGGATACCCAGTTTCAGCTCTAAAAAATCCTAATAAAAGTTGGTTGACTCGGAGTATAAACCGAGGGTAGAAACTTGGCATTCAAGAGATGTTGGAAACTTACAACTCCCCCCAGCTAATAAGCATGCGGGAGTTGTAGTTCCAAACATCTTGAAGCCACCCTCAGTGGTCATTCAAGATGTTTGGAAAAATACAAACTCCCAGCATGCTTTTATTTAGCTGGGAGTTGTAGTTAACAAAAATCTTGAATGCAATGAGGGTGGCATTCAAGTGTTGGAAACTACAACTCCCAGCTAATAGTCACAAGGATTTTTTTTTTACTACTGAGTTATTTGAGGTTCTAATACCAAAAATAAATAAAGTACAATATTAAAGGAAAATAGACAAGAAAACCCACCATCTCTGGGAAGGACTTAAATCCCAGGGTTTACCTTCCAATACACAGTTCTAAGTAACTAAAAGTTGTGGGCAAAGAGGTGGGGGTCAGAACAAACTGACCCAGCAAGCAAAATTTAGTTACTGATATTGAAGGCAAACCCAGGCGAGTGAGACCTAGTATTAAGGGCCTCCCCTTGGGTACTATTATTGATAGGCACATGGACATAGGTTTCAACATATTATTTGCCTAACTTTAGTTTGATTGTTTATAAACGGGGGGGGGGGGGGGGGGAAATACACTCCTGACAAAACACTATGATGGCACACCTCCACCCTAAAAAAAAATTAATAACTGTAGTTAGTGTCGCCCAGCCCCAACGCCAAGTTTGTTTTGTTAAAAAAAAAGCAACACAAATGTATTTACACTACCTCATTCCTACGGCAAACTGTTCCCAGCCCTATGCTTGACGGAAGGGGCCTTCGACCGGCACAGCGCAGCCAAAGCGCAGTAATGCAAAAGCGCTGGGGGGAACAAAGGAGTGTAAGTACATTTTTGTGGTGCTTTTTTTACAAAACAACTTGCGGTTGGGGGTGGGGCAACAGTACAGAAAAAGTAATTAATGGCAAGGGAATCAGGGAGCCAGGAGGGGGTGGGAGGGGCTCCCCGGCTCCCTAATTATGCCAGAACAAGAACCTCTAGAGGACAATGAGTAGCAGGCCACAGGATTATTAACAAAGACAGGCTCCTACTCTTCACTTTTGCAATTGACAAGCATTTTCAAGAGAACCATGAGGCAGGGATGGACAAATCCCAAGTTGCCAGGTAGCCATGGGCAATGGAAAATGCTTCTGCCCCACCAAGGAGCAGGAGAAGAAAGGAAAGGATTTTTTTAAACGTTACACAGTGGGCCAGCAGGCGGGCAAATTTTAGATTTGGGGGAGTAGACATTGCCCTTTAATACATCAAAAAATACCTTTATAGTCATCAAAGAACAAACATCACCCCCAAACCCAACAGAGACAACCTATGATGGACGCCATACCTATATTAGTGATAGATAGTCCATAAACATACCCACGTCAACATCACCACAGGTACAAGATACACCTCTGATTGCACCCCTTATACCCACTCCACTCTTTCGTTTTCCCATTGCCATCTAAACTATCAAAAAAGCTAGTTTAACGTTCCAAACGGACATACCCATTCTCCTCTAACTATGTTATCAGGTGGGACACACCTGATCTAAAGAGTCTGGTCTTGGTGTCCTGGAACACCTCCTTAGTTTAATCACGAATCTTTCCAAGGTAGGAATCCCTTAAGGGTTATGATGGACAGCGGGGGTAACAGCTAACTACACAGTTTAGATATGCCTTTTTTAAAGGCCACTACTATGTTAAATTATAACCTCTTATCATTTTCCTTGCCTTAAACTTTTGCTTAGCTAGCATGGATGAAGAAACATTTATTAAAACATAAAATAAAAGCAAGTCTGAGGAATCAAAACCTGCAACCTCTTATATACGTCTGTACATGATAACATTTCCAACAAAAATATAGAAAAAAACAAACAACCAACAAAAAATAGCAGTTAAACTGCAGTAAGTGCAAAAATTAACAATAGGGGTTTGGTATTAGCACAGTGCGATTTCCAAAACATTTGGAAATGGTGCTGTGCTCTAAACCAATGTTAACCCGAATTTCTTCGGGTTAACATGGGTGTTTTAGAGATTTGGGCCATATTAAATCTCCCCCATGGTATTTACATGTTTGCACCACCAGAGTTGCTACAAAGATCCAAGTACATTTAGAAAGTTCTCTTTTTATCCACACAAGCAAAAAAAAAAATAAACAAAAGAAACGTTTAAAGGAATGTCAGGGTAAATCAAAGTTCAGTCGTCTGCAAAGCTGTAACTTTCCCACTTTACTGGGCTACTTTCCTCTCGAGTGTAACTCGTTCAATCCAGTACTTCTTCGAGAATTGCTGGAGTAAATTCCCATCAGTCGGATAGTCAGAACTGCACTGCTAGCTGATATTACACTTAAAGGGCAACTGTGGTGCTCCAAACAAGTTTAGGGTTAAATGAAGCCTGCAGTATTTTATTTATAATGAGCTGATCTCTGGCTTCACCCTGTGAGAAATTATATGAGGTGAATGTTCAAACTTCTTGCTTCCAGTAGGTGAAGTGACATCACCTTACCTCTTGCTAGCCCCTCTGCCCCGGGGAGAAGCATGCTCAGTAAAGACTAAAGGACAATTATACTCACCTCTCTCCGCTCCTCTTCTTAGATCTGTACCTTTTACCAGGTGAGGACCTGAACCGCTAGTTCCTCACCCCTGGGTTCACGAAAGTTAAAGCACAGCGTTACTGAAACGTGCCCTGGAGGCTCGCCCCCTCCTCTGTCGGCAAGGAGGCCAATAGGAAGCACATCTGCAATGAGCGTGCCTTCCTATTGGCCTCGTCGTGCAAAAAGAGGGGGGGGAGCCTGCCAGTGGCAGCGTTTCAGTAACGCTGTGCTTTAACTTTCGCGAACCCAGGGGTGAGGACCTGCGGTTCAGGTCCTCACCCTGGGTAAAAGGTACAGACCTAAGAGGAGAGAGCAGAGGAAGGTGAGTATAATTGTCCTTTAATGCTGGGGAAAACAGGAAGTACCTGGGTGGAAAATTGACAGTTGAGAAGGGAGCCCTATAATGCAGACAGGTTGATCACATGACTTCAAGCTGGTCACATGACTTCAAGCTGGGTCAAATGGTGAAAACATGAAGAGTTCAAGCAGGAAGTAATATTGGCTGAACTTTTGCCATAACTTCTCACAATTTTACTCTAGACATGTGATTTGGTTTTATTTTGAAGGTATAATGGAAGACCTATTATAGAATTCTTAGTAGTTTGGAAGAATTGGAGACCACAGTTACCCTTATAAGTAAAACTCGACTGGGACTTGGGATAACAGTGCTGCTTCTCATGTATATAATTCAATGATGTTATAAGGCTCACAATGGCAAATTAATGTTTGTGGCATTAAGCAGCAGTGATTTAAAATTTGGGACTATATATGTGGTTTAATCTTTTAAAATCTTTTTTAAAAAAAATCTTGTAAATTTTTTTTTTTTGAACGTGAGTGTGGCATCTGAATATGTTTTCTGGGGGACATTGTGGTGTCAATAATCAATTTAATCAATACTTTTGCAGTACTTTAAATGTAGGGTGTTATTGATGTGCAACATGACAGGGAACAGTCGACTCAGTCGCTACTGCCCTCTACCTCTTACCAGCTATCCCCACCCCTTTTCCTTCCTTATCTCCAGTCGTCTGGACTAAAACACCCACACCAATTATCAGGTTTGAAAAGCAATTTTTACTTGAATAACATATTTCAAATAGTAACAATAGTTTAACTCTTATTAAAATTATTTTTCAATATAACGCATAAATTAGCATATTAACAAGTACAAATATATTAACAACATTCTAAGGTATCTTACCTAACATAGTGCATACCTCAACTCGCTTCCTGTGCTTGAACCCCCCCTCAACCACCCCCTTACTCATTCTGCGCCCTCGCCCATTCAAGAATGAACCTCATCTAAGAAGAAATAAAAGGGGGAGGGAGGTGGGGATCTCCTCTCCTGGCTCCTGTACAGCACGCCATGCTTGCCAGAGCCGTTGCGGATCGGATCTCACAAGACCTCCTTCCTTACTCCGCTCCTGACCCTGTCAAGCCCTCCATTCCTGAAACATTGCTTACTTTTTGACTCTTAATGGAGAAATATATTATATATATTGCACAGATTCAATGCATCTCTCTTCTAATTTTGGACTTGATATGATTGGGTAATTGGTCTGGACAGTGTGGCCAATATTAGGAAAGTCCAGAGATTAAAGGGATCCTTATAGCATAGTATTTTAAGGTTGAATAAGACATATGTCCATCCAGTCCAACCCATCTAGCAATATCCTCATTTCCTGCCTAACTGTTGATCCAGAGAGAAGCAAAAAAAAAACCCACCAATTATGAAGGGGAAAAAAATTCCTTCCTGAACTCACAAGTGGCATCGAAATTTCCCTGGATCAACTCTACTTATGAAGTCAATACAGAACTTGCAACATTCCTGTTTGCAGAAACTCATCCAGCTTTTTTTTTAAACTGACCAATGAACCTGCCATAACAACTTCCACTGGAAGACAATTCCATAGCTTTACCGTTCTCACGTGAAAAACCCTTTCCGAGCTTGAAGCCTAAACCTTTTTCTTCAGTCTTAAGGGATGGCCACGTGCCCTCTGACATGCTCTATTGGTGAACAATGCCCCAGATAGTTTATGTATGGCCCGTTAATGTATTTATACACCGTATCATATCCCCACCAAAAGCGCCTTCCATTCTTCTCATTCAAGCTCCCCCAATCCCCCTTATTAATTAGTTGCCTTCTCTGACCCCTTTCCATTTCAAAGATGTCCTTTTTGTACACAGGATCCAAAATTGCATGTTTTCCAAATGAGGCCTTACCAATGCTTGTAAAGAGGAGAATTACATTTTCCTCCCTTGAATCCATACCTCTCTTATACAATAAGACAATGCCATGCTGGCTCTGGCTTTGCCGCCTGGCACTGTTGCTTCCTATTTAAAGGGGAAGTTCAGTGCAAATACATTACTTTTAGAAAAAGGAGCAGTAGTTTTCCATTCTAATGATCTTAACCTGCCCATTCAGCATTTTGTCTGTGTATAAATAAATGCTTTCGAAATACTGACTTCCCTTTTGCAGACCCTTAATAGGACTGTTATGGTTTTGCCCTTGACCCAGCGCCTGGGTTGATTCAGTTGCTCAGTATAGGTTCTGATCATGTTTGACCCATCCAACAGCCAATCAGTAGAAATTACTTTTAGGAACATTGCAGGTATGTGCATTCTGGGAAGAAAAGAGGACCATTACAGAACCTGAATGTCAGCCCACAATGTCAACAGCAAGGGAAAAGCAAATAGTATAAATTTAACTGATTTTTCAGAATGGAAGAGAATATGTAGAATAACTAGTTATGCTATGATAAAACTAAGAATTTTAAAAATATGATATTTCAACTGAACTTTCCCTTTAATTGTTATCCACCAAAACTCCAAGATCCCTTTCCAACAGGGATTCACTTAACACAGAGCCATTATAGTAATAAGCAAGCAACAAGGGTAAGTCCAAATGCATCACCTTACATTTATCAACATTGAATCTCATCTGCCACTTACAGCCCAAGTGACAATCTATCTAGATCCTGTGCAAAGATTGCACGGTCCTCTGAAGTTTTTAATGGTCGACAAGTTTTGTGTCTTCAGCAACCAGAAACCTTGCTGACAATACCCACTTCCAATCATTCATAATAGATTAAATAAAGCGGCACCCCAAACAGAACCCTGTGGCACCTCACTTAGCACTTAGTCCATAATGATTGAAGCCCCATTAACAAACTAATCTCTGCCATCCTATTCATTACCCAAGTAAAAACAATTTTTGGCACACTTCTTTTGTTTGAGAGTGATAACTTGCATCTTTTGCATGGCTTTAAAGCCACAATAGAAAAGGCTTAATTTTTGTGTAAAAAAAACTATTGTTAACTTTATTTGCATCGCGCTCCACTGTGCAATTTCACAAAAGCAGTGAAAATTGCACAGGCAGTGCAAAGTCAGTAAGTATAAAATGCGGGTTTTGCACATAGTTTTCTTGTTATCTTCCCTTTCATTGTCTACTATATCGAGGCATAAGGAGGACTCCTTACCTGTCTGTGATTTTCTTGAATCAGTAACCCTGTCAAGTGATTACTATAATTGTAGGATCTCAGGCAGGTAGATCATGGTGCTTAACAATTGTTGTTGACGTTGTATGTTTTTTGCTCAAAAAAACACTGAAAAAATGAAGTAGTGTGCTCCTCCCACTTATTGCATTGCTGTATTGCTGTGGCCCTTAAGGTGGAGGGCTGGGAGGATTGCACCTATTAATCGAAGGCCATGCCAAATGGGGTGTGTGCTTGGGTGTACTCTATTGGAATTATTTGCTTAACGATATTACACGTGTCATTTAATAATTTTTCTACCATAAAAATTAAAATCCTAAAGATAAATAGTAGGTTAGTTAAAATACAAACCCAGGTGTGGTCGCTATCTGTAATCATGTGTTATATATAACCAGGTACAGGGTAAGGACACAGGGTGTCCTGATTGGCTAGGAGTCATCTGTTATCTTTATTTACTTGACGGGGCACTAGTTGGCTATTTTTTTATATTAGTCAATTAGCAGACCTACAGCAGTCAAATCAGAAAATAAATAAATAAACTAAGGAAAGCCTGAAAGTTGAAGCAAAAACAATGCAATGTTAATGAATCTTTGTCTATGGAGACATAAACTTACTATTATGATAAGTGAATCTTTTAATGCGACAGAGAATATCTATCCAGAGGTCAATTATTGATGTCACTGAATCTCCTGCCCCTCATGTGAATTACACAATTGGAAGCTTGTAGTAAAAACTTGGTGACTTCAGCTTTCGTGTGCCCTCTGTAAAGCCAGCCTGTGTCACATTAGCTTGTGAGGGGTACAACTGATTAAATGAATACAAAAATAAACCCGCATTTGAGTTTACAGGGATAAAGGTTAGAATAGCAGTGCCTCAATCCTAGAGCACAAGTGTGTGCATTACTTTCTAATTTGTGGTTTGAAACACGACCTTTTCCGGGAAGGAGCTTGTGAGGGCAGCAACTACCAAAGAAAAAAATGCCAGTCTAGACATGAGTGCAGATCAAAAAAACCAGATGAGACAGTTTCCCTCCAGAGATTCAGATTTTTCACAGAATATGTGAAGACATTGTAAACTAGGATTTGTTTTTATATATATTATATATTATATATATATATATATATATATATATATATTATATATTAATATATATATATAACCACACACACACACACCACACACACACACACACATCAACACACACATCCATACACATTTAAAGCAATTTAAGGAATACCTTCTAGAACTAAAGTCAGAGAACAGTATAACAGCTGTAATACATTCATCAAAATAGAAATTAAATGAATGGGAGTTTATGATGCACAATACATCAGTATACTGCTATATAAAGGCACTACACAATGTATGTGATGGTAGAAAATGGCAGGAGCCACAGTATAGACAAAAAGAAGATCAGCAAAGACCTAAAACATATAATATTTGCTAATCCAAACAGTAATTAGCTAAACAATTGTATTTGTCATAAAATAATATTCAACTTAAGTTCAAATTCTTTAATAGTGTTTAGAATATCATCTTCAGTCCCAAAATTGAGAGTGGTATTGGATTTAGCTGCTAAATTGTAACTGCAAGCTTAAGTGCTGGGGTAAGGGTAGCCAATGTCATTGATCCTGGCAGATGTATGTGCCTGTGTACATTAATCAACAATTGGCATATCTCCAACATGCTGGGGTGATTAATACCCTTCCCTGGCAGGTGGAAATGTAAGATTGAGGCCACTCTAACATGCTCCCACATGCACGTTAACGCTCGCGTTGCACACATGACTGCGATCTCGGTGCCTCTAGATAATCACAAAGTGATAAAGGGCACTCCAAAACATGATTATTAGTCGCCCCATTTCAGACCACCTGAGGAAGGTGGCACATTCCCCGAAACGTTTGTGTTTTGATATTGTGGCTTTGAATAGATAATTTCACGTTTTGGAGTGCGCCTTCATCACCTTTAGATTATTACTACTTTTCCTCCTTTGGAAGTGGGAGTCCTTTTGAAGTCAGCACCCATCGTTTTTGTGCATAGACTTTCGTGTTGTTCTTCAGTGTAGCCTAGCCCTAATACAAGTTAAGTTGCATGCCATTATGTAGCGCAACACTTAACTAAACCTTACTGCATCGAGTGTGTTGTGCACTAACAAAGACAATCCGGAAGTGATGCAGCCCCCGACACTTAGGATTTGACACTCATTTTCCAGAAGTGTTAGCAACCATCTGGGACCATTTTGTAAATCAAATGATAAATAGTGGAGACCATCCAAGGGTGGAAATATTGCTGGATTAATAGATATTAGATCTAAAAGACAAATCAATGTACTATGTGTTTGATTTGCACCTGTAGGATTACATAGATGAGACACAAAGTATTCACATCTGATTATCAGTTTTTTATTAAGTATTTCTCACTATAAAAGTGAGAATGGTGTTTTAGCTGGACTTCTTAAAGGCATATAATTTTGGATATGTACTGCCCAAAACAATAGAGAAAATACCATTGTGTCCGTGTATGGGCACTTGTTGGTCAGGGTCAGGGTCAGGGTAAATGGGTAAACTGCTTTGCAGACAAGGCCCGAAATGCAACGAACACATTATGTGTCAGGGTCGGCCCCGTGATCGCACGTGTGTAAGCACACTCACATCAACATAACCATCAGATGCAATCAAATGTTTTTCTACTTGTGGTTGACAAATAAAAGGGTATCCCCTGATTGGTTTCTGAAATTAACAGCATGTGCATTTTGTTGCACCCTTATTACGAAGCATGTCTGACTGGTCCGACATATGTATAATTTATATTTAGGTTCTTAGGTTTAGAACTGTATGCAATGTCTAACAAAGGGTACTCAAGATCAGGACACCATGTGCCTTTATTTACCTAAGGCTCATCACTACACACACATGGAGCCCATGGGTAGAGACACACCACGCACACAGTCACATCCATCTGAAGAGACAGCTTTCCGTTGGCAGCCAATATACAGACCCAACGCTTGCTTTATACTCTAAGCATTTCTTGGACGTTATACTCATGGACTTCGTACTGCGCGTTTTTGCGCTGAAAATTTATATTAGTCCCTGTGATGTTTCGTGCTCACCAACCACACACACAGGACTATAATGTTTATATGACACATTCCCATAACCGCTGCTATATAGATCCACTGTTATACGTGAGTTCAGCTTAAATCGATCACATCAGATCACAAAACCTTATCTCTGATTTTGAGGTTTATGTCTATATGCCCTGTGTTTTCTGCAGCGCTTATGGCTGCATTTTCATGTAGGATTCTCGTTCGAACCACGTAGGATGTTTGCTTTGTCAACATGTTAACTACATGATTATATGTATTTCTGAGACCAGTCCCGCCACTTTGTCACCGCGTATTGCGTGAGATTGCCACTTAACACATGTAAGTGCTCCACACGCTGCCTCGGATTCACACTGCAAAGCAGAAAGCAAGAAACACACAAAAATATAGTTTGACTTTTATCTGACTTGTCAATAGCGATCCATTGGTGGTGATGTTCCAACACACCGGCTATATTTCGGCCCGTCGCTTTTCGACGCCACTTGATACTCAAACAACTTACTCACACCTCAGCCTCCTGTTTTAAGTTAGTCACTCTTAGACAGATAAGAATAAAAACTAGTAACAATAATGAAGTCGAATTACTTTGCTGTCTTGATACTGGCGCCGAGCAGTTAGATTTCATTGAATAATGCTCGACTTAGTCGTTTCTTTCTGGTACTTGCACCCCTAAGCTTTTGTTGGTACTCTGTACACTAACTAGACACATGTCTAGCACTCGAGTTGTGCCAAGCGATTGTTCTTGTATACTGAGAAGATTGTTCATACAAGCCCTAGGTAGTACACGTTTTCCCCCCCTTCTGTCGCTTTTGACTTTTTGCGTCCTTAATGAATAATGGACGTCCACCGGCCACCACATGTGTCTTCTTATACTTTTTCCTCCAGAGTTAGTGATATGCGCAGTTACTTTGATGAACATTTGGACCACAATAATTATTCCATTCATATCCACTTCACGAAATATTTCCCAGTCTTGTCATTTCTTCTTGTTTATCTTTTTTTGCGTTCTACATTCACACCCTATTACACCTTTATTCTCCTCTATTACCTAGTGTGAAACATTACTAAAACGCCACACTTGCTCTACACTTCGCCATCCACCTCCACTGTATCGACACCTCCGCCTAATAGTTGGGTTTTCTTTCTAGGCTACTCATGATATGTACCTCACTCACACCCAACAGACACTCGTCCCGATGAGATCCCTCTCACCTTTCGAGCTACACCCCCATAGCATCCCTTTGCCCCGCTATGTTTCCGGTCCCTCAATTTCCCAGCTTGTTCCCGATACACATTGCTTGTCAGTTTGCTTAGGTCACCTTCTTAATACTTGTCTTGCCTGTTACTGCCAAATCCCAAATCCCTCCGCTACCCCCAACTTGTATGGTAATACACCTCTCCTGCTCGATCAAATGACCTGGGACCCCTCCTTCCTCTCCTCCGTCCCCTTATACCACAAGGGCACTCTCTGTATAATTACACGAAGGAACATGGCAAAATCCGTCGCCACGCATCTCCGGTGGATACGATTTTTCCCACCCCTCATTACCTTGTGCGACGCTCCTATCCTGAGTATGTGTATTGTCCATGCCTGATGGCGAACATACAAACAGTCAATTGGCACAAAAAAAACAGGAGCCCACTAGTGTTTAATCATATTTTCATATGTGTCACAACTTATCAGCAGCACATAGTCATCTCCCCTACAACAGCCTTTCGGTAAGTGCTGTTTCCCCCTAACAACAATTCCATATTTTCGTAGCACCAAATGATCCACTCAAACGGTACCCTTTTTTCCTTCCCTCCCCATCTCTCCCCTTTCCCTGGCACCTAAATATAGGACATCCATGCAATCTCAAATGCGCAGGAAATTTTGCATTGTGCACTATCTCTATTTTGTACCACAGATCCCACTACACCAACGGTGTTTAGACCGCTGGCTCCTTTACTCAAGTGCTGCACCAGCACTGTGTTTAGTACACGAATACACGGTTGTGTATATTCAACTTCAAACACACAGCACCAAGCAATTACTCGCTATGTGTGACCGTTTTCATGCATTATAATCACCTCTATTCAGTCGGTCACCCAACCTTGAAGTCTTTTCTCCCCTCCTACAAACAGGGCAGATGCCGTGTCTTACGTGAGGCACTACATAGCCCATAAAGGGAACACTATGAGGCAGCTACTGGTCGCAGAGGAAGGAGTGTTGCAAAAAACGTACATTAAACAATTCACATAGTAGCCGAGACCAATTTGATACTTATGTATTGATATAGTTTAAAATATAATACAGAATGTATTGTAAGAAAGAATGTGCTCCTTGCAGTGTAATATAATGGATATTATATCAAATCACAGTTCACGGATATGGAAATGGTCAGCTAACTAATCAGTTACGTAACTATCCTTATGTATAAAAAATATAAAGATGTACGGATTGTGTGTGTGTGTGTGTGTTGTGTGTTGTGTGGGTGTATATATATAATATATATATATAATATAATATATATATATACATACACACTCACCATTCTGTGGTAACAATACTGTAGTACACGTGTGCATTGTCGCTTACATGCTGTACTCGTGCTTTGCTATAACATAAGCCTTTAGAACTGAGTCCATGGTTTAACCCAAGTAATCCAAGCCATGGTGACATCTGCAAGGAGTTTGTGTGTTCTTCCCTGTCCTGGTACATATTTCCTCCGGGCACTCTGGTTTCTGCTAACAATTATAAAGCCATATTAATGGCTGTGAGTCTGATAGGGTACTTTGATTGTAAGCTCTTTGGTGCCATGTCAGATGTGAATGGATAAAATTAATTGTAGAGTTCTGCAAACATGTTTTATGCATGCTTACTTTAATTAGAAAGTTTGTAGCACTTGGATCAGTAAGTGTTCCAAGTGTTAGCTATTAGAAAATAACCAAACAGTGAAGAAGAATAAATAGTGCAATGTCTGATAAAAGGAACATACGGGTGTATTCACTAAAAGTTCTTATGGTTTAAAATGGTGCTAATTTGCCCACACACAATCAGAGTAAGCTTACAATGTTAAAGGTATGTCCACCCTAAAAATAATTTTTTAAATAGATTCCCCCTGAGCCCAGCCCCAACCGCTATATTTCTATGTTAGAAAGCTCCCCAAACTCTACTTACCTCCCCTTTCCTCCGCCACACTGCCGGCCCTCTGCTTGCGAGAAAATGCAAGCAGAGGGCGGGACCGGCAGTCGCGTCTGTGATGGCTGAGCGGCAGCCAATCACGGACGCGGCTGCCGGGAGCTCATTTCGGCGGAGGAAAGAGAGAGGTAAGTTAAGTTTGGGGAGCTTTCTAAACATATAAATATAGCGGTTGGGGCTGGGGGGGACAGGGGCAATATATATCAAGGGTTTTACACTAGGGGGAGGGATCCTGAGAGGGAGGGGGAGGAGGGGGAGAAGGACTGCCGTACGCATGCCAAACTTTCCCGGAGGCCAGGTAGGAGGCAGAGTCCTATATGGACTTGCTATCCTCCTGGTGGGCAGATTTGGGGACTTTGGGGGGGGACTACAGGAGAACCATATGGAGCTGGGTGTGAGGTAAGGATTACACTACACTACATGATGGGGCCAGTGTGGGGGGATTATAGTTTTGGGGGTGGCATGCCCTTTAAATAAGATCTGATCGGTTGGGGCAAATTTCACCGTTTTAAACGATAAGAATTTTATTGAATCTCCTATAGTTTCTCAAAAGCTTGCATTAAAATATTTAGTTAACCAACTTTACAGTAGGTATCAACTACACTTTCATTGTTTCTATAGATTACTTGGGATGTAAATATCTTGATTTATCATAGGAACATAACCTAGTTATTTCACCGATTCCCTCAACCTGCATAAAACATAGAATTTGACTGTGACTTAATGAGAAAGATAGCAAGTTATGGGGGCATATTGTTCTGAGGAGAGTTATCACACTAAAATATACCGGTAACCATTTTGACCAATATTATGCTTGCAGATGTTGTATTCAGTAGATCAAATGGACTTAAAATTTAGTTCTTGAAGACGTTTCGCTAGTCATCGACTGGCTTTCTCAATTCAGAATGACTTGGACAATAATCTGTTGGCAATTAAGTACCTTGGAAAGTCTCAATAGCATATAGTTGCCAGGTGTAAGGGGCTTCTGTTGCAATTGTGTTGATTGCATTGAGGCTAAGAGGTGTTGTCGAAAAAAATGCCAGGGTAAGCTGTCAAAAAAGCATGTACATGGCAGATAGTTGGTGTTTGAAGCCCCATCCTCTATTTAGGCTTGTTTTCTTTATTTTCACATAAGTAGCCTCCTTGACACCTTTCTTGAACCAGTTCTGATCCTTTGCAAAGATGTTCAAAGGTACGTCCTTTTTCTTAAGATGTAGGGACACGGCTGAGTTGTGACCTGAGGAATTGGCTCTTCTGTGCTGGGCCATACGTTGGTGCAGCTGCTGTTTGGTGCTCCCCCCACATACAAATCAGAGCATTCTTCACTGCACTGACTGTGTATATAAGACGCTTTTCATATATTTCGGTATTGGGTCTTTTGGATGTACCAATTGCTGCCTCAGTGTGTTTGTTGTTTAAAGCATAAAGGGATACAGTGCTTTTTGAAAATTGTTAATTTCTCTGAGACTCCTGCTACATATGGAATGACCGTTGTTTTTTTCTCATGTAATAAAGAAACCAAGCCTGAATGGGGGTGGGGTTTTAACACAAACTGTCTGCCATGTACAAGCGTTTTGACACATTACCCTGGGCAGTTTCGATAACACCTCTATCCTCAATGCATCCACACCTGATATGCTAATTGGGACCTTCCAGGGTACTTAATTGCAGGTTCTTGTACAAGTCATTGAATTGGAAAGCCAGTGGATGACTAGCAAACGTCTTCAAGAACTAAACTAAAAGTCCAGTAGATCTAACCAAATACAAGAGATATACCAGACCTGGATGAATGAGAACCTTCACAAGCATTATACCTGCATAGCGTGTTGTAAGAACTCAGAGGGAACACAAGAGAAATGCTTCAAAACAGTTTGTTATCAACAGTGGATTTCACTGGGAAAAATCACTACAAATAACATGTGTTGTATTAACTAAAATGGAACACTACTGCAAACCTTTTCTCTTAGTGCTACCCAGCTGGATTTGCCTTGACTTAGAAAAATTATAGGGTCCCATATTGGTCAGAAGTCCACAATATCTGCGGGTGTATGTACTGTTCAGAAATACACACTGATATGAAACCTTCCGTTTATTACAGCAAAAATTAATAAATGATTGTGTATTGTGGTTTGTTTGTTTTTTATTCAAAAGACTACTTATTAGTTTGCATATGCCATGCTGAACTGTAAACTGGCAGGCATAAAAAATAAATGTAAATAAAGCCTGATGATGCATGTAAAGTTTGTAGTTAGGGTAAAGTGAGAGTGTATGTATGTGTGTTTGATTACATGATTAAGACTGTGTGCATGTGCAGTATGTATGTGTGTCCAACACTGTCTAATATGTGTGATCAGTTATCTAAGCACAACCTTCCTAGTTTCTTTCTCTTATAATATAGACTATACATTTCTGTACAAGCTTCAACTTTCTGTTCTTTTTTTGCAACACTAGAGCTAAGCATATGGCAATACAAGCTTTGGTACAGTAAGTCACTGTGTAGAACTGAACCAAGCCAGACCTGGTGGTTTGGGCCTTCAGCATCCAAAAAACAAGGCACTCCAATGCACACCGTATTAGAAGTCATCAGCGAATCAAGTAAATTATTTAAACATGTATGCGGACAGTCCTACGAAACCACCTGGGTACTAATTATGGCAGTGAGGTTAGTATGATTTTCCTTTAATGCATCACATGAATGAGTGTGCTTTTTTTTGGAGATTTACACATCAGTTAAACTTAAGCTTAGGTTTTGGAAATAGCACAGGCCCTTTAAATTAGTGAACAGTCCATGAACCCTATATTACATTGGGCATGTGAGGCCTCTGTTTACACAATAGCACATTTATTTAATCAAGTTTCTAAGGTGGTTATTCAATGAAAGTTTTCTAGTTAAAATGGTGCTAATTTTGCCCCAACTATCAGAGTGTAGCTTTCAAATGTTACATAAGTTCTGATTGGTTGGGGCAAAATTAGCACCATTTTAAACGATAAGAAATTTTATTGAATCTCCCTGTAAGGCTTTGTACACACAAACAGATTGACCTATAGTTTTTTTTTTTTAACAAATCAGACAAAGAAACAATCGGACATGGCAGAAAATCATGCAGTTTTCTATGGACCACACAGTCAATGGAAAGATCGGAAGTAAACTATGTTCGCCGCAACTAAGCTGGGTACACACTTCGAAAGCTCGAGCTACAACACAGTCCTGAGCGCTCCCCCATGCACAGCACTCCTCTATGGGAGTCTACCGCGGCCGAGGAAATTTTCCTTCTTTTCAGAACGAGCGTTATGCGGCTGCACGCTCATTCAGAAAGCAAGGTACACACAGTACCGATAAAGCCACGATACCGTCGGATCTGGGGCTTTTTTGGTACTGTGTGTACCCAGCATAACAGGTCGGCCCAAAAATCTGCCAGTGGTGTACATAGCACTCAAAATGTGAAAATGCTCAGACCTACTGTACACATGCGATGAATAAGACTGCAGGGCCTATTACATGCTACGAATGATGGGAATAGCAAGTAAAAGCAGAATGAGATTTGTGGAATAGCATTTTCATCACATCCATTCCTTTACAGAACTAAGCTCCCGGTTTTACACACTTCATTAAATGCTCTAATACACTAACTTTGTGTTTACTGTAAATAAAGAGAAAGTGGTTGTCGCTGGCGAGATAACAGGCCAAAAATTTTCTGTCACTGGATACTTCTTCCAGATCTGGAAGACTGCCAGCGCTAGAAAGGCTGCAACACATTAGCAGTAGAGTTGAAAGGAAATGTGGAGAAGGGGTTGGGGGGCGCAGAAAAGGGAAAGGTTGCTTGAGTTTACTAAAGATGCAGAGTGTTTCCTATTTATGATGATGGTGTGGGTCACAGCTGGGCTCCAGACAAGGTGATGGCATGTGACGGTAGGATGTGGACAAGGAATGGAGGCGGGAAAGAAAAGGAGGAGGAATAGCTGTTTGAAAGTGCAAAGGAATGGCTGAAAAGAAAAGGTTCCTCTGTGAGCGAGACAATAATACCCTAACAGGAACGCTGACTAGCGAGAGGGTAGAAAAAAAAAGATTATTAGGCTGCTCCACAAAGGAATGTGAGATTTTATGTGCAAGTCTGCTAATAAGTTTTTGGAAAATACAGTCTGAATTAGTGTAAGGAAAATTCCATTCCACAGGCACCTTTCTAATTCACACACATTGCAATCTGTTCCACTCAGAAGCTAATTGGTGACTGAGAAGATCTACAAATATAATGATTATATTTGGATGCTGTTGCCAGTTAATAAGTCTGAATTATATATGGTGAGTTTACACCAATGGTTTACGTTTAGCACATTTTTAATGAAGTTACTAGCAGCAAGGTCAAGTTGGGACATGGAGAGCATTTGATTTCAGTTCTGCAATTTAGCGTTAAAAAGGATTTGATGCGCCATTTAAAATGGTTTTCTATTCAGATACATTTTCCCAGCTACCTCCATGCAAGTGCACCCTAGGAAAACCTCACACTCCTGTCAATGTAAAACATAAAGTTGTCTTTTTCCATAGAAAAACATAGTTTCAGCTCCGAAACGACACATAATACTATGTCAAAACCAAGTTTTTGGTTTTATTGGTAGTTTTGACAAGCAGATTTACAGGTGAAACTCCAGCAAATCCCTATCTATAAGTGGGACAGAATCGGGGCTCTGTTTGAACCTGGTTCCGACACTGAACTCCCATTTCTGAAGTTCCGACGGAAGTGCTCAGAACTTTCGAATCACTGAACTAACCCCCGAAAATATATTCTGCAACCCTCAAAATTAGCATGTGGAACCTTCAAAAGTAGCCACGTGTACAGGAAGTTCATTTTGTTAACATTACCCGGTGCCTAGCAATCTACTATAATTTATGTATTTGAATTTACGGAATTGTGGATTTTTTCTAAATTCCGAAAATCTAAAAACAGAAAGAAACTTACTGGTTTCGAACTTTCTATATGACCTTTTTTTCCTTTTTTCTTTAAAATAATTTCTTCATGTATTTCCTTCTTGCATCAAAGTCCTTTTCAATCAAAACGGGTTGATGTTCAGTGAATAAGCAAGTCTGTCATTCACTATGTTTTGGACATTTTTATGGAGTCGGGAGTTCAGAGGAGATTATCAATATTTGTTAAATTGTTAGTTTGTGTAATACATACTTATTTATTCTACATATTCTCTCCCATTTTGATAAATCAGTTCCTCACTGATACCACTTCCTAAGAATGTTCCTTACTAGAGAGTGGCCGGTTCGCGGACCCGAACCCGGATCCGCCGCGGATTTCTCCCGTCCGCGAACGGCGGATTATTCCGGACTTTCGAACTTCCGAACTGCGGATTTTTTTTTTTATGAAATTTTCGAAAATACGAGTATCTCCGTAATTACGAGGATCTACGATACTTGCGGGATACAGAAAAACCGAAGATCCTCGTAATTACGAGGATTCACGTAATTACGAGTAATTCGTGTAAATTTTCAGACGGAGCAAGCCACATGATCCAAATAGCCAATGACAGCTATCATAGTTACAGAAAGCCTCGGTTTTTTTACGGAAATCTTCGTTTTTTACGGGATCCTCGTATTTTCGAAAAATAACGTTTTTTAAAGTCACGCTAGAGGACTGTACTTTTTAGGTATTGTTGGCATTTATACGTGCTTTAAGGCCATTACCCAGGTCCCTGAGTGGTTAAGTGTACGTTACCAAGGCTATTTAGACCCCTTTAATGCGGATTTTGCCGAACTTTCATTTTAATACGTTTTAACGGGTCCGCTCGCGGATTTTCGAATTTTCGGATTTTTTCGAAAATCCGCAGATCCTCGCGCGGACCGATTTTGCGAAGTTCGGAGATCCTATTCCTTACAGTAATTTCTACTGATTGGCTGTTGGATGGGTCAAAGATGCTAAGATCTTTACTGAGCAACGAATCAACCCAGGCGCTGGGTCAAAGGCAACACCATAATGGTCTCTACTAGGGGTCCTGCAAACAGGAAGTCAGTATTTCGGTTGCATTTATTTATACACAGAAAAATGCTGAATTGGCAGGTTAAGGTCATTGGGATGAGAAAATTGCTCTGTTTCTGAAAGTACAGATTTTAGGACTGAATTTTCCCTTTAAATAAAGTTGAGTTTTATTATGCAACCATGTATGTTAGGGTAGACATTAGGACAGTCTTAAATGCAACAGACAAGAGTCCATGTCTAGAATGAGTGTCCCATCAAGGGGACTGTTCTAAAGGAGATATCTACTAGCTTGGATGGGCCAATTGTTTGTAAAAAAAATACACAAATCTTCAGTATATTACCAGTTTTAAAGAACTGCAGGAGTAAAGTATTGCACTTGTAGCCTGCTGCTATAAAAGACAACTTTACTTCATCCCAGCCTGTTTTTTTTCCCTGCCAAAAGTTGAAGGGGCATATTTATAAAGATTGCTAAGTTTTTGCTGCCAATTATCACTGGAGTTTTTGGCAAAATTGGACTTAACTCACTGCTATGAATACCGCAGTGTTCCCCTATTTTATACTTGCGGGATATTTAAGCATGTGCTAACTAGCTTTTGCAAGATCCCCCAAGGCTGCAAAAGGGTGACACAGCAAACCTGCAACGCACTTTGTATGCGGGTGCATGTGCTGCCAGGTTACCTTCAGATGTTTTGAAACTACAACTCCCTGCATTCTGCAACCAAGGAATGTTTGGAGTCATGCGGGGAGATTCAATAAAAGTTCTTATCGTTTAAAATGATGCTTATTAGCCCCAACCAATCAGATCTTATTTAACATTTGAAAGCTAACATCTGATTGTTGGGGCAAAATTAGCACCATTTTAATGATAAGAACGTTTATTGAATAACCCTGATAGTTTTCAAACATCTAGTGGGACACAAAGTTAGACATTCCTGTAATTGAAAATAATTAATAATAATTAACTAGTAAAAATAGTGCACATTTAAAGGCTATGTCCACCCCTAAAATAGAATTTTAATATTCTGCTCCCCCATGTCCCCAGCCCCAACCGCATGTTTTGTTTTTTCAAAAAGCTCCCCAAACTCTTACTTACCTCCCGCTCCTCCGCGCCCATGCCGGCCCTCTGCTTGCGAGAATGCAAGCAGAGGGGCGGGACCGGCAGTCGCGTCTGTGATTGGCTGAGCGGCAGCCAATCACGGACGCGGCTGCCGGTCATTCAGTGCAGCGGAGGAAAGAGGGAGGTAAGTAAGAGTTTGGGGAGCTTTTTAAAAAAAAAAAACATGCGGTTGGGGCTGGGGGACATGGGGAGCAGAATATTAAGGGGGTTTAATGCTAGGGGGAGGATAGTAGAACGGGAGGGAGAGGGAGAGGGAGGGGGGAGAAGGGCTGCCGTACGCATGGCAGGAATTCGGGAGGCCAGGTAGCAGGCAGTGTCCTATATGGACCTGCTAGCCTCCTGGTGGGCAGTTTTTGGAACTTTGGGGGGGGACTACAGGAGAACCAGATGGAGTTGGGATGTGAGGTAAGGATTAAACTACACTACATGGTGGGGCCAGTAGTTGGGGGGATTATAGTTTTGGGGGTGGACATGCCCTTTAATTTTCCACCACCAAATTTCCCTGTCCTGCCCCACCTGGCTACTTTTTCATACCACCCGGCTGGAAAAAAAATCTGGGGAGAAACATGATCCCATACTGCCACATATCAACATTTTGCTTTCTACCACACAGAGCCATAAATTGCAGTATAAAGCAGTCAAACGTACTTATAAAGTTTCTATATGGGTTAACGTTTGCAATTATTTAATAAGTTGTGGAATTATGTCAGATCAAACTACTGCATCAAGGTTGCTTTCTCAATTGGCTCCTAACCTAACAGCTACATTAACTTACTGGGTTAGTTTCACAGGGGGGTTCATGGAATAGAAGTTTTGATGTGAAATTTCGAATGTCGAAACTACACAATATCGGAGCTTATACTTGTTTTCGACGATCAAAACTTTGCAGTTTCTAAGTTTCCATAATACAGACACATCATTACTACTAGTGCTACTTAGTATTAGGTGCCCAGGAGTGAGAGTAAGATTGATAGATGAAATGTAAATTCTGTATGGTTAATATAGGTGACATAGATCTGAAAACCTGTAATTGCAAGATTTTCTTTCCACTGTGTTCTGCAGCCCACCTTCTAAGTGAATGCTAATTATTCTAATCAGCCTTGCTCAAGCAGAAGTCAAGGGAAGGTCAATCAGTGATGAGCAGACGGCCTGCGTAAAGTTTGTGCCTTTCATTATCCCTCTGCCTGTCATCAAATTTCCTGGAACAGTAAGTAGTACCTGTGGGCAAACTTAAATGTACCAGTCACTGTGGGAAAACTTGAATGTACCCGTCACTGTGGGCAAACCATGTACCAGTCACTGTCGGCAAACTTGTATGTACCAGTCACTGTGGGCAAATTTCAATTTACCAGTCACTTTGAGCAAACTTGTATAAACCAGTCTGTGGGCAAACTTGTATGTACCTGTGCATGAGGGCACCTTATATGTATTTCCTGGAACAGTAAGTAGTACCTGTGGGCAAACTTAAATGTACCAGTCACTGTGGGAAAACTTGAATGTACCAGTCACTGTCGGCAAACTTGTATGAACCAGTCACTGTGGGCAAATTTGAATTTACCAGTCACTTGAGCAAACTTGTTATAAACCAGTGACTCAAGTTGACGGGACATGGAGAGCATTTGATTTCAGTTCTGCAATTTAGCGTTAAAAAGGATTTGATGCGCCATTTAAAATGGTTTCTATTCAGATACATTTCCCAGCTACCTCCATGCAAGTGCACCCTAGGAAAACCTCACATCCTGTCAATGTAAAACATAAAGTTGTCTTTTTCCATAGAAAAACATAGTTTCAGCTCAGAAACGACACATAATTACTATGTCAAAACCAAGTTTTTGGTTTTATTGGTAGTTTTTGACAAGCAGATTTACAGGTGAAACTCCAGCAAATCCCATACTATAAGTTGGGACAGAACGGGGCTTGTTGAACCTGGTTCCGACACTGAACTCCCATTTCTGAAGTTCCGACGGAAGTGCTCAGAACTTTCGAATCACTGAACTAACCCCCGAAATATATTCTGCAACCCTCAAAATTAGCATGTGGAACCTTCAAAAGTAGCCAGTGTACAGGAAGTTCATTTTGTTAACATTACCCAGGTGCCTAAGCAATCTACTATAATTTATTTAATTTGAATTACGGAATTGTGGATTTTTTCTAAATTCCGAAAATCTAAAAACAGAAAGAAACTTACTGGTTCGAAACTTTCTATATAGACCTTTTTTCCTTTTTTCTTTAAATAATTTCTTCATGTATTCCTTCTTGCATCAAAGTCCTTTTCAATCAAACACGGGTTGATGTCTTACAGTGAATAAGCAAGTCTGCTCATTCACTATGTTTTTGGACATTTTATAGGGACAGTTCAGAGGAGATTATCAATATTTGTTAAATTGTTAGTTGTGTTAAACATTCTTATTTATTCTACATATTCTCTCCCATTTTGATAAATCAGTTCCTCACTGATACCACTTCCTAAGAATGTTCCTACTAGATGGCCGGTTCGCGGACCCGAACCCGGATCCGCCGCGGATTTCTCCCGTCGCCGAACGGCGGATTATTCCGGTTTCGAACTTCCGAACTGCGGATTTTTTTTTTTATGAAAATTTTCGAAAAAACGAGTATCTCCGTAATTACGAGGATCTACGATACTTGCGGGATACAGAAAAACCGAAGATCCTCGTAATTACGAGGATTCACGTAATTACGAGTAATTCGTGTAAATTTTCAAGACGGAGCAAGCCACAGATCCCAATTAGCCAATGACAGCTATCATAGTTACAGAAAGCCTCGGTTTTTTTACGGAAATCTTCGTTTTTTACGGGAATCCTCGTATTTTCGAAAAATACCGTTTTTTAAAGTCACGCTATGCGGGACTGTACTTTTTAGGTATTGTTGGATTTATACGTGCTTCTAAGGCCATTACCCAGGTCCCTGAGTGGTTAAGTGTACGTTACCAAGGCTATTTAGACCACTTTAATGCGGATTTTGCCGAACTTTCATTTTAATACGTTTAACGGGGTCCGTCGCGGATTTTCGAATTTTCGGATTTTTTCGAAAATCCGCAGATCTCGCGCGGACCGGATTTTGCGAAGTTCGGAGATCTCTATTCCTTACAGTAATTTCTACTGATTGGCTGTTGGATGGGTCAAAGATGCTAAGATCTTTATGAGCAACTGAATCAACCCAGGCGCTGGTCAAAGGCAACACCATAATGGTTCTATACTAGGGGTCCTGCAAACAGGAAGTCAGTATTCGGTGTGCATTTTTATACACAGACAAAATGCTGAATTGGCAGGTTAAGGTCATTGGGATGAGAAAATACTGCTCTGTTTCTGAAAAGTACAGATTTTAGGACTGAATTTTCCCTTTAAATTAAGTTGAGTTTATTATGCAACCATGTATGTTTAGGGTAGACATTAGGACAGTCATCACTAACAAAATAACATGTGTTGTATTAACTAAAATGGAACACTACTGCAAACCTTTTCTCTTAGTGCTACCCAGCTGGATTTGCCTTTGACTTAGAAAATTATAGGGTCCATATTGGTCAGAAGTCCACAATCATCTGCGTGTGTATGTACTGTTCAGATATACACACTGATATGAAACCCTTCCGTTTATTACAGCAAAAATTAATAAATGATTGTGTATTGTGGTTTGTTTGTTTTTTATTCAAAAGACTACTTATTAGTTTGCATATGCCATGCTGAACTGTAAACTGGCAGGCAATAAAAATAAATGTAAATAAAGCCTGATGATGCATGTAAAGTTTGTAGTTAGGGTAAAGTGAGAGTGTATGTATGTGTGTTTGATTACATGATTAAGACTGTGTGCATGTGCAGTATGTATGTGTGTCCAACACTGTCTACTATGTGTGATCAGTTATCTAAGCACAACCTTTCCTAGTTTCTTTCTCTTATAATATAGACTATACATTTCTGTACAAGCTTCAATCTTTCTGTTCTTTTTTTTGCAACACTAGAGCTAAGCATATGGCAATACAAGCTTTGGTACAGTAAGTCACTGTGTAGAACTGAACCAAGCCAGACCTGGTGGTTTGGGCCTTCAGCAATCCAAAAAACAAAGGCACTCCAATGCACACCGTATTAAGAAGTCATCATGCGAATCAAGTAAAATTATTTAAACATGTATGCGGACAGTCCTACGAACACACCTGGGTACTAATTATGGCAGTGAGGTTAGTATGATTTTCCTTTAATGCATCACATGAATGAGTGTGCTTTTTTTTGGAGATTTACACATCAGTTAAACTTAAGCTTAGGTTTTGGAAATAGCACAGGCCCTTTAAATTAGTGAACAGTCCATGCTAACCCTATATTACATTGGGCTATGTGAGTGCCTCTGTTTACACAATAGCAACATTTATTTAATCAAGTTTCTAAGGTGGTTATTCAATGAAAGTTCTTATCGTTTAAAATGGTGCTAATTTTGCCCCAACCTATCAGATGTTAGCTTTCAAATGTTACATAAGTTCTGATTGGTTGGGGCAAAATTAGCACCATTTTAAACGATAAGAAATTTTATTGAATCTCCCTGTAAGGCTTTGTACACACAAACAGATTGACCTATAGTTTTTTTTTTTTAACAAATCAGACAAAAGAACAATCGGACATGGCAGAAAATCATGCAGTTTTCTATGGACCACACAGTCAATGGAAAGATCGGAAGTAACTATGTTCGCCGCAACTAAAGCTGGGTACACACTTCGAAAGCTCGAGCTACACACAGTCCTGAGCGCTCCCCCATGCACAGCACTCCTCTATAGGGAGTCTACCGCGGCCGAGGGAAATTTTCCTTCTTTTCAGAACGAGCGTTATGCGGCTGCACGCTCATTCAGAAAAGCAAGGTACACACAGTACCGATAAAGCCACGATACCGTCGGATCTGGGGCTTTTTTGGTACTGTGTGTACCCAGCATAACAGGTCGGCCCAAAATATCTGCCAGTGTGTACATAGCACTCAAAAATGTGAAAATGCTCAGACCTACTGTACACATGCGATGAATAAGACTGCAGTGCCTATTACATGCTACGAATGATGGGAATAGCAAAGTAAAAGCAGAATGAGATTTGTGGAATAGCATTTTCATCACATCCATTCCTTTTACAGAACTAAGCTCCCGGTTTTACACACTTCATTAAATGCTCTAATACACTAACTTTGTGTTTACTGTAAATAAAGAGAAGGTGGTTGTCGCTGGCGAGATAACAGGCCAAAACTTTTCTGTCACTGGATACTTCTTCCAGATCCTGGAAGACTGCCAGCGCTAGAAAGGCCTGCAACACATTAGGCAGTAGAGGTTGAAAGGAAATGTGGAGAAGGAGGTTGGGGGGACGGCAGAAAAGGGAAAGGTTGCTTGAGTTTACTAAAGATGCAGAGTGTTTCCTATTTTATGATGAATGGTGGTGGGTCACAGCTGGAGCATTCCAACAAGGGGGACGTAGTAGGGGGAATGTGAGGCGGGAAAGAAAAGGAGGAGGAATAGCTGTTTTGAAAGTGCAAAGGAATGGCTGAAAAGAAAAGGTTCCTCTGTGAGCGAGACACATAATACCCTAACAGGAACTGCTGCACTGAGGGGCTAGTTAAAAAAAAAAGAATTATTAGGCTGCAGTCCACAAAGGAATGTGAGATTTTATGTGCAAGTCTGCTAATAAGTTTTTTGGAAAATACAGTCTGAATTAGTGTAAAGGAAATTTCCATTCCACAGGCACCTTTCTAATTCCACACACATTGCAATCTGTTCCACTCAGAAGCTAATTGGTAGACTGAGAAGATCTACAAATATAAATGATTATATTTAGTGCATGCTGTTGCCCAGTTAATAAGTCTGAAATTATATATGGTGAGTTTACACCAATTGGTTTACGTTTAGCACATTTTTAATGAAGTTACTAGCAGCAAGGTCAAGTTGCGGGACATGGAGAGCATTTGATTTCAGTTCTGCAATTTAGCGTTAAAAAGGATTTGATGCGCCATTTAAAATGGTTTCTATTCAGATACATTTTCCCAGCTACCTCCATGCAAGTGCACCCTAGGAAAACCTCACACTCCTGTCAATGTAAAACATAAAGTTGTCTTTTTCCATAGAAAAACATAGTTTCAGCTCAGAAACGACACATAATACTATGTCAAAACCAAGTTTTTTGGTTTTATTGGTAGTTTTGACAAGCAGATTTACAGGTGAAACTCCAGCAAATCCCTATCTATAAGTTGGGACAGAATCGGGGCTCTGTTTGAACCTGGTTCCGACACTGAACTCCCATTTCTGAAGTTCCGACGGAAGTGCTCAGAACTTTCGAATCACTGAACTAACCCCCGAAAATATATTCTGCAACCCTCAAAATTAGCATGTGGAACCTTCAAAAGTAGCCACGTGTACAGGAAGTTCATTTTGTTAACATTACCCAGGTGCCTAAGCAATCTACTATAATTTATGTATTTGAATTTACGGAATTGTGGATTTTTTCTAAATTCCGAAAATCTAAAAACAGAAAGAAACTTACTGGTTTCGAACATTTCTATATATGACCTTTTTTTTCCTTTTTTCTTTAAAATAATTTCTTCATGTATTTCCTTCTTGCATCAAAGTCCTTTTCAATCAAACACGGGTTGATGTCTTACAGTGAATAAGCAAGTCTGCTCATTCACTATGTTTTGGACATTTTTATAGGGACAGTTCAGAGGAGATTATCAATATTTGTTAAATTGTTAGTTTGTGTAATACATACTTATTTATTCTACATATTCTCTCCCATTTTGATAAATCAGTTCCTCACTGATACCACTTCCTAAGAATGTTCCTTACTAGAGATGGCCGGTTCGCGGACCCGAACCCGGATCCGCCGCGGATTTCTCCCGTCCGCGAACGGCGGATTATTCCGGACTTTCGAACTTCCGAACTGCGGATTTTTTTTTTTTATGAAAATTTTCGAAAATACGAGTATCTCCGTAATTACGAGGATCTACGATACTTGCGGGATACAGAAAAACCGAAGATCCTCGTAATTACGAGGATTCACGTAATTACGAGTAATTCGTGTAAATTTTCAAGACGGAGCAAGCCACATGATCCAAATTAGCCAATGACAGCTATCATAGTTACAGAAAGCCTCGGTTTTTTTACGGAAATCTTCGTTTTTTACGGGAATCCTCGTATTTTCGAAAAATACCGTTTTTTTAAAGTCACGCTAGCGGACTGTACTTTTTAGGTATTGTTGGCATTTATACGTGCTTCTAAGGCCATTACCCAGGTCCCTGAGTGGTTAAGTGTACGTTACCAAGGCTATTTAGACCACTTTTAATGCGGATTTTGCCGAACTTTCATTTTAATACGTTTTAACGGGTCCGCTCGCGGATTTTCGAATTTTCGGATTTTTTCGAAAATCCGCAGATCCTCGCGCGGACCGGATTTTGCGAAGTTCGGAGATCTCTATTCCTTACAGTAATTTCTACTGATTGGCTGTTGGATGGGTCAAAGATGCTAAGATCTTTACTGAGCAACTGAATCAACCCAGGCGCTGGGTCAAAGGCAACACCATAATGGTCTCTACTAGGGGTCCTGCAAACAGGAAGTCAGTATTTCGGTTGCATTTATTTATACACAGACAAAATGGGTTAAGGTCTTGGGATGAGAAAATACTGCTCTGTTTTCTGAAAAGTACAGATTTAGGACTGAATTTCCCTTTAAATAAAAGTTGAGTTTTATTATGCAACCATGTATGTTTAGGGTAGACATTAGGACAGTCTTAAATGCAACAGACAAGAGTCCATGTCTAGAAATGAGTGTCCCATCAAGGTGACTGTTCTAAAGGAGATATCTACTAGCTTGGATGGGCCAATTGTTTGTAAAAAAAATACACAAATCTTCAGTTATATTACCAGTTTTAAAGAACTGCAGGAGTAAAGTATTGCACTTGTAGCCTGCTGCTTATAAAAGACAACTTTACTTCATCCCAGCCTGTTTTTTTTCCCTGCCAAAAGTTGAAGGGGCATATTTATAAAAGATTGCTAAGTTTTTGCTGCCAATTATCACTGGAGTTTTTGGCAAAATTGGACTTAACTCACTGCTATGAATACCGCAGTGTTCCCCTATTTTATACTTGCGGGATTATTTAAGCATGTGCTAACTAGCTTTTGCAAGATCCCCCAAGGCTGCAAAAGGGTGACACAGCAAACCTGCAACGCACTTTGTATGCGGGTCGCATGTGCTGCCAGGTTACCTTCAGATGTTTTGAAACTACAACTCCCTGCATTCTGCAACCAAGGAATGTTTGGAGTCATGCGGGGAGATTCAATAAAAGTTCTTATCGTTTAAAATGATGCTAATTTAGCCCCAACCAATCAGATCTTATTTAACATTTGAAAGCTAACATCTGATTTGTTGGGGCAAAATTAGCACCATTTTAAATGATAAGAACGTTTATTGAATAACCCTGATAGTTTTCAAACATCTAGTGGGACAAAAGTTAGACATTCCTGTAATTGAAAATAATTAATAATAATTAACTAGTAAAAATAGTGCACATTTAAAGGCTATGTCCACCCCTAAAATAGAATTTTAATATTCTGCTCCCCCATGTCCCCCAGCCCCAACCGCATGTTTTGTTTTTTCAAAAAGCTCCCCAAACTCTTACTTACCTCCCCTCGATCCTCCGCCGCACTGCCGGCCCTCTGCTGCGAGAATGCAAGCAGAGGGGCGGGACCGGCAGTCGCGTCTGTGATTGCTGAGCGGCACCAATCACGGACGCGCTGCCGGTCATTCAGTGCAGCGGAGAAAGCGAGAGTAAGTAAGAGTTTGGGGAGCTTTTTAAAAAAAAAAACATCGGTTGGGCTGGGGGACATGGGGGAGCAGAATATTAGGGGGTTTAAGGCAGGGGGAGGGATAGTAGAACGGGAGGGAGAGGAGAGGAGGGGGGAGAAGGGCTGCCGTACGCATGCAGGAATCTCCGGGAGGCCAGGTACAGGCAGTGTCCTATATGGACCTGCTAGCCTCCTGGTGGGCAGTTTTTGGAACTTTGGGGGGGGACTACAGGAGAACCAGGATGGAGTTGGGATGTGAGGTAAGGATTAAACTACACTACATGGTGGGGCCAGTAGTTGGGGGGATTATAGTTTTGGGGGTGGACATGCCCTTTAATTTTCCCCACCACCAAATTTCCCTGTCCTGCCCCACCTGGCTACTTTTTCATACCACCCGGCTGGAAAAAAATTCTGGGGAGAACACTGATTCCCATACTGCCACATATCAACATTTTGCTTTCTACCACACAGAGCCATAAATTGCAGTATAAAGCAGTCAAACGTACTTATAAAGTTTCTATATGGGTTAACGTTTGCAATTATTTTAATAAGTTGTGGAATTATGTCAGATCAAACTACTGCATCAAGGTTGCTTTTCTCAATTGGCTCCTAACCTAACAGCTACATTAACTTACTGGGTTAGTTTCACAGGGGGGTTCATGGAATAGAAGTTTTGATGTGAAATTTCGAATGTCGAAACTACACAATATCGGAGCTTATACTTGTTTTCGACGATCAAAACTTTGCAGTTTCTAAGTTTCCATAATACAGACATCATTTACTACTAGTGCTACTTAGTATTAGGTGCCCAGGAGTGAGAGTAAGATTGATAGATGTAAATGTAAATTCTGTATGGTTAATATAGGTGACATAGATCTGAAAACCTGTAATTCTGCAAGATTTTCTTTTCCACTGTGTTCTGCAGCCCACCTTCTAAGTGAATGCTAATTATTCTAATCAGCCTTGCTCAAGCAGAAGTCAAGGGAAGGTCAATCAGTGATGAGCAGACGGCCTGCAGTAAATGTTTGTGCCTTTCATTATCCCTCTGCCTGTCATCAAATTTCCTGGAACAGTAAGTAGTACCTGTGGGCAAACTTAAATGTACCATCACTGTGGGAAAACTTGAATGACCATTCACTGTGGGCAACCTGTGTACCAGTCACTGTCGGCAAACTTGTATGTACCAGTCACTGTGGGCAAATTTCAATTTACCAGTCACTTTAGCAAACTTGTATAACCAGTCACTGTGGGCAAACTTGTATGTACCTGTGCATGAGGGCACCTTATATGTATTTCCTGGAAGATAAGTAGTACCTGTGGCAACTTAAATGTACCAGTCACTGTGGGAAAACTTGAATGTACCAGTCACTGTCGGCAAACTTGTATGAACCAGTCACTGTGGGCAAATTTGAATTTACCAGTCACTTTGAGCAAACTTGTATAAACCAGTGACTGTGGGCAAACTTGTATGTACCTGTGCATGAGGGCACCTTATATGTATCAGTCTGTGTTGGCTAGGCAGGGGGCAACTTATACTAACATGTCTGCATGGGTTGGGTATAGGGCATTTTATATTTACCAGTCTATTGGGCTGGGTATAAGGGCATCTTAATTTACAAGTCTATAGGGGTGGGCATGAGGGAAACTTATATTTGCAAGTATGTGTGGTCTGGCATGAGTGCATCTTATATTTACCAGTCTGTGTGGGCTGGACATAAGGCAAATCTTCTATTTACAAGTCATTGTGAGCTGGGCATGAGGGCATGTTTATATTACCAGTCTGAGCTGGGCATCTTATATTTACAAGTCTGTGTGGGCTGGGCATGAGGGAAATCTATTATATATATATATATATATATATATATATATATATATATACATACACTCACAGACATTCTGTGGTAACAATACTGTAGTACACGTGTGCATTGTCGCTTACATGCTGTACTCGTGCTTTGCTATTTATACATTAATGCCTTTAGAACTGAGTCCATGGTTTAACCCAAGTAATCCAAGCCATGGTGACATCTGCAAGGAGTTTGTGTGTTCTCCCTGTCCTGGTACATATTTCCTCCGGGCACTCTGGTTTCTGCTAACAATTATAAAGCCATATTAATAGGCTGTGAGTCTGATAGGGTACTTTGATTGTAAGCTCTTTGGTGCCATGTCAGATGTGAATGGATAAAATTAATTGTAGAGTTCTGCAAACATGTTTTATTGCATGCTTACTTTAATTCAGAAAGCTTTGTAGCACTTGGAATCAGTAAGTGTTCCAAGTGTTAGCTATTAGAAATATAACCAAACAGTGAAAGAATAAATAGTGCAATGTCTGATAAAAGGAACATACAGGGTTATTCCATAAAAGTTCTTATGGTTTAAAATGGTGCTAATTTTGCCCCAACCAATCAGATGTAAGCTTACAAATGTTAAAGGGTATGTCCACCCTAAAAATAATTTTTTAATATAAGATTCCCCCTGCCAGCCCAGCCCCAACCGCTATATTTCTATGTTTAGAAAGCTCCCCAAACTCTACTTACCTCCCCTCTTTCCTCCGCCACACTGCCGGCCCTCTGCTTGCGAGAAAATGCAAGCAGAGGGGCGGGACCGGCAGTCGCGTCTGTGATTGGCTGAGCGGCAGCCAATCACGGACGCGGCTGCCGGGAGCTCATTTCGGCGGAGGAAAGAGGAGAGGTAAGTTAAGTTTGGGGAGCTTTCTAACATATAAATTAGCGGTTGGGGCTGGGGGGGACAGGGCAATACTATATATCAAGGGTTTTACACTAGGGGGAGGGAATCCTGAGAGGAGGGGGAGGGAGGGGGAGAGGACTGCAGTAACGCATGCCAACTTCTCCCGGAGGCCAGGTAGGAGGCAGAGTCCTATATGACTCGCTATCCTCCTGGTGGGCAGTTTGGGGACTTTGGGGGGGGACTACAGGAGAACCATATGGAGCTGGGGTGTGAGTAAGGATTACACTACACTACATGATGGGGCCAGTAGTTGGGGGGATTATAGTTTTGGGGGTGGACATGCCCTTTAAATAAGATCTGATCGGTTGGGGCAAATTTAGCACCGTTTTAAACGATAAGAACTTTTATTGAATCTCCCTATAAGTTTTCTCAAAAGCTTGCATTAAAATATTTAGTTAACCAACTTTACAGTAGGTATCAACTACACTTTCATTGTTTCTATAGATTACTTGGGATGTAAATATCTTGATTTATCATTTAGGAACATAACCTAGTTATTTCACCGATTCCCCATAACCTGCATAACACATAGAATTTTGACTGTGACTTAATGAGAAAGATAGCAAGTTATGGTGCATATTGTTCTGAGGAGAGTTATCACACTAAAATATACCGGTAACCATTTTGACCAATATTATGCTTGCAGATCTGTTGTATTCAGTTAGATCAAATGGACTTAAAATTTAGTTCTTGAAGACGTTTCGCTAGTCATCCGACTGGCTTTCTCAATTCAGAATGACTTGTACAATAATCTGTTGGCAATTAAGTACCTTGGAAAGTCTCAATTAGCATATAGTTGCCAGGTGTAAGGGGCCTTCTGTTGCAATTGTGTGATTGCATTGAGGCTAAGAGGTGTTGTCGAAAACTGCCCAGGGTAAGCTGTCAAAACAGCATTGTACATGGCAGATAGTTGGTGTTGAAGCCCCATCACCTCTATTTAGGCTTGTTTTCTTTATTTTCACATAAGTAGCCTCCTTGACACCTTTCTTGAACCAGTTCTGATCCTTTGCAAAGATGTTCAAAGGTACGTCCTTTTTCCTTAAGATGTAGGTACACGGCTGAGTTGTGACCTGAGGAATTGGCTCTTCTGTGCTGGGCCATACGTTGGTGCAGCTGCTGTTTGGTCTCCCTTAGCTACAGAGAATATCTATCCAGAGTCAATTATGATTCACTGAATCTCCTGCCCTCATGTGAATTACACAATTGGAAGCTTGTAGTAAAACTTGGTGACTTCAGCTTTCTGTGCCCTCTGTTAAAGCCAGCCTGTGTCACATTAGGTGGGGGGGTGACAACTGATTATAAATGAATACAAAAATAAACCCGCTTGAGTTTACAGGGATAAAGGTTAGATAGCAGTGCCTCAATCTGAGCACAGTGTGTGCATTACTTTCTATTTGTGTTGTGAAACAGACCTTTTCCGGGAAGGGGCTGTGAGGGCAGCAACTACCAAAGAAAAAAATGCCAGTCTAGACTCGGTGCAGTCACAGATGGAACAGTTTCCCTCAGAGATTCAGTTTTCACAGATATGTTAAGACATTGGAAACTAGGATTGTTAAAATTAATATATATATATATAAATATATAATATATATATAGATATAATATAATATATAATATATACACACACACACACACACACACACACACACACACACATACACACACACATCCATACACATTTAAAGCAATTTAAGGAATACCTTGCTAGAACTAAAGTCAGAGCAAAGTAAAAGCTGTAATACATTCATCAAATAGAAATTAGAATGAATGGGATTTATGAATGCACAATACATCAGTACTGCATATAAATGGCACTACCAATGTAGTGATGGATAGAAAATGGCAGGAGCCACAGTATAGACAAAAGAGATCAGCAAAGACCTAAATACATATAATATTTGCTAATGTAAACAGTAAGAATAGCTAAACAATTGTATTTGGTCATAAAACTAATATTTCAACTTAAGTTCAAATTCTTTAATAGTGTTTAGAATATCCATCTTCAGTCCCAAAATTGAGAGTGGTATTGGATTAGCTGCTAAATTGTAACTGCAGCTTAAGTGCTGGGGTAAGGGTAGCCAATGTCATTGATCCTGGCAGATGTATGTGCCTGTGTACATTATAACAACAAAGTTGGCAATATCTACACATGCTGGGGTGATTAATACCCTTCCCTGGCAGGTAGGAAATGTAAGATTGAGGCCCCACTCTAACATGCTCCCAATGCACGTTAACGCTCGCGATTGCACACATGACTGCGATCTCGGTGTGGCCTAGTAATAATCACAAAGTGATAAAGGCGCACTCCAAAACATGATATTATTATGGCGCCCATTTCAGACCACCTGAGGAAGGTGGCACATTCCCCAAACGTTGTGTTTTGATATTGTGGCTTTGAATAGATAATTTCACGTTTTGGAGTGCGCCTTCATCACTTATGATTATTACTACTTTTTCTCCTTTGGAAGTGGGAGTGCCTTTTGAAGTCAGCACCCCGTCGGTTTTTGTGATATAGACTTTCGTGTTGTTCTTCAGTGTAGCCTAGCCCTAATACAAGTTAAGTTGCATGCCATTATGTAGCGCAACACTTAACTTAAACCTTACTGCCGAGTGTGTTGTGCTACTAACAAAGAATCCGGAAGTGATGCAGCCCCCGACACTTAGGATTTACACTCATTTTCCAAGAAGTGTTAGCAACCATCTGGGACCATTTTGTAAATTCAAAATGATAAATAGTGGAGACCATCAAGGGTGGAAATATTGCTGGATTAATAGATATTAGATCTAAAAGACAAATCAATGTACTATTTGTTTGACTTGCACCTGTAGGATTAATAGATGAGAAAGTCACATCTGATTATCAGTTTTATTAAGTATTTTCTCAACTATAAAAGTAGAGAATGTGTTTTTAGCATGGACTTCTTAAAGGCATATAATTTTGGAATTATTTACTCCCAAACAATAGGAAAAATACCATTGTGTCGTGTATGGGCACTTTGTTGGTCAGGGTCAGGGTCAGGGTAAATGGTAAACTGCTTTGCAGACAAGGCCCGAATGCACGAAACACATTATGTGTCAAGGTCGGCCCCGTGATCGCACGTGTGTAAGCACCTCACATCAACAGTAACCAATCAGATGCAATCAAATGTTTTTAACTTGTGGTTGACAAATAAAAGGGTTCCCCTGATTGGTTTCTGCAAATAACAGCATGTGCATTTTGTTGCACCTCTATTAACGAAGATGTCTGACTGGTCAGACCTATGTATAATTATATTTGGTTCTAGGTTTAGAACTGTATGCAATGTCTAAGCAAAGGGTACTCACAGATCAGGCACACCATGTGCCTTTATTTACCTAAGGCTCACTCACTACACACAACATGGGCAGGTAAGACACCACATTCTACATCCTACAAGCGTGGCTGCAAATACAGATAAGTTGCATTACTCTAACCTTCTCTATAAATGGCCTGTAATTGTGGCACTTGTATTATTCTGGATGGCTACCAAAATAAGCATATATGTTTATGAACATTCCCATAAAGTGTATAAGAATGTTAAGGAGTGTAATCTTCACAAGAAACCTTATCCTTGATTTGAGGTATATTCTATATGCCCTTCTTGCAGGCTATGGTGCTTTTCAATGATTCTCCTTAATTATGTTTTGTGTCAACCTTTAACATGATTATTTGACTTGTAACGGTATGGGATGATTAACACTGAACCCACGTGCTGGAACTGCAATGCAGATAAGCAAACAAAAATAATTGCTTTATCTACTCAAAGGATATTGTGAGAGTCCAACAGGAGGCCTTGGCTTTTCTGACCTCCAGAAACACTTTTCCCTTTCTTGTTTTGGTAGTAACTTAGACAAGGAAAAGAAAAAAAGTAATAATGAAGGAATTCTTTGCTGCTGATATGGGGGAGATTTAGAATAGCTCGACTTAGTTCGTGTACTTGCCAAGCTTCTGTTGGACTCACACAAAAGACACATTGTCTAGGCACTCGTGCCGGCTGTATACTGAGCAGCTTGTTTATGCTAATGCCCACCGTTCTTGCTTGGTCTTAGAAAATGGCGCCAAATGTGTCTTCTATTTTTTTCCAGGAGATATCTGTTTTACTTGAATGACATTACAAAATTATCCATTCAAACCCCAAATATTTCCAGCTTCAGTACTTTTGTTTAACATATACCCCTATAAATTAGAAAAATAAACTCCAATTTTTCAGATATACTATACTGTAACTTTGGTATAGGTATGCTATATACCAAAGAAGCTTTGAGATTCAGAGATAGCGGTGGTTTGCAATTCCAGAGAAAAGCTGGCAGTTTGCAGTCCTATATGTGCTTTTTATGCCAAATAATTGTACCTGAGGGAAAACTTCTGGCTACAATATTGGATATAACAATTGCTTTTATAATACAGAAGGAATTAAAATGGGAGCACTGGTGGAATATTTCCATATATTAATCTACGTATGTATTTCAGTGATTGGCTAACATAAAAAGTAATGCAAAAAACACAGGAGCAAAGTTATCATATTATTTATCAAATATAGCAGAAATCATTTAAACAGCGGTAAGGGCAAAACAATTCACATTTGTAGAAAAAACATCAAGGTGAGGTACCAAATAAGGACATCATGCAACTCAAATGCGTGAAATTGTTGTGCTTATTATTGAATATACACAACGTGTTTCGGACAGCTCGGTCCTTTATCAAGTGTGACCGAGCTGTCCGAAACATGTTGTGTATATTCAATAAATAAGCACAAGCAATTATCGCATTTGAGTTGCATTAAATCCTATTTGGTACCTCACCTTGATGTTTTTCTACAAATTGGATGCTTGGAGGCAAAGCATAAAGGGAACCATGAGGCAGCTACTGGTCGCAGAGGAAAGGTGTTGCAAAAACGTACATTAAAACAATTCACATCTAGTAGCCGATGACCAATTTGTATACTTTATTGTATCTGATATAGTTTTAAATATAATACAGAATGTATTGTAAGAAAGAATGTGCTCCTTGCAGTGTAATATAATGGATATTATATCACATCACAGTTCACGGATATGTAAATGGTCAGCTAACTAATCAGTACGTAACTATCCCTTATGTATAAAAAATATAAAGATGTACGGTAGTTGTGTGTGGTGTGTGTGTGGTGTGTGTGTGTGTGTGTATATATATATAATATTATATATTATATATATATATATATACATACACTCACAGACATTCTGTGGTAACAATACTGTAGTACACGTGTGCATTGTCGCTTACATGCTGTACTCGTGCTTTGCTTTTATACATTAATGCTTTAGAAACTGAGTCCATGGTTTAACCCATAATCCAAGCCATGGTGACATCTGCAAGGAGTTTGTGTGTTCTCCCTGTTCTGGTACATATTTCCTCCGGGCACTCTGGTTTCTGCTAACAATTATAAAGCATATTAATAGGCTGTGAGTCTGATAGGGTACTTTGATTGTAAGCTCTTTGGTGCCATGTCAGATGTGAATGGATAAAATTAATTGTAGAGTTCTGCAAACATGTTTTAGCATGCTTACTTTAATTCAGAAAGCTTTGTGACACTTGGAATCAGTAAGTGTTCCAAGTGTTGCTATTAGAAATATAAACAAACAGTGAAAGAATAAATAGTGCAATGTCTGATAAAAGGAAAATACAGGGTTATTCCCTAAAATTCTTATGGTTTAAAATGGTGCTAATTTTGCCCCAACCAATCAGATGTAAGCTTACAAATGTTTAAGGGTATGTCCACCCTAAAATAATTTTTAATATAAGATTCCCCCTGCCAGCCCAGCCCCAACGCTATATTTCTATGTTTAGAAAGCTCCCCAAACTCTACTTACCTCCCCTCTTTCCTCCGCCACACTGCCGGCCCTCTGCTTGCGAGAAAATGCAAGCAGAGGGGCGGGACCGGCAGTCGCGTCTGTGATTGGTGAGCGGCAGCCAATCACGGACGCGGCTGCCGGGAGCTCATTTCGGCGGAGGAAAGAGGAGAGGTAAGTTAAGTTTGGGGAGCTTTCTAAACATATAAATATAGCGGTTGGGGCTGGGGGGGACAGGGGCAATACTATATATCAAGGGTTTTACACTAGGGGGAGGGAATCCGAGAGGGAGGGGAGGGAGGGGGAGAAGGACTGCAGTACGCATGCCAAATTCTCTCGGAGGCCAGGTAGGGGCAGAGTCCTATATGGACTCTGCTATCTCCTGGTGGGCAGATTTGGGGACTTTGGGGGGGGACTACAGGAGAACCCATGGAGCTGGGGTGTGAGGTAAGGATTACACTACACTACATGATGGGGCCAGTAGTTGGGGGGATTATAGTTTTGGGGGTGGACATGCCCTTTAAATAAGATCTGATCGGTTGGGGCAAATTTAGCACCGTTTTAAACGATAAGAACTTTTATTGAATCTCCTATAAGTTTTCTCAAAGCTTGCATTAAAATATTTGTTAACCAACTTTACAGTAGGTATCAACTACACTTTCATTGTTTCTATAGATTACTTGGGATGTAAATATCTTGATTTATCATTTAGGAACATAACCTAGTTATTTCACACGATTCCCCATAACCTGCATAACACAAGAATTTTGACTGTGACTTAATGAGAAAGATAGCAAGTTATGGTGCATATTGTTCTGAGGAGAGTTATCACACTAAAATATACCGGTAACCATTTTGACCAATATTAGCTTGCAGATCTGTTGTATTCAGTTAGATCAAATGGACTTAAAATTTAGTTCTTGAAGACGTTTCGCTAGTCATCCGACTGGCTTTCTCAATTCAGAATGACTTGTACAATAATCTGTTGGCAATTAAGTACCTTGGAAAGTTCAAATAGCATATAGTTGCCAGGTGTAAGGGGCCTTCTGTTGCAATTGTGTGATTGCATTGAGGCTAAGAGGTGTTGTCGAAAACTGCCCAGGGTAAGCTGTCAAAACAGCATTGTACATGGCAGATAGTTGTGGTGTTGAAGCCCCATCACCTCTATTTGGCTTGTTTCTTTTTTCACATAAGTAGCCTCCTTGACACCTTTCTTGAACCAGTTCTGATCCTTTGCAAAGATGTTCAAAGGTACGTCCTTTTTCCTTAAGATGTAGGTACACGGCTGAGTTGTGACCTGAGGAATTGGCTCTTCTGTGCTGGGCATACGTTGGGTGCAGCTGTGTTTGGTCTCCCCCACATACAAATCAGAGCAATCTTCACTGCACTGCACTGTGTATATAATGACGTTTTCATATATTTCGGTATGGGTCTTTTGGATGTACCAATTGCTGCCTCAGTGTGTTGTTGGTTTAAAGCATAAAGGGATACAGTGCTTTTTGAAAATTGTTAATTTCTCTGAGACTCCTGCTACATATGGAATGACCGTTGTTTTTTTTCATGTAAATAAAGAAACCAAGCCTGAATTGGGGTGGGGTTTTTAACACAAACTGTCTGCCATGTACAATGCGTTTTGACACATTACCCTGGGCGTTTCGATAACACCTCTTATCCTCAATGCATCCACACCTGATATGAATATGGGACCTTCCAGGGTACTTAATTGCAGGTTTTGTACAAGTCATTCTGAATTGAGAAAGCCAGTTGGATGACTAGCAAAACGTCTTCAAGAACTAAACTAAAAGTCCAGTAGATCTACACAAATACAAGAGATATACCATGACCTGGATGAATGAGAACCTTCACAAGCATATACCTGCATAGCGTGTTGTAAGTAACTCAGAGGGAACACAAGAGATGCTTCAGAACAGTTTGTTATACAACAGTGGATTTCACTGGGAAAAATCACTAACAAAATAACATGTGTTGTATTAACTAAATGGAACACTACGCAAACCTTTTTCTGTCTTGTGCTACACCAGCTGGATTGGCCTTTGACTTAGAAAATTATAGGGTCCATATGGTCAGAAGTCCCACACTCATCTGCGTTGTGTAGTACTGTTCAGATATACACACTGATATGAAACCCTCCGTTATTACAGCAAAAATTAAGAATGATGTGTCTTGTGGTTTGTTGGTTTTTTATTCAAAAGACTACTTATTAGTGAGGCATATGCCATGCTTGAACTTGGAAATGGCAGGCAATAAAAATAAATGTAAATAAAGCCTGATGAGCATGTAAAGTTTTGTAGTTAGGGTAAAGTGAGAGTGTAGTATGTGTGTTTGATTACGTGAGTAGACTGGTGGCATTGTGCAGTAGCTGTATGTGTCCAACACTGTTCTATATGGGTGATCGTTATCTAAGCACAACCTTTCCTAGTTTCTTTCCTTAAATAAGCTATACATTTCGGGACAAGATTCAATCTTTCTGTCTTTTTTTTGCAAACTAGAGCTACGCATGATGGCAAGACAAGCTTGGTACAGTAAGTCACTGGTAGAACTGAACCCAAGCCAGACCGGGTGGGTTGGGCCTTCAGCAATCCAAAAAAACAAAGGCACCTCAATGCACACCGTATTAAGAAGTCATCATGCGAATAAAGTCAAAATATTTAAAATGTATGAGGACAGTCCTACGAACCACAACCGGGGTACTAATTATGCCAGTGAGGTTAGTATGATTCCTTTAATGACATTCACCATGGAATGGAGTGTGGCTTTTTTTTTGGAGATTTACACACAGTTTAAACTTAAGCTTAGGTTTGGAAATAGCACAGGCCGTAAATTAGTGAAAACAGCCATGGCTAACCCCTATAGTAATTGGGCTCTATGTGAGTTGGCATCTGTTGGACACAAATAGAGTATACATTTATTTAATCAAGTTTCTAAGGTGGTTATTCAATGAAAGGTCTATCGATTGAAAAGGCTGCTAATTTGCCCAACCTACAGATGTAGCTTTCAAATGTTACATCAGTTTGATGGGTTGGGGCAAAATTAGCACCATTTTAAACGATAAGAAATTTTTATTGAATTCCTGTAAGGTTTGTACACACAAAAGATTGACCTATAGTTTTTTTTTTTAACCAAAATCAGACAAAAGAACAATCGGACATGGCAGAAAATCATGCAGTTTTTTATGAGACCCACACAGTCACTGGAAAGATCGGAAGTAAACTATGTTCGCAGCAACTAAAGATGGGTACAAATTCGAAAGCTCGAGCTACACACAGTCCTGAGCCTCCCCCATGCACAGAACTCCTCTCTAGGGAGTTTACCGCGCGGCCGAGGGAAATTGTTCCTTCTTTTCAGGACGAGCGTTATGCGGCTCCTGCACGCTCATTCAGAAAAGCAAGGTAAACACAGTACCGATTAAAGCCCGATACCGTCGGATCTGGGGGGCTTTTTTGGGAATGGGTGTTATTACCAGCATAAAAGGTCGGCCCAAAATCTGCCAGTGTGTACATCAGCACTCAAAATGTGAAAATGCTCAGCCCTACTGTACACAGGCGATGAATAAGACTGCAGTGCCTATTACATTGCTACGAATGATGGAATAGCAAAGTAAAAGCAGAATGAGATTTGTGGAATAGCATTTCATCACACCATTCTTTACAGAACGAAGCTCCGGTTTACACACTTAATTCAATGCTCTAATTACCACTAACTTTGTGTTTACGGTTAAATAAAGAGAAGGTGGTTGTCGCTGGCCGAGGGATAACCAGGCCAAAACTTTTCTGTCACGGGATTCCCTTCTTCCAGATCATGGAAGACTGCCAGCGCTTAGAAAGGCCTGCAACCACAGTAGGCAGTAGAGGTTGAAGGAAATGTGGAGAAGGGGTGGGGGGGCGGACGGCAGAAAGGGAACGGTTGCTTGATGTTTACTAAAGATGCGAGTGTTTCTATTTTATGATGAATGGTGGTTGGGTCACAGATGGAGCATTCCAACAAGGGGGACCGTGTAGGGGGGGAATGTGAGGCGGGAAAGAAAAAGGAGGAGGAATAGCTGTTTTGACAGGGCAAAGGAATGGTTGAAAGAAAAGGTTTCTCGTGAGCGAGACAATAATACCCTACCGGAACTGTGCACTGAGGGGCTTAGTTAAAAAAAAAGAATTATTAGGCTGCAGTCCACACAGGAATGTGAGATTTTCATGTTGAAGTCTGCTAATAAGTTTTTTGGAAAATCAGTCTGAATTAGTGTAAAGGAAATTTCCATTCCACAGGCACCTTTCTAATTCCACACACATTGAAATCTGTTCCACTCAGAAGCTAATTGGAGACTGAAGAAGATCACCAATATAAAATGATTATATTTAGGCATTGATGTGCCCAGTTTAATAAGTCTGAAATTAGAATGGTGAGTTTACACCAATTGGTTTCGTTAGCACATTTGTAATGAAGTTACTAGCAGCAAGGTCAGTTGCGGGACATGGGAGAGCATTTGATGAAAGTTCTGCAATTTGCGTTTTTAAAAAGGATTTGATGCGCCATTGTAAAATGGTTTCTATTCAGAACATTTTCCAAGCTACCTCACATGCCAGTGCACCCTAGGATAAACCTCCACATCCTGTCAATGTAAACATAAGTGTCTTTTTCAATTAGAAAACATAGTTTCAGCTAAGAACGACACATAATACTATGTCAAAACCAAGTTTTTTGGTTTATTGGAGTTGGTGACAAGCAGATTTACAGGTGATGAAACTCCAGCAAATCCCTATATAAAGTTGCGGACAGCAGCGGGGATCTGTTGAAACCTGGTTCCGACACGAACTCCCATTTCTGACGTTCCGACGCGGAAGTGCTCAAGAAACTTCGCTGTGAGGACGGTAAAGCGATGGGATATTTCCGAATTTACCAGGAGGTGCAAATGTGAAAATGCGTACAGATTACCCAGAGGGATAGCGGCCCTGGGTAAATCTCCCCCATTGTGCTTTGCCAGTGGTGAACCCTGAGGAACTGTAAATAATGACTACATCTGTCCATGTTAATATATTTATTAATCTGTGTAGGCACATTTTATATTTACAAGTCTTTGTGGGCTGGGCATCTTATATTTACCCATCTGTGTTGTGGGCATTTTTATTTACCAGTTCACCAGCCAGTGTTAAAGGAGAACTCAACTTGACATATTAATCCTGTAAAAGCGTTTCTTCTCAGAAACACTATACTGTACATTAAAATATATCTCTAGTAAGTTGTTCAAATCTTCAAATCTTCTAGTTTACATATGAAACAATACAACAAGTCTACTGCCTGAGTTTATTTCTTTTTTTCTTTGTTTGTTTGTTTCCGTTGTTATTGCAGGTTCGATTCCCCTTACTTTTCTTTTTTACTAAAATGTTCAAATTCTGTTTCTTACAGCCATGCTAGCAAAGAATAAACTGCAAATATTACTTTTCTTTCTTTTTCTTTGTATGAATAGTAAAGGAATTTATCGTTGTTAGGGACATGAGCATTGGGAAATAGTCCGTGCATTCTACTGAGATGGCCCTGTGTAAGGTTGTGAATGATCTGCAGGTTGCAAGGCCAATGGTCACTTTTCTATTCTTATCCTCCTTGACCCTCCTCTGCTTTCAACACAGTGATCATTCCCTCCTAATGCAGATAATTCACTCTTTGGGCATTCGGAATGAAGTGGCATCCTGGTTTCATCCTATTTCTCATACCCAATTTACTCTGTATCTGTTGCTAACACCACCTCTTCTCCGGTTCCTCTTAATGTGGGGGTACCGCAGGGGTCTGTACTGGACCCTTATTGTTCTCCCTCTACACTATTCCTTGGGAGATGTCACCGCTCTTTTGGCTTGAAGTATCATTTATATGCAGACGATACACAAATCTACTGTCAAAACCTACGCTAATCCTAACATCCATCCGATTGGCTCTTGCCATCTCTCCTGGATGTCTCAACGCTACCCTCAAATTAATTCTTTAAAACTGAACTGATCGTTTTTCCCACCTAAACTGGTCCAGTCCCATCTTTCGCCAATCGGTTGACAATACCCTATTTTCCCTATCCAATTGGCACGCTGCATAGAGGTTATATTGACTCCTCTCTCTCTTTTCTAACCACACTATGCTACGAAAACTTTCTTCTCCGACCACCGCTATGCTATGCATGCTCTCATCATTGCGCGCCTGGACTATTGCAATCTACTACTTGGTCTTCCTGCTTCCCACCCCTCTCCTTCAGTTTAAACTTAACTCTGCCACATATATTGTTTGCTCTCTAATAAATAGGATCCCAAATCTCCTCTGTACCGGACAACAACCTGGCCCGTTAACCAGTGCATTGATTACAAACTCTTTCTCCTAACTTTTAAAGCCCTTCGCTCTGCTGTCCTTCTTATATTCTCTAGTATCCCCATACGTCCGCCCGTCCTCCACTCACAGAACCAGATCCTGTACAGACCCCCACTCGTACTGCTTCTTCTAACCTAAAACTTTCTCTCTGTGGCTCCCATCCTCTGGAATTCTATTTCTCTCTCTTACATCAAGAAACCTCAATCAGCAGGTTTAAATCTAGGCTTACATCCTATCCATCTGGTAACCAGCACAGTCTATGATTGTTTTATTTGCACTGCATACGTCTCACTCCAGCACTTATCCATTGTACTGTATGTTACCCACCTAACTAAATTGTAAGCTCTATGGGACAGGGACCTCCTTTCCTCTTGTGGAAAAGCTCTAGCACTTATATTTATTAATTTATATTTATGTACTGAACTATCTATGTATTTATCCCCTTTGTATGACGTTATTGCATTTTATTACTGTACAGCGCTGCTTCCCTAAGTGGCACTATAAATAGCTATAAATACATACACACAAAAACTGCACTGAAGTCTGTGTAATGTGACAGAGGATGGGATGATCTCTTAAGCTGTAATATGATTGGTTTTCAGCCTCCAGGGAGCAAGGCCACGGGAGAGGTGAGACAAAGCTTGAATGTTTGTAAATGTGTCTGTTTATTGGGACATGTTTCTGGAGACTTAGTTCTCCTTTAAGGCAGCCCTCTAGTTCACCAGTCAGTATTAAGTCAGCCTTTCAGTCCACCAGCCAATGGCAACCCTCCTGTCTACAGTATTGTTAGCTTACTATGCCTACCCCCAAAAGCCACACTCACCACAAACTACACCACTTGTTGGAGGCGCACTCTGCATGCCACAGGAATATAGCTTTAAATACTTGTTTCAGGTGACAAAAGGTCTAGGGACTATTAAATCAAGCTATTGCTTTAAAAATAAATCACACATAATAAAGGCGCATACTGGAAAAATATTTTAAAGATGTCCAGATGAATGCACTGCCTGGTTTTATCTCAAGTGAATCCCACGCTGAATTTATTCTGTATCGTCAGCTTGTAGAGATTATTTTTTGAGAAATACGTTTCCCGTCACTAATATTGCATAATTATGTCATCGACACAATTGTAGTGCAAATTATAAGACAAATTCAATGACTTGTAAAGTATACACATTTCAAATAGTGGTCACTGTTAACCAAAATCTTAACCAAAAAATAAAAACAAAATCATAGGTTAGGATATTCCTTTTTAAGCCTAGGGGTTGGTAAAACAGGACAATTTTGCCTGATTTAGCCAGCCACCACAATTTTCAGTGGATATCTGTTGGATACCATGACCTGGATGAATGAAAACCTTCACAAGCATTTCAGTGGATATGGACACAATATTTACTGTAACTGAGTCAAACTTTCATCCAAATTTCAGGCAATCAAATCATTGGTCTCAATGCACAAACTCACAGACTACCTACTGGTTTATTGAACTCTAGTTTGTCAGTATAAAATAGGGTTTAAGGGAAAGTTCAGTAGAAAATATAAATATTTAAAAATTCTTGGTTTGTATTATGCATACCTAGCTATTCTACATATTCTCTACCGTTCTGAAAAATCAGTTGATTTCATTCCCTTTGCTGTTCCCTGCTGTGACATTGTGAGCTGACATTCAGGTTCCAACAGTCCTTCTTCCCAGGATGCACCACTTCCTTGGAATGTTCTTAACAGTAATTTCTACTGATATGGCTGTTGGATGGGTCAAAGATGTTCAGATCTCTACTGAGCAAATGAATCAACCAGGTGCTGGGTCAAGGGCAAAACCATATCGGTCTCTACTAGGGGTCCTGAAACAAGGAAGCCAGTATTTCAGTTGCATTTATTTGTTACACAGACAAAATTCTGAATGGGCAGGTTTAAACTCATTGGGATTGAAAATTACTGCTCTTTTTTCTTAAAAGCATATGTATTTGCACTGAACTTCCCCTTAAGATTGGCCCCTGTGTATCAGGGGATACGCCCGTTCTTGCAATTAGTTTGAGATCACAAATGAATGGGTCAGGCAGGAACATCCAAGATTTTAGACATTAGATAGAGATCTCAAATCATCTAATGTCTGCCTAGTGTATGGCCAGGTTTAGTAATTAACTTATGAATTATTATTATTATTAATATTATTATTATATTGTGGATGTATATAGCGCCAACATCCGTGGCGCTTTACAGTTGCATTAAAATACATAAGGAAAACATACATGTTACATACAAGGGTAGTGCAAGTAATACAAAGTGCAAAAAATGTAAGTGTGCTGGTCCAGCAGCATAAGGTTTTTAGTTACAGCATTACTGTGGTACAATAGGATGGAGGGCCCTGCCGAGAGCTTACAGTCTAGAGATATAAATGAGAAATCACAAACTTCCCAGTGATCTTCTGTGCAGGATTAAATGTACTAATAAAAGTACTGACTTCCTGTTTTCAGACCCCTTTAGTGTCAGTTATGGTCCTGCCCTTAACTCAGCCCCAGGGTATTCAGTTGCTCAGTAGAGATCTGAGCATGGCATCCAACAGCCAATCAGGTAAAATTACTGTTAGGAACATGTAAATTAGTTTATGGGAAGAAGGATCATTAAAGAACCTGAAATAGCAGCACAATACTGACCACAACAGGGCCCCCTTGTATAGATTTTTGTATTACAATATTGTACAGGTGCGCGCCCAAGTGGTGCAAAAGAAAAATATATATACATACATACATGGCAAATGATATGAAATGAATTGATTTTTCAAAAATCAAAAGAATATGTAGAATACATTGAAAATCTGTTTTTCTCCCCACTGACCTCCCTTTAAAGGAAACCCCTAAAACACATTATTTCTGACTTATAAACAGAATAGAGTGTGTCTTGGGTTAGGGATTACTTTGAAAGACTAGTTATACAGTATGTTGTTTAAATTGGTTTTGGCTATAAGTCAATAAAACTGTGATTTAGGGTGGGCTTCCTTTTTACCATGTTATCAAAGAATCAGCTTTCTAACTATTGGGGTTTCAAGGGTAATTTGCCTTTATGTAATTTTACATTAGAGGTGTGGACTTGCCCTTTAAAAATTAAAAAATTTAAAATTTTAAGTGACATCATTAAATTCCTTAACAGCAAAAACTTGCCCTATACAAGTTCTAATTCAGCATTATTTGGTAGATCTTAGTGAGTTTTTGTTATAAATGATTTGCCCCAAGTAAAAGATCCCCTCTTATAGAAGAAGACGCTTATGTACAATGTATATCATTGTATAGTTCTATGTTAAAAAACTGATTGTATTAGAGCACTGATAAATTTTGTGTAAAAAAGATTATTTAAAAAATATATTTCTCCTGCTGCTACATGGTAAAATAATGTACAATTACATGGAACTGGTTAAAATATCTGTGGCATTCAGTTAGATAACAGTTGGATGACTTGCAAAGTGTCTTCAAGAACTAACTTAAGATGATCTAACTGTACACCACAGATATGTATGTATGATATGTTATTTATATCAGGCCTTAAGGCCCGGGGGCCACATGCGGCCCTTTGTCTGCCCCTGAATGGCCCTTCCAAGACTAGACCTGTCTCAGGGTGGATAATTGATTTTTTTATTACGTTTTATTAAAAATGACCTGATCAATTGATTAAGTTTGATAGAATGGATCTAAAATATTATACACTATGATAAATTGCAACTTATAATAAAAAAATCCAATGAACCAGGGATAATAATATATCTTTCTTTAAAATCCAGTTTTACAATCTCTGTTATGAGAATTGACCTATAGCTCCAGCCCTTCACCACAATCCAAGTTTTCGGTAGCCCCTGGGAAATTGAATTGCCCACCCCTGATTTATATAGTGCCACTTGGGGACGCAGAGCTGTACAACATTAGAATACAAAAAGCTGTACAAAGGGGGACAATAAATAAAATAATGAAACATGAGTAGTAGTAACTTACAATCTCATTAGTGAGGAGATTCATGACTGTTACATTAAGGGACAACTCCACCCTCATAATAACATCTTTAGAAAGAATGTTGATATATCCTGCTTTCTCCTCTGAATACATTAGTGTATGCCTGCTATGCTTCTGTTCCTTGTGGAAACTGAGCAATAGTGACATGCTCTGTGCCTGAGCATGCTCAGAAGAGGCAGCTAGGGGATTAGCATCCAGTCGTTGGCTGTCAAATCCATAAACTGACCGTTTCTAACAGGAAGAACCAGGAAGCAATTTAGGCTTTGGGAGGTGATTCACCTGTATATAAGTTTCCGTTTGAGGGCTGGATTTTTTGTATATTGAAGCAATTACAAGAAACCCTTTTCATTAAAGTGAGGCCAGGAGCTGATGTTGAACAACCTTCAGCAAAGCTTTAGCCAGCAGTGAGTGAACAAGCCTCTGGTGAATTGGCCTGTGAATGATCTAGTCCCTCTAGCTTTGTGGTGACAAGGCAGGTGGGCTGGGTGACATCAGTTCTCTAATCCTATCAACTGTTGGAAGAGAATTTCTTCCAACAAAAAAAAACCACAACATACAAAAGAACAAGAAGTTACCTTGTTTTCAAGATCACAGAGTTCTAACTTTTACTATTTATTTACTAATAATTTTTTCTTCAATAGATTTATTTTATTCTTATACTTTACCACTTAATTGGACATTTTAAATGATTGTAAATGCTCTGTCTCACCTAGGAATGCTTGGAGGAGCTCTTGTGGGCGTGATGGAATCTGGGTGGCATATGGAAGGTTCATTGATGCAAAGTGAAGTTATCGGTCCTAGGCGGAAGGAACTGCAGCCTGCAGTACTGGAACATACAGAGCGGATAAGGACTATGCCCAGGAGTTAAACCTATCCCTGTAGGAGTCAGTGAAGAAAATCTCTTTGGAGTGCTGGACTTCCTGAAGGAGATCTAATTAAAGAAAAAAAAGGAAAAAATAGAAATAAGCCTTGAAAAAAACTTTTAAAGGGAATGTACACTGGCAAATGTGTTTTTTTTATGTACCTTTAAACCTTTTATTGGAAACTATCATTATTCCCAACATCACTGAACGTTTTTGTTAATCTGTCCACTATTTCTTAAAAAGGCATGTCCACCCCCCCAAAACCCCAGTTCGTTTTACTTACTTTTTGCATTGTGCCACAGACAGAGAAAAGAGCCTTACAAGTTCATGATTCACCGACGCGGCTCCATTCACTTTTGGTGATGGCCGTCAGTCACAGCCATGACAGTGATGCCACAGCCAATGGTGAGGGCCCATACCAAATGAGACCAAGCGGCAGTGTCATTCAAGTGCCTTATTATTATTAACTCATTTTGCCGTGTGCAGTTTTGCAGTAGCTGGAATGGTGGCAGTTAGTATGTGTGAACTGCATGGGGAGAAATTCCCTTCCCTCACAGATAGTCTGGTGTAATAAAGGGGGCGTCAATTAAGAGAAGGGAGAGGATACTGAGCCTGAGCAGAACAAGTACTTGATGAAGGCATGCAGCAACACACACACCTCAGAGTAATGCTGCTAACATGTATTAATTATAGATTGATATGAGGTAAGGTCAGTTTTTTTTAGTATACATACCTTTAAGGTTAAAAACAGGGACAAAAACATAAATATAAAAAAAAAAGATTAACTGCTGTCGTTATATGTAAATATAAATAGCTTGCCTTTGAGGCTTTAACCAGAATAATCAACAGGAGGTGGTACAGGTGTATATGTGGTGGATGTGCAGATATCACCAATAATTTTAGGCGTCTTTCAGAGAATTGGATGTCTTCACTATTTCCGCAAGCCTTTGAATCTGTTCGACTGACTCCTCCATTAAAATACTTTGGTCTCATATGAATACAGATGAGCAGGAGTTCTGAATGGATGAATTTTTTACCTGTAATACAGCCCAGAGAAACAATAATTAGATATTAACATATTGCAAATCCACACAATCGGGTGAACAATTTTTGCAGAAGAAAAATCATTAGAAAAAGTCGATTAGATGAAAATGTCAGTGACATTTTCACCCTATCACACACGAACAGCAGCAAATCAGTTCAAAAGATTAACCCTTAGAGGGGTAGTAATGGCAAAAGTATCTTACTGGTCTTATTCTTGCTGAAGGTTTTATTTTGGTAAGACATCAACAAGCTGTGGGTCTAAAGAAGTCAATGTTACAAATAAATTTTTGTGTTTGCTATCATTTCATAGTCTCTGTCTGGGTCTTCCCCTGGAGATATTTTGGTATTGTAATCTTCAAGAGGAAGCATTTGATAAGATGCAGTCAGTTTTCTTGGCTGTCTGACGGGAGCTGCCTAAAGGCCTAAGGAAGGAAAAAGAAGTTCAAAGCTTTTCTAAACTTTAATTGCCTTAGAAATGTCTTCTAAGGATCAGTTTAAAGAAGGAAGCCAGAGAGGAGAAATGCTATGAAAAGAAAATAGCATATAAAATAAAATAAATATATGTCAGATAGAAATCCTAGCTGTGCAGTGATTAAACCAAATAGTGTAATATTTAAGCAATATTAATTTTTATAAATTGAGACCGTGTCAGAAAATATTTGTAATAAATTTAAAAGAGATGCACCCACTGTAATTTAGTGTGATAGATTACGTTACACTGTTTGCTGCCTCATCGAGCAAGGATTGCGATAAAAACAAATTCAGTCAGATCCATCATGACTTGTTTATTATTGGTCATATGTGTGCCACAAATGTGGCCAACTAAGTTCTGCTATTGCCCAGGGCTGTTGTGCCTATTAGGCAGTTCAAAATCCTGTCAGGGCTGAGCAATCCTGTGTGAATAGAAGTCATAGAAATAATAGATTGCGGGAATATGCCACCACTGTCTTCTATTGAAGGGGAGCAGCACTGGAGGCAATTTGACCAGACACCCCCCTGCAGTGTCTGCTGTCACCCCACGGGTTAACTTTGACCAAAATTTCCACCTGTGCTATTGGTCTCTATAGTTTGCTACCATACTGATAATGAGCTGATGCAGTTTCTGCTTTGTGTGACTACCCAAACAATATTCCTACACAGAGTTTAGGGAGATCGGAAGGTCACGATCAGTGGAATAGATACATACCTAAAAAAATTTAATTAATATTTGTTGTTACGGTGGCCATACCCATATAATATGATTGCGGGGATTCATTGTTGTATGACAATCATATTTTAGCAGTAACATGTTTTAATTTTGATATAAGGGTATCAATACAATAGGGGGAGGTGCTATGTGCGATTAAAAACCAACAAGACAAATACAAGAACAGGTCAAACAAACATAATCACTAAATAGATGGTAAATGTAATACAAATCCTTTAAGACAAGCACATTGTGCATATTAAACACTAAAAAAACCTCATGTGAGCATCCTAACTAATAAATTGTTTGCACTCAGGCAGAGAACAGTCATACCGGTGAGCCAGGTTATAGTATAGTATTTGAGGTGAATAAAGACATACGTCCATCCAGTCAACCCATCTAGCAATATCCTCATTTCCTGCCTAACTGTTGATCCAGAGGAAGGCAAAAAACCCACCAAAATTATGAAGGAAAAAACATTTCTTCCTGAATCGAAGTGGCAATCGGAAATTCCCTGGATCAACTCTACTTTGTATCAATACCAGTAACTTGCAACATTCCTTGTTTGCAGAAACTCATCCAGCTTTTTTTTTTAAAATGACCAATGAACCTGCAATCACAACGTCCATGGAAGACAGTTCCATAGCTTTACCATTCTAATAGTGAAAAACTATTTCCGAACTTGAAGCCTAAACATTTTTCTTCAAGTCTTAAGGGATTTTCACGTCTCCTCTGACATGCTCTATTGGCGTCCAACAATTTCACAGATAGTTATTGAATGGCCCATTAATGTATTATAATCATTAAATCCCCACGCAAGCGCCTTTTCTCTAGCGTAGAATTGGAATTTATCCAGGCTCTCTTCATATGCAAGCTCCTCAATCCCTTATTAATTTTGTAGCCCTTCTCTGAGCCCTTTCCATTTCAAAGATGCCTTTTTGTACACAGGATTCCAAAATTGCACTGCATATTCCAAATGAGGCCTTACCAATGCTTTGTAAGAGGGAGAATTACTTTTCCTCCCTTGAATCCATACCTGTCTTTATACAAGACAATACCATGTTGGCTCTAGCTGTTGCTGCCTGGCACTGCTTGCTCATTTAATATTAGTTTAATATTAGTTAGAAAAAAAATAGTCACTCATCTGTCATAAGGACTAGCAGTTGGTTACTAGGTCCTCACCCTAAGTATTTTGATTGGGGAGGGTAGGTTCAATTCCCTATTGTTCTCCTTAACATACTGTGTATATTAATGTTCACTGCTTTTATATTTGGTAACCAGAGTTAGCAGTCTATTTATGTTACTTACACTGTTAATCATAAGAGCATTAATGTCTTAGGTATCAGATCCCTGATGCCTTTGTTGATAATCGTGCATATAGGATTCCACCAAGTTACGTATTGTCTCAACTTGTCTTCCAGTTGTGGATCCATTGAAAAGTTGTACTTTGTGTATTCTCTTCAGAATCAGCCTTAAAAACTAATGACATTTTCTGTTTAGGCTTGCACAAAAGTACAATATAGCTTGTCTATGATAAATACTAGGCAATATTTCCAACAAGCTATATTTCAGTCGATCATGTGGAAATATTGGTGAACTTTTCCACCATCAGATGTACTTCGTCCAACAGGACGCAAGTTTGGAGCAGTCAAAGGCTAGTATGCTTGTGTGTGGATAGCCTAAAAGGAGGAAAACATCCACTACCTCTATTTTCAGCTGGTAAAAGAGAAAGTGGAATTAAAGAAGAAATTATACTTATTTCAAAGACACTTTAACATACTCAGTGTAATCATTGACTCATATGGCAGTATTATAAATATTCTAAAATGCATGTGGTAAAAAATAATTTGTGATTTACTGTGGGGTAAAATAACGACTGTGGTATCTGTAGTTTTGCCATGTGTGGAAATGTACATGTAGAACCTAAAAGGTGGAAAGTCTTTTAGAGGAAATTCAAGTATTTTTCACTTTCTGCAGTATGAAGGAGCTTTGCAGTTTGCTGAACCATCACAAGCACTTTGGATCTTGGACACAGAAGAAATGTTCCAGCAGCAGGAAAAAGGAGTAAGTTGTATAGCATGTGTCTGAGAATGTTCAGCTGCTTATAGCGGACACATGTTCAAAGTGTCATAAGTCATAATGAGTTTTGTTAGAAAGTTTGGTTTAACTCATTGTCATTCCAGTTTTATGATTACCACCACACCACATCAGCACTAAAATTAAAACCTCCTTTAAATGTAATTGGTTTTAAATAATGACTAGGCCAAACTTTAGATCTCATTATTACTTTGCAGTCTGACAGTAATTAGATATATGCTAATTAAAATATTTTTTTAGCATTGTATGAGTACAAGAGTCCGTAACTATTCTAAAATAATAATAAATACCAACCTTTTTTAAAGGAAACTGTGCTCTTGTAAGTCATACAGTGTCTTAGAAAAATGAGAAACGAATATAAAAAGCTTACATAAATGAAATGAGGATATTGCTAGATGGTTGGATGTACGTCTTTATTCAACCTCAAATAATACTACATAACACTATTATAGTGCTACTTATGTAACTAAAGACAAAACTACATCTGTAGTAATTGGACTTCAACCCTACTGTGCATCAGGTAACAACTATTTACTTGTAGCCTAATTCTCTCCTATTTTATTTAATGTATTAGTGACGTCTGTCTATAGGCGCTCACACTGGAAACCAGAGGCCTGCACTACACTGATGAGGCTAATAAAGCCGAAACAGTTCGTGGTTGGCGCTCTGGTTTGCATTTCTTGTGGAATGCTGTAAGTCTTTTATTTAGGTAAAGCATTTTGTTAGGGATATCATGGAAACATGGAAATTACCAGAAGTCTCCATTCATTACTTGATTATTTAAAGCAGATTTTGTTTTCACAGAAAGTTTCTCTACGGCTGTCGATCAAACTTAATGAGACCATCATTAGCTTGCGGTGTTCTTTTTTTAACCAACAGTACAGTAATGTGAAACCTCCAATCACAGTATGTTCAGCAGGGAATTATTAGTAATATAGTTATATGGACTTATAATAAATAATAATTATAAAAGTGCCATCTCTTCCATTGTGCTTTACAATAACATTCATAACAATCTAATCACTTTATTTAACACATAATCAGTATGTCGCTACTGAATAATTTGTAATTGCTAGTGTAGTTTGGTGTTTTGTGAGTACTGGAGTAGTTTACATTACTGTAGTGCTGTGAGTAATGTGAGTGCTGTGAGAAATGTGAGTACTGAGTTGTGAGTAATGTCAGTGCGTGTGAGTAATGTGAGTCGTTGGATATGAGTGATGTTTGTGCTGTGAGAAATTGAGAACTGTGAGTACTGTGAGGGAGTACTGTGAGTAATTAAAGTACTGGGAGTTATGTGAGTAATGTGAGTGCTGCGATTACTGACCTTCCAAGGGCTGGGTAGTTAAGTTGGTTCTTCTATGATTAAAAAAAAAAAAAGAATATAGTCCAGAGAAGTCTAGAAATGACCTCCTGTTTAATCAGGCAACATTCTAATACAGGTTATTACTGCACTGTGAATATAAAAAAAATTCAAGGAAACAAATAAAAGGGACATTCATTTGAAAAAATGTAGTTGTATGGTTTCCATTTCAAATTTCCCCCAAACCACTTATTGTAGACGGAAATTCCCTTGCGACGCCCCAGAGAATTAGACTGGAATTCATTTGCTTCCTCCCCTTGGCTCTTATTCCCCCTCCATCGCATATATCCTGTATGTGCTTTAGGAGTTTCTTTGTTTAAATTACAGGGCTGCAATAAGAAACTTTTGCTGGCTAAGCACTAAATGGACACCTGGTTAACATTATCTCCATCAGAGAAATGTTAAAATAAAAATAGCTATGTGCTGAGATGTGTGTGTGTGGATGTGTGGTGTTTGTTTGTGCGTGCGTGTGGTTTAGAAGTGGGATTTAAAGTGCAAATAGAACACGTTGTGCTCTCTTACTGCTTTTACTAAAATAAGGCAGCCAGTTCCTAAGGAGGCAAAACCTCCATCTTTCTTCTTAGATGAAAATCATCTAAATGTAGTTAATGTATAATTAAGAATATGGCTAAAAAGTTAAATGGAGAAAATGAATACGGTATATAAAAGATAAATTAAAAATAGTGGCAAGCAAAACAGAGCAAAAGGTAACTTAATCTAAATCCTAAAGGTTCAATGAAATTTTATCCTCCAGTATTTCCACAAATCAAAAAACCTGTATATAAAATCTAGCACATTTATGGCGATGCACCCACAGGCATAATTAAAGTCACACACAGATAGATTATTGGCCAGCATCACTTTAACACTTTCGTTGCAGTGGCTGTGTGGCTAACATGAAATTAACTACACAGCCGCTATAATCCAGTTATATGGCGATAGCATCAAACTATTTTGCCACTATTTAATGCAACATAATGGGCTTGCGTCAAAAGTGGCAAAATGTAAACATCTTTTTGCAATGCACCGATTAGAGATAGACCAGAACTCGAACCCGAGTTTGACTCGGATTTTCAAAACTTTTCGGATTTCAAACTTTTAATGTTTTTTGGGAATTTCCAAAAAATCTAATTTTCAAAAAAATTGAATTTTTAAAAAATAGCGATATTTTTGGTAAATTATTGGATGACGAATGAGAAGTCGAAAGTAGCGCAAGTGTGAAAAAGTTGCTTTATTTCAAGTTCTGGATATTTGTACGTGTTCCCCAGACCTTTCCCCCAGCTCCCAGAGCCATATACCGTAATTCCATTGCTACTGTATTTTACCCTTATTTTATCCATACTTTTTGAACTATTGTTCCAACTGACTTTAATGGGACCGATTTCAAACTTTTTTAGAAGTTCGAAAATTCGAAATCGGACTGGATTTTGGAAGTTTGGCTAACTCAGTCCGCTATTGGCTTATAACATTGCTGAAGCCATAGCAGCTCTCCATGCATCTGCCCCCAAGGGCTCATCATACAAATAAAAGGGAGGGCTAGAGATGCACCATGTCCACCTTAATGGTAATTCCTAATGAAGCCTAAGGATTACATTCTAAAATGAATGATCATTTCCTAATGAACCTACCATATTAACCATTATCTGACAGATTTCCGTGTAGCTGCAATCATGGTAGGAGTTTTTTTTATAAATTAAGTATGTTGAGCTGCTCTTTATAATAACACAACTAACGAATAGCATCAGGTATTTTGCTGGTGGTTTTTGGAGAAGAAATAGAACTGAATTATAACTACAGTATACTCATGTTTAATTAGTCATTGAAAAGTACAGGCATAATATACTAAGCATTGATGTAATTAAGGATTTTATAGGGTTCCTTTGATTAAGACAACATCTATAAGAAGTATTATCTTTGGGTTTCAGTTAAAGGCTGCAGAACTGTTTCCAGGGCTCAGTAGAATGTATAGACAAGTCAACATTGGACCAATATAACACTAGTGTTCATAAACAGACCCGCAATATCAAACCCTCTCAGTGATATTTGCCCAAAATGAACTTTACGGTATTTAACACAACTTGGTACTGGTTGGTAAAATCGGTCAGCAGAAACACCAATATTTTGCTTCTTTCATGGCTCATGTTATATACTGAGGTTGTATAAATCTTCCTGAAGTGCAAACCAATTGTGTATTTCTTATTGGCTGCACAATGTTGACTAAAATGTAAATGCAAAAGTCAATTTAAATATTCAGTCCCTCTGTTACTTGACCTGTAAGATGTCCGTACACACCCATTAGAATATTGTTTTGAATGTAAAATCGATGGTAATATCAAGTAAAGCAGCAGTTTTAGCTGACGACGTTGATGTAACATTTTCGGGTTGTATCGGTTTGCAGTTGGTGCTGATTGCATAATAATTGGGCCAGGAGCTTGACGGAACATCAGGAGGTAAGTTTATGTAGTGTATGTTCAGATTAAGGTGGTATACATGAGCAAACAGAAATTGTCACTCAGAAATTAAAGGGCAAGTTTGACCCCCAAACTAAAATATGTACAAAGCTAAATTACCTCTCCCCCCAGACTCCTTCCTGATTCACTTGTAAGGAGATATTCCTCCTAATCCAGTTCTCTCCAGCGATTAATTTGCTGCCCCTTTAAGCACACACACAGAGGAGGCATCCTGGACAACATCTTACAGTCATTAGCTGTGAGTCAACCGATCCACCTCCTCTGCGCATGTGTAAGCTTTTAAAGGAGGTTTTTTTAGGTGTACAAATTTTAGCTGTGGGTCAAGTGGGGCAATGAATTTGGCTTATCCTGACCAATCTTGCTATTGAGGACTGTCCAATTGCAATCAGTTGGGTTAGAAATTGACGATATTTGGTGGATCTAGCCAAAATAATTTAATAATAAAATGTTACCAGCCCGGGGTTTTCATTTGTCGAACTCTTAAGAATTTATTTTTATTGAATAATTCATGTGTCTGAAGTGGATTCCAATAAAAACAAGATCATTTACATACAAGCCAACGGAAGCACACATTTAAAAGTCACCTGGCTCCATCTGTAATGTCTCTCACCGTTGGTCACGGGTGGGGTGACCGGATCTGTCCTTGCTAAATTAGAAATATATTATCACCAATAATCTTCCCACAAATATTCCGAACTCTGGGAAACTTCCTATTAGTTTCACTGGGGCTTTTCCTTTCCCACCTAAGGGCACAGCCACACTGCAATGCAAACACAATCGCCAGCGGAATCGCATGCGATTTCATGTGCAATTTTGTTGCGTTTGTGCATACGTTTTCGTTACAAATAGAAAAACGCATGCGATTGCTTTTTAAAATGCGGAACGCAAATCACAAGAACATCATACCCGAAATGTGCATTTCGGTGCGTTGCCGCGATTCCAATGATCGGAAAATGCATGCGCAATCACTAGAAAATCGCGAAAGTGTGGCCTAGCCCTCAATGAGGACATTTGGGAGGTTAGACTGACACGGTTATCATTTTCCCTTCATTATTGTAGTCGTAAAATAAACCTACTCTGGCCCCATATTTTTTGTTGCAGACAAATAGATTACTTCACATAGGGAATACAAGGCAATTGTGTATTTCCAGTTACCAAGCAACCCATAACCCTGAGGATTAACAAAAGGTGAGCAAATACATTTTAATATTGCAAAGTTGCTTGCAATGGCATGTATCTCGTGAGAAAATAAGGTAATAAAATGCCAGTCTTTTCCATTAGATTCTGCAGTCTGTACTTGGCACTTGTCAGGGTGTAATAAGCCCATTTCCTGTGTGTTACTAGCACACATGCTAACGCACACACTGCTCAAATCTGTAAGATTCCAGACTTTTTCTTTTATTATTTTAAGTCCCTCATGGGGTTCTGCATTCAAAATGCCAAGGAACACATCGTGCGTCCATTTCATTTGATTGCTGAAATGCCACAAGAGGATTGAATGGAGCCTGTTCCTCAGGCACTGCAGGCCACAAAAAAGAAACACAGGAACATCAAAATATGTGGTTATTATTTTCAGTAAATCACTGGTCTTTCTGACAGCTAACTTAAATGAAATGTTTGGTGTAACGCCGTTTAGAAATGCGCCCTCCAATCTCCACACATACTTTATGGACTGTGCAGAACTGGCAGACCATAGAAATCTAATCCTTACACAGAATGTGAAAGGAAATAATTTTCCCTACACTTTGGTTTTTAATGTGGAAAGGCATTAAAAAGTTCATTTATAATCTGGAAGACACCTGTATTTAATGATAGTTTCCAGCCTTTTCAACCCCATCGGTATAAAAAATGTAAGAGTTTAAAATTTGAAAAAACAATAGCACTCAGTGGCGTAAACTACGCCCCCGCCACCCCGTGACCGCGAAGGGGGGCTCGGGGGCATAAGGGGCTGTGACCAGCTCAGGTAAATCAGTGTTTTTGTGTCCGGTTTTTTTTTTCGGGGTGGAGCGGATGCTGTGCTAGTTTGTTAACAATAGTGTGACTGATTGGTTCTGCCTGCTGTCTGCATCCATGTGAGTCCACTGACCCGACCCGGAGAATGTGCTAAAGCAATCATGCAGTGGGTGGAGCAATGAGGTATAAGTTGGACTGGTTTTTCTGGCTGCTGTTGGTCTGCTGGCACCTGCCATCTTCTTCTCCGTGAGTCAGCATCTTACTGGGACATCCCCCTGAGGGACTCCTGTCGCCTGCCTGCTGCTGCCTAGTGTGCACCATCCACATCCAGTCCAGTGCCCCCAAGTAATTACTATAACCAGGGGTGTCTCTCTAATGAGGCAATATGAGCAAAATGCTCAGGGCCACACCCCTGATAAACATCAGAGAGGCGGCAGGCAGGACTTTAATTTTTTTTTAAAGAAAAGCAGCAGGAATTATGGTATGTTCCTTTTTGAAGAACTGTAAATACCGCTGTGATGTGCAGTTTAAAAAGACCAAATGTTAACCAAACCCATTCCTGGAAGCGACGACCTAACCCTGGTTTGCGGTGGCGTACTTCATGGCAACTAGCGGTACATACGGGCAGCATTCAAAAGTTTGGCTCAGGTGGCAAAAACCCTAGAGACACCCCTGACTATAACCAATATTATATGCACACTACTACTACTGAATCTGAAAGTTGCAGTTCATCTGTGGCCCTGTGGTTTATACAGGAAGATTCAATAATACTAATTTTGCCATGATACAGTAGAAAGATAGATAGATAGATAGATAGATAGATAGATAGCAGTACACAAAGTACACTCACAGGTCTCAAGCCACTGCTATGCATTATGGGATCGTGATGGGAAGCACCCAGGCAAGACTGGACAAAGTCTGGAAGGTAGAGTGCACACTATTTGTTTTGATAGAAGCAGAGCAGAGGTAGGAGGCAGATACCTTTTCCAGAATGGAAAAAATTTATTATTAAATATTTGGTTATAAATGCATGTAATAAACTGGCTAAAATAGCAGTTGGGTCTGTGGGCAGATAACTAACAAGTCACCAGTTTTTTACTTTAAGGGCGGACATGCCCATTAATATTTTGGATATACAATCGGTACCAAAGCCTTTAATGTAAACAGTGCAAGCCCCGCAAATAAGGAGTAAGTAAAGCCAACAGTAGAGAGAAGAGTATTTCTTCCTCCGGAACATTACGTTTGCTGTCCTGCTAGTTTGGTAGGTTACCTGCTACTATCCTACTGCACATGTGTGCCACATGCAAGAGAAGAATTAACTGTTTGGCTATTTTTTATTTCTTGTAATCAATATTCACACAAATAGGTATAGTATAGGTTGATAAGTAAAAAGGAATAAAATATAAAAATTACAATCTTATTGAAAAACAATAATGATGTTGATTGATATTTTTATTTATTTATTTACATTCATTTGGGGGTTTATTTATTTTTGCCTTTGCTTAGTATTTATTAATTTATTTGCACATGTCTGGGGGTCAATAAGGGATCAAGGATTTCAAGAAGGAAACAATGTCTATGGCTAGGTACACATTTGGCAATATTTTCTACCATGCCATAAAGCCATTATTTTGGCCCAAATGCTTGATCCTGCATATTAAAATATATTTTCCAACAATTACCATCATGTTTAGAGTATGTGTGATTAATTGGTCCAAAAAATTAGTTGTCTCCATATTATGAGCTGAAATATCAAATATACATAGACTTAAAAAGTTTGGGGGCCCCTCGTGTAGATATTATTAATGTTGTAAATTACAATTGGAGCTAGAAATCACTCATCTAGTTACATAGATGTACAGAGGCACATTATCAACATCAAATGGTCCGATTTTCCAATGGAATGATGTGATTAATAAACCTTAGCTGAAATCTGGCTTTCTTTAGGATAGCTGGGTATCTGAAGCATCAGCAATTGTGGGTTCAATAACAGGCTCAAAATGACCAGAAACAAATGTTTTCCTAAAATGCAACAATGTGATTAAGGTGGTGGCTCATGTGACTGCTAAGTACAGTTAAAGAGGAACTCTTTATTCAATGCTAGGGAGTACAGTTGTTATACTGTATTTCCTTCTAGCTGCCTCTATTGAACTACTCTTTCACAAAAGACACCCACACAGCCAGCGCTCGCAATTTAATACTGCCTATTGCATATTATATTGAATATTAAATTTGTGTAGCGACATTTACCCCGAGCAATTATGGCTCTGGGTAAATGAGACCCTATATGTATTCATTGTGATGGTCAGTCTGTGGAAAATGTTAACAAAATAAATTGGTCCATGGTACAAAAATGGTTGGAGACCACTGTAACTAACTGCTGTCCCCTCAGGGGTGAGGACTTAACATTTTAGGTGGCTTAATGAAAGGGTTTAGTTCCTTTTTCATTTTCCTGCCTGGTAAAACTCTACTCTGAGTTGCAGGGTTCTGATAACACCCAGCTTGTGATCGAAAGGGTGGTGGGAGTCAAATATCAAATACTGGTCTGTATGGGTTGGTAGAAGAATGTTTGGTATGGTAGAAGAATTTTCAAAAATACCTTATCCCAGTCTGCTTTAAAGGGCATGTCCACCTGTTTTTTTTTAAATTTGCAGTAGTGTAGGGCTCCCTAACCCACCCCAACCGCCATATTACTTTGTAAAATAACTCTCCCCATCTGTACTCACATTGCCTCTTTCCCCTGACGTTCTGTCACGGTCCTCTGCTTGCATGAAACTGCAAGCAGGGGGCCGGACCGGCAGCCGTGTCCTTGATTGGCTGAGAAGCAGCCACTCACAGACGTGGCTTCTGGCTGTGTAGAATGTTGGGGGAAACAGGCAATATAAGTAGTGTTCGGAGGAGTTATTTTACAAAGTAATATGGCGGTTGGGGGTAGGAGAGGGAGCCCTACACCACAGCAAAGGGGTTTGGAGCTAGGGGGTGGGAGAGGAAAACGGGAGGGAGAGGGAGGGGTGGAGGGCTGCACTGTGCATGTCCAAATTCAGATGCAGAATGGGACACAGCCAGGCTCCTGGTCTTTACTTTTTTGGACTTTGGAGGGACATAGCTGGGCAGCCATTTGGAGCAGGGATGCCATTACACAGTGGCGCCAGTAATGGGTAAAAATATAGATTTGGGGGTGGACATGCCCTTTAAACCAAACAACACACTGAGGCAGCAATTAGTAAATCCGAAAGTCCCAGTACCCAAACACAGGAAAAGCAACATCATATAGACAGGGCAGTAAAGAGTGCTCTGATTTGAACTTTAGTGGAACTTTTGCCCAATCAATTACATATCTGGTGTTTTAGATAGCAAATTCAAATAAAATGTCCTCTGAAGATGTAATTTCTGTATCTGAATGTGAACAATTCTAGCTGTTCATATAGAAAACAAACAGATTTCAAACATCATTTGTAGGAGAAAATGTTATAATAACCACAAAAACTACCATTGTGTGTTCAGAAAGTTAAAATGAACACAAGTTTTAGAATATTTTCTGTAACAGTTTTGATTAAAAAGCCCTAACTGGACATTAATGAGTTCAGCATTCCAAAAAACCAACCCAAGATCTACCTATTAGAGCATATGAAAGAGAGAATTAAAATAATAACAATTAATAGAAAATTTTGTAAAAATACAAAAACAACATAACCCTTAAAAACATAAAAATATTGCATAAAACATAAAAAAATGAACATGTATTACATCCCCTAAAAACTAAAAACTATGCAGAAATTCATCAAAAATCAGTCCATCTTTTTTGTCAGTTGTGGTCTGTTTTTAGCGCTCTGTTTTTGATATATATTTAATCAAAACGCATCCGTTTCCAAACAAAAAAAATGAATGCTGCATGCATTTCTAACGGACCGCGTCAAATCGATCCATTAAAAAAACCAACCGCAACGCGCATTTTGATCTAGTGTGAACAAAGCTTTGTTATGATTGGGGAAAGATGAATGGATTGGGAATCACTAATCTCTTTTCTCACTAAGCTGTAACCAAACAATTAAGAGAACCTTACAGACCAATAAACTTAAAAATTAATTTAGGCTGTATGGATTCTATAATTTGTATTCTCAGGGGTGAGTTCAGAAGCCAGCTGCGAGAAGAGTGCCAGTAAGGTACCGTATATACTCGATAGTAAGCCGACACGAGTATAAGCCGAGGGAACCCATTTTTACCTAAACTAAGAATAATAAACCATGATTGACTCGAGTATAAGCCGAGGGGTTAAAAATTATGACCACTACTGCCTTTTAACTGTATGGGGAACTCTGCTGTCCATAAAAAAGCCTCATTCCTTGGCACTCAGATGTTTTGGAAACTACAACTCCCATCATGCTTTAGTAGCCGGGAGTTGTAGTTTCCAAACACTGCAGTGCCAAGGAATGAGGCTTTTTTTATGGACTGCAACCCCCCAGGAAAGCGCACCAAGTTCAGTGAGGTAAGTAAGAGGTAAGTACTCACTCAGGTCAAGTAAATAATTGTGGAATCTCGGTGCCAGTACAAGCTAAATACCAGAAGCATGTGTCCGGCTGGCACTCCCACGTGATCTGCAGGATGACGTCCTACGCGAACCTGTGTATTACTGCCCGGTGCCGAGTAATGACATCACTACTTCGGTGCCGGGCAAGTTAGTAAGAGGACAGCATGCGTATAGACGTCATCCTGCAGATAGCGCGGGAATGCCAGGCGGACACATGCTTCTGATGTTAGCTTGTACATGACGATCGGCAGCCGGAGATTCACAAAAGTATTACTGACCCGAGTATAAGCAGAGGTTGGGATTTTAGGCTAATTTTAAAGACTGAAAACCTCGGCTTACTCGAGTATATACGGTAAGTTCCAGTGTCCCCCTGAGCGTTCTATTATTCACAGGGAGGTGGAAATAAGCATTCTCACCTCCCGTGATTAACAGAAACTGATGCAATGTACTAAAAAAAACGGTTTATGTAGTTTAGGTTCCTTTAAAGTATAATGAAACTGGGAAATTTTTTGTTTTTTAAATTGACCCATTACTGGAAATTATAATTCTTCCTAACTAACGTACATTTTTTTGTTAATCTGTCCATATTCTTTAGATATCCAGTCTGAAAAAATTACATTTCAGCTTTCATCAAGTGCCTTAGATCATAAACTGTTCTGTTGTATGAGTTTTGCTGTAGCTGAAATAGTGAAAGTTGGTAGGACTTCTGGTGGGAGATTCTTCTTCCAATGCTGCCTCATAGGGATACTGTCATGCTGCCCTCACAGAGAGTCAGATAATCTGGCAGGGAGCTGGGAGACAGAGGGACTGAGCTCCAGCAAAACAACTACTGGATTGAAGGAGCAGCAAACACAACACAAAAGTATTGCTGCTTACATGTATTTGTTTATAGATTGAAATGAGACCAGTACTGTATTTTTCAGTAGACAATTCCTTTAAAGCTGCAAGCAAAGTAGAACCAAAATAATAGAAAAGTTATTTGCAACTATATGTTTGGAGATTGGAAAAAGGCTTACAGAAGAAGGGAGAAAAAAAATATTGTGTTGAGTTAATGCAGCTGCCATACCAATCTACTGGTTCTCACAGTAAAAAAAACTTTTGTAATAAATGCTGGCCATAACTAGGCAGACATTAGATAGATTAAACGTTTGTTCCATAGATGAATATCTAATCTATCTAATGTCTAAAGACTGCATTCACAAGCTGTTGTTTCTAGAATTTGAGTATGCAGATCAATAAATTCTATAAATGGCTCAAAATGTCGAAAACTATTATCTGGTAAAGGAGATGTCACCCCCCACAAACATATAATCCCCCCACACTACTGGCCCCACCCATGTAGTGTTAGTTTTATCCTTAACTCAACATCCGCCCATAGGGTTCTCCTGTAGACCCCCCCCCCCCAAAGTCCAAAACTAACACCAGGAGGATAGCAGGGCTCTGCCTGCTATCTTGCCTCCGGTAGATATTGCCATTCGTACTGCAGCCCTTCTCCCCCCTCCCCCTCCCCCTCCCTTTTCTACTATCCCTCACCCTAGCACAAATCCCCCTGAATATGCTGCTCCCATGTCCCCCAAGCCCAACCGCATATTTTGTTTTTTTCAAAAAGCTCCCCAAACTCTTACTTATCCTCCTCTTTCCTCCGCTGCACTGAATGACCGGCAGCCACGTCCGTGATTGGCTGCCGCTCACGCCAATCACAGACGCGAACTGCGGCTCCCCGCCCTCTGCTTGCATTCTCGCAAACAGAGGGCCGGACAGTGCGGCGGAGGAACGAGGGGAGGTAAGTAAGAGTTTGGGGGGCTTTCTGAAAAAAAAATTATGCGGTTGGGGCTGGGGGACATGGGGGAACAGCATATTAAAAATTAGTTTTACAGTGGACATACACCTTAAACTGATTGAATTCGACAATGTCAAGCAGTTTATCAGTAAAACAAGATAGGCTAGGTGGAAAATGATCTGCCAATCCATCTTTAGTCTCCCATCTCTACGTCTTTTCAAGGGGTTTACAAGGGGTAGATTCTGCCACATATCGCATATTAAGGGAAAAGGCATACGTTATGAAGGTTAGACACCAATTCGCCATGTACAATTTCTGTTTGACGCACACCCTGGGCAGTACTTGATAACACCCTCAGCCACAATGCAATCACACCTTGCATTCAGGAGGTCCCTAACACCTTGCTGATTAGGAATTTATTACCAACAGATTGCTGTACAAGTCAATTCGGATTTGATAAAACAGCGGATGAGTAGTAAAATATCTTCAATAACTAAAGGGCATGTCCACCCCCAAAACTATAATTTACACCAAACTGGCCCCACTCTGTAGTGCATAAAAAATCTACTTATACATCTCTGCTCCAAATGGCTGCCTGATGCCCTCCAAAGTCCCAAAAACTGCCACCAGGAGCTAGCAGGAGTCATATAGGACTCTACCAGTTCTCCTTCCCCTCAGTGAGCAATTTTGCCCTATGCGCATGCAACACTCACACACACCCTCATGTTTGTCGTTTGATTCCTTTCCTACCATTAGCGCGCTACACCACTCTCATGTGTCACCCCGCTTATTGTATATTCTTCCATGACCACAGTCGTGGGCAAACTTGTATGTACCTGTGCATGAGGGCACCTTATATGTATCAGTCTGTGTTGGCTAGGCAGGGGGCAACTTATACTAACATGTCTGCATGGGTTGGGTATGAGGGCATTTTATATTTACCAGTCTATGTGGGCTGGGTATAAGGGCATCTTATATTTACAAGTCTATGAGGGGTGGGCATGAGGGAAACTTATATTTGCAAGTATGTGTGGTCTGGGCATGAGTGCATCTTATATTTACCAGTCTGTGTGGGCTGGACATAAGGCAAATCTTCTATTTACAAGTCATTGTGAGCTGGGCATGAGGGCATGTTATATTTACCAGTCTGAGCTGGGCATCTTATATTTACAAGTCTGTGTGGGCTGGGCATGAGGGAAATCTTATATTTATTAATCTGTGTAGGCACATTTTATATTTACAAGTCTTTGTGGGCTGGGCATCTTATATTTACCCATCTGTGTTGTGGGCATTTTTATTTACCAGTTCACCAGCCAGTGTTAAAGGAGAACTCAACTTGACATTATTTAATCCTGTAAAAGCGTTTCTTCTCAGAACACCTATACTGTACATTAAAATATTCATCTCTAGTAAGTTGTTCAAATCTTCAAATCTTCTAGTTTACATATGAAACAATACAACAAGTCTACTGCCTGAGTTTATTTCTTTTTTTCTTTGTTTGTTTGTTTCCGTTGTTATTGCAGGTTCGATTCCCCTTACTTTTCTTTTTTACTAAAATGTTCAAATTCTGTTTCTTACAGCCATGCTAGCAAAGAAATAAACTGCAAATATTACTTTTCTTTCTTTTTCTTTGTATGAATAGTAAAGGAATTTATCGTTGTTAGGGACATGAGCATTGGGAATATGTCCTGTGCATTCTACTGAGATGGCCCTGTGTAAGGTTGTGAATGATCTGCAGGTTGCAAAGGCCAATGGTCACTTTTCTATTCTTATCCTCCTTGACCTCTCCTCTGCTTTCAACACAGTTGATCATTCCCTCCTAATGCAGATACTTCACTCTTTGGGCATTCGGAATGAAGTGGCATCCTGGTTTCTATCCTATTTCTCATACCCAATTTACTCTGTATCTGTTGCTAACACCACCTCTTCTCCGGTTCCTCTTAATGTGGGGGTACCGCAGGGGTCTGTACTTGGACCCTTATTGTTCTCCCTCTACACTATTTCCTTGGGAGATGTCATCCGCTCTTTTGGCTTGAAGTATCATTTATATGCAGACGATACACAAATCTACTTGTCAACACCTACGCTAACTCCTAACATCCATCCGATTGCCTCCTTGCCATCTCCTCCTGGATGTCTCAACGCTACCCTCAAATTAATTCTTTCTAAAACTGAACTGATCGTTTTTCCACCTAAACCTGGTCCAGTCCCATCTTTCGCCATATCGGTTGACAATACCCCTATTTTCCCTATCCAATTGGCACGCTGCATAGAGGTTATTATTGACTCCTCTCTCTCCTTTTCTAACCACACTATGCTACGAAAACTTTCTCTCCCGACCACCGCTATGCTTATGCATGCTCTCATCCTATTGCGCCTGGACTATTGCAATCTACTACTTACTGGTCTTCCTGCTTCCCACCCCTCTCCCCTTCAGTTTAAACTTAACTCTGCCACATATATTGTTTTGCTCTCTAATAAATAGGATCCCAAATCTCCTCTGTACCGGACAACAACCTGGCCCGTTAACCAGTGCATTGTATACAAACTCTTTCTCCTAACTTTTAAAGCCCTTCGCTCTGCTGCTCCTTCTTATATTCTCTAGTATCCCCATACGTTCCTGCCCGTACCCTCCACTCACAGAACCAGATCCTGTACAGACCCCCCACTCGTACTGCTTCTTCTAACCCTAAAACTTTCTCTCTGTGGCTCCCATCCTCTGGAATTCTATTTCTCTCTCTTTACATCAAGAAACCTCAATCAGCAGGTTTAAATCTAGCCTTACATCCTATCCATCTGGTAACCAGCACAGTCTATGATTGTTTTATTTGCACTGCATACGTCTCACTCCAGCACTTATCCATTGTATCTGTATGTTACCCACCTAACTAAATTGTAAGCTCTATGGGACAGGGACCTCCTTTCCTCTTGTGGAAAAGCTCTAGCACTTATATTTATATAATTTATATATTTATGTACTGAACTATCTATGTATTTATCCCCTTTGTATGACGTTATTGCATTTTATTACTGTACAGCGCTGCTTCCCTAAGTGGCACTATAAATAAGCTATAAATACATACACACAAAAACTGCACTGAAGTCTGTGTAATGTGACAGAGGATGGGATGATCTTTAAGCTGTAATATGATTGGTTTTCAGCCTCCAGGGAGCAAGGCCCACGGGAGAGGTGAGACAAAGCTTGAATGTTTGTAAATGTGCTCTGTTTATTGGGACAATGTTTTCTGGAGACTTTAGTTCTCCTTTAAGGCAGCCCTCTAGTTCACCAGTCAGTATTAAGTCAGCCTTTCAGTCCACCAGCCAATGGCAACCCTCCTGTCTATCAGTCATTGTTAGCTTACTATGCCTACCCCCCAAAAGCCACACTCACCACAAACTACACCCACTTGTTTTGGAGGCGCACTCTGCATGCCACAGGAATATAGCTTTAAATACTTGTTTCAGGTGACAAAAGGTCTAGGGACTATTAAATCAAGCTATTGCTTTAAAAATAAATCACACAATAATAAAGGCGCATACTGGAAAAATATTTTAAAGATGTCCAGATGAATGCACTGCCTGGTTTTATCTCAAGTGAATCCCACGCTGAATTTATTCTGTATCGTCAGCTTGTAGAGATTATTTTTTTGAGAAATACGTTTCCCGTCACTAATATTGCATAATTATGTCATCGACTACAATTGTAAGTAGCAAATTATAAGACAAATTCAATGACTTGTAACGTATACACATTTCAAATACTGTGGATCACTGTTAACCAAAATCTTAACCAAAAAATAAAAACAAAATCATAGGTTAGGATATTCCTTTTTAAGCCTAGGCTTGGTAAAACAGGACAATATTTTGCCCTGATTTAGCCAGCCACCACAATATTTCAGTGGATATCTGTTGTATACCATGACCTGGATGAATGAAAACCTTCACAAGCATTTCAGTGGATATGGACACAATATTTACTGTAACTGAGTCAAACTTTCATCCAAATTTCAGGCAATCAAATCATTGGTCTCAATGCACAACTCACAGACTACCTACTGGTTTATTGAACTCTAGTTTGTCAGTTATAAAATAGGGTTAAAGGGAAAGTTCAGTAGAAAATATAAATATTTTAAAAATTCTTGGTTTGTATTATGCATACCTAGCTATTCTACATATTCTCTACCGTTCTGAAAAATCAGTTGATTTCATTCCCTTTGCTGTTCCCTGCTGTTGACATTAGTGAGCTGACATTTCAGGTTCCAACAGTCCTTCTTCCCAGGATGCACCACTTCCTTGGAATGTTCTTAACAGTAATTTCTACTGATTGGCTGTTGGATGGGTCAAAGATGTTCAGATCTCTACTGAGCAAATGAATCAACCCAGGTGCTGGGTCAAGGGCAAAACCATATCGGTCTCTACTAGGGGTCCTGCAAACAGGAAGCCAGTATTTCAGTTGCATTTATTTGTACACAGACAAAATTCTGAATGGGCAGGTTAAACTCATTGGGATTGAAAATTACTGCTCTTTTTTCTTAAAAGCATATGTATTTGCACTGAACTTCCCCTTTAAGATTGGCCCCTGTGTATCAGGGGATACTGCCCGTTCTTGCAATTAGTTTGAGATCACAAAATGAATGGGTCAGGCAGGAACATCTCAAGATTTTAGACATTAGATAGAGATCTCAAATCTATCTAATGTCTGCCTAGTGTATGGCCAGGTTTAGTAATTAATACTTATGATATTATTATTATTATTAATATTATTATTATTATTGTGGATGTATATAGCGCCAACATCCGTGGCGCTTTACAGTTGCATTAAAATACATAAGGAAAACATACATGTTACATACAAGGGTAGTGCAAGTAATACAAAGTGCAAAAAATGTAAGTGCTGGTCCAGCAGCAATAAGTGTTTTAAGTTACAGCATTACTGTGGTACAATAGGATGGAGGGCCCTGCCCGAGAGCTTACAGTCTAGAGATATAAATGAGAAATCACAAACTTCCCAGTGATCTTCTGTGCAGGATTAAATGTACTAATAAAAGTACTGACTTCCTGTTTTCAGACCCCTTTTAGTGTCAGTTATGGTCCTGCCCTTAACTCAGCCCCAGGGTATTTCAGTTGCTCAGTAGAGATCTGAGCATGGCATCCAACAGCCAATCAGGTAAAATTACTGTTAGGAACATGTAAATTAGTTTATGGGAAGAAGGATCATTAAAGAACCTGAAATAGCAGCACAATACTGACCACAACAGGGCCCCCTTGTATAGATTTTTGTATTACAATATTGTACAGTGCCGCGCCCCAAGTGGTGCAAAAGAAAAATATATATACATACATACATGGCAAATGATATGAAATGAATTGATTTTTCAAAAATCAAAAGAATATGTAGAATACATTGAAAATCTGTTTTCTCCCCACTGACCTCCCCTTTAAAGGAAACCCCTAAAACACATTTATTTCTGACTTATAAAACAGAATAGAGGTGTGTCTTGGGTTAGGGATTACTTTGAAAGACTAGTTATACAGTATGTTGTTTAAATTGGTTCTGGGCTATAAGTCAATAAAACTGTGATTTAGGGTGGGCTTCTCTTTTTACCATGTTATCAAAGAATCAGCTTTCTAACTATTGGGGTTTCAAGGGTAATTTGCCTTTATGTAATTTTACATTAGAGGTGTGGACTTGCCCTTTAAAAGTTAAAAAATTTAAAATTTTAAGTGACATCATTAAATTCTCTAACAGCAAAACCTTGCCCTATACAGTTCTAATTCAGCATTATTTGGTAGATCTTAGTGAGTTTTTGTTATAAATGACTTTGCCCCAAGTAATAAGATCCCCTCTTATAGAAGAAGACGCTTAATGTACAATGTATATCATAGTATAGTTCTATGTTAAAAAACTGATTGTATTAGAGCACTGATAAATTTTGTGTAAAAAAGATTATTTAAAAATATATTTCTCCTGCTGCATACATGGTAAAATAATGTACAATTACATGGAACTGGTTAAAATATCTGTGGCATTCAGTTAGATAATCCAGTTGGATGACTTGCAAAGTGTCTTCAAGAACTAACTTAAGATGATCTAACTGTACACCACAGATATGTATGTATGTATATGTTCATTTATATCAGGCCTTAAGGCCCGGGGGCCACATGCGGCCCTTTGTCTGCCCCTGAATGGCCCTTCAAGACTAGACCTGTCTCAGGGTGGATAATTGATTTATTTTTATTACGTTTTATTAAAAATGACCTGATCAATTGATTAAGTTTGATAGAATGGATCTAAAATATTATACACCTATGATAAATTGCAACTTATAATAAAAAAAAATCCAATGAACCAGGGATAATAATATATCTTTCTTTAAAATCCAGTTTTACAATCTCTGTTATGAGAATTGACCTATAGCTCCAGCCCTTCACCACAATCCAAGTTTCTCGTGTAGCCCCCTGGGAAATTGAATTGCCCACCCCTGATTTATATAGTGCCACTTGGGGACGCAGAGCTGTACAACATTAGAATACAAAAAGCTGTACAAGGGGGACAATAAATAAATAAATGAAACATGAGTAGTAGTAACTTACAATCTCATTAGTGAGGAGATTCATGACTGTTACATTAAGGGACAACTCCACCCTCATAATAACATCTTTTAGAAAGAATGTTGATATATCCTGCTTTCTCCTCTGAATACATTAGTGTATGCCTGCTATGCTTCTGGATTCCTTGTGGAAACTGAGCAATTTAGTGACATGCTCTGTGCCTGAGCATGCTCAGAAGAGGCAGCTAGGGGATTAGCATCCAGTCGTTGGCTGTCAAATCCATAACTGACAGTTTCTAACAGGAAGAACCAGGAAGCAATTTAGGCTTTTGGGAGGTGATTCACCTGTATATAAGTTTCCGTTTGAGGGCTGGATTTTTTTGTATATTGAAGCAATTACAAGAAACCCTTTTCATAAAAGTGAGGCCAGGAGCTGATGTTGAACAACCCTTCAGCAAAGCTTTAGCCAGCAGTGAGTGAACAAGCCTCTGGTGAATTGGCCTGTGAATGATCTAGTCCCTCTAGCTTAGTGGTGACAAGGCAGGTGGGCTGGGTGACATCAGTTCTCTAATCCTATCAACTGTTGGAAGAGAATTTCTTCCAACAAAAAAAAACCTACAACATACAAAAGAACAAGGAAGTTACCTTGTTTTCAAGATCACAGAGTTCTAACTTTTACTATTTATTTACTAATAATTTTTCTCTCAATTAAGATTTATTTTATTCTTATACCTTTACCCTTATATTGGACATTTTAAATGATTGTAAATGCTCTGTCTCACCTAGGAATGCTTGGAGGAGCTCTTGTTGGGCGTGATGGAATCTGAGGTGGCATAATGGAAGGTTCATTGATGCAAAGTGAAGTTATCGGTCCTAGGCGGGAAGGAACTGCAGCCTGCAGTACTGGAACATACAGAGCAGGATAAGGACTATGCCCAGGAGTTAAACCTATCCCTGTAGGAGTCAGTGAAGAAAATCTCTTTTGGAGTGCTGGACTTCCTGAAGGAGATCTAATTAAAGAAAAAAAGGAAAAAATAGAAATAAGCCTTGAAAAAAACTTTTAAAGGGAATGTACACTGGCAAATGTGTTTTTTTTATGTACCTTTAAACCTTTTATTGGAAACTATCATTATTCCCAACATCACTGAACCGTTTTTTGTTAATCTGTCCACTATTTCTTAAACGGCATGTCCACCCCCCCAAAACCCCAGTTCCGTTTTACTTACTTTTTGCATTGATGCTCACAGACAGAGAAAAGAGCCTTACAAGTTCATGATTCACCGACGCGGCTCCATTCTACTTTCTGGTGATGGCCGTCAGTCACAGCCATGACAGTGATGCCACAGCCAATGGCTGAGGCCCATTACCAAATGAGACCAAGCGGCAGTGTCATTCAAGTGCCTTATTATTATTAACTCATTTTGCCGTGTGCAGTTTTGCAGTAGCTGGAATGGTGGCAGTTAGTATGTGTGAACTGCATGGTGAGAAATTCCCTTTCCCTCACAGATAGTCTGGTGTAATAAAGGGGGCGTCAATTAAGAGAAGGGAGAGGATACTGAGCCTGAGCAGAACAAGTACTTGATTGAAGACATGCAGCAACACACACACCTCAGAGTAAATGCTGCTAACATGTATTTAATTATAGATTGATATGAGGTAAGGTCAGTTTTTTTAGTATACATACCCTTTAAGGTTAAAAACAGGGACAAAAACTATAAATATAAAAAAAAAAGATTAACTGCTGTCCGTTATATGTAAATATAAATAGCTTGCCTTTGAGGCTTTAACCAGGAATAATCAACAGGAGGTGGTACAGGTGTATATGTGGTGGATGTGCAGATATCACCAATAATTTTTAAGGCGTCTTTCAGAGAATTGGATGTCTTCACTATTTCCGCACGCCTTTGAATCTGTTCGACTGACTCCTCCATTAAAATACTTTGGTCTTCATATGAATACAGATGAGCAAGGAGTTCTGAATGGATGAATTTTTTTACCTGTAATACAGCCCAGAGAAACAATAATTAGATATTAACATATTGCAAATCCACACAATCGGGTGAACAATTTTTGCAGAAGAAAAATCATTAGAAAAAGTCGATTATGATGAAAATGTCAGCTGACATTTTCACCCTATCACACGAACAGCAGCAAATCAGTTCAAAAGATTAACCCTTAGAGGGGTAGTAATGGCAAAAGTATCTTACTGGTCTTATTCTTGCTGAAGGGTTTATTTTGGTTAAGACATCAACAAGCTGTGGGTCTAAAGAAGTCAATGTTACAAATAATATTTTTTGTTTTGCTATCATTTCATAGTCTCTGTCTGGGTCTTCCCATGGAAGATATTTTGGTATTGTAATCTTCAAGAGGAAGCATTTGATAAGATGCAGTCAGTTTTCTTGGCTGTCTGACGGGAGCTGCCTAAAGGCCTAAGGAAGGAAAAAGAAGTTCAAAGGCTTTTCTAAACTTTAAAATTGCCTTAGAAATGTCTTTCTAAGGATCAGTATTAAAGAAGGAAGCCAGAGAGGAGAAATGCTATGAAAAAGAAAATAGCATATAAAATAAAATAAATATATGTCAGATAGAAATCCTAGCTGTGCAGTGATTAAACCAAATAGTGTAATATTTAAGCAATATTAATTTTTATAAATTGAGACCGTGTCAGAAAATATTTGTAATAAATTTAAAAGAGATGCACCCACTGTAATTTAGTGTGATAGATTACGTTACACTGTTTGCTGCCTCATCGAGCAAGGCATTGCTGATAAAAACAAATTCAGTCAGATCCATCATGACTTGTTTATTATTGGTCATATGTGTGCCACAAATGTGGCCAACTAAGTTCTGCTATTGCCCAGGGCTGTTGTGCCTATTAGGCAGTTCAAAATCCTGCTCAGGGCTGAGCAATCCTGTGTAATAGAAGTCATAGAAATAATAGATTGCGGGAATATGCCACCACTGTCTTCTATTGAAAGGGGAGCAGCACTGGAGGCAATTTGACCAGACACCCCCCTGCAGTGCTCCTGCTGTCACCCACAGGGTTAACTTTGACCAAAATTTCCACCTGTTGCTATTGGCTCTCTATAGTTTGCTACCATACTGTATAATGAGCTGATAGCAGTTTCTGCTTTGTGTGACTACCCAAACAATATTCCTACACAGAGTTTAGGGAGATCGGACAGGTCACGATTCCAGTGGAATAGATACATAACCTAAAAAAATTTAATTAATATTTGTTGTTACGGTGGCCATACCCATATAAATATGATTGCAGGGTATTCATTGTTGTATGACAATCATATTATTAGCAGTAACATGTTTTAATTTTGAATAAAGGGCTCTAAATACAATAGGGGGAGGTGCTATGTGCAGATTAAAACCAACAAGACAAAATACAAGAACAGGTCTAAACAACATAATTCACTAAATAGATGGTAAATGTAATACAAATCCTTTAAGACAAGCACATTGTGCATATTAAACACTAAAAAAACCTCATGTGAGCATCCTAACTAATAAATTGTTTGCACTCCAGGCAGATGAACAGTCATACCGGTGAGCCAGGTTATAGTATAGTATTTGAGGTTGAATAAAGACATACGTCCATCCAGTCCAACCCATCTAGCAATATCCTCATTTCCTGCCTAACTGTTGATCCAGAGGAAGGCAAAAAAACCCCACCAAATTTATGAAGGGAAAAAACATTTCTTCCTGAATCGAAGTGGCAATCGGAAATTTCCCTGGATCAACTCTACTTTATGTATCAATACCAGTAACTTGCAACATTCCTTGTTTGCAGAAACTCATCCAGCTTTTTTTTTTTTAAAACTGACCAATGAACCTGCAATCACAACGTCCACTGGAAGACAGTTCCATAGCTTTACCATTCTAATAGTGAAAAACTATTTCCGAACTTGAAGCCTAAACATTTTTTCTTCAAGTCTTAAGGGATTTTCACGTCTCCTCTGACATGCTCTATTGGCGTCCAACAATTTCACAGATAGTTTATTGAATGGCCCATTAATGTATTCATAATCATTAATATCCCCACGCAAGCGCCTTTTCTCTAGCGTAGATAATTGTAATTTATCCAGGCTCTCTTCATATGCAAGCTCCCTCAATCCCCTTATTAATTTTGTAGCCCTTCTCTGAGCCCTTTCCATTTCAAAGATGTCCTTTTTGTACACAGGATTCCAAAATTGCACTGCATATTCCAAATGAGGCCTTACCAATGCTTTGTAAAGAGGGAGAATTACATTTTCCTCCCTTGAATCCATACCTGTCTTTATACAAGACAATACCATGTTGGCTCTAGCTGTTGCTGCCTGGCACTGCTTGCTACCTTTAATATTAGTTTAATATTAGTTAGAAAAAAAATAGTCACTCATCTGTCATAAGGACTAGCAGTTGGTTACTAGGTCCTCACCCTAAGTATTTTGATTGGGGATGGGTAGGTTCAATTCCCTATTGTTCTCCTTAACATACTGTGTATATTTAATGTTCACATGCTTTTATATTTGGTATCCAGAGTTAGCAGTCTATTTATGTTACTTACACTGTTAATCATAAGATGCATTAATGTCTTAGGTATCAGATCCCTGATGCCTTTGTTGATAATCGTCATATAGGATTCCACCAAGTTACGTATTGTCTCAACTTGTCTTTCCAGTTGTGGATCCATTGAAAAGTTGTCACTTTGTGTATTCTCTTCAGAATCAGCCTTTAAAAACAATAATGACATTTTCTGTTTAGGCTTGCACAAAAGTTACAATATAGCTTGTCTATGATAAATACTAGGCAATATTTCAACCCAAGCTATATTTCAGTCGATCATGTGGAAATATTGGTGATACTTTTCCACCATCAGATGTACTTTCGTCCAAACAGGACGCAAGTTTGAGCAGACAAGTCAAAAGGTTGCCTTGTGTGGGCATAGCCTAAAAGGAGGAAAACATCCACTACCTCTATTTTCAGTCTGGTAAAAGAGAAAGTGGAATTAAAGAAGAAATTATTACTTATTTTCAAAGACACTTTACCATAACTCAGATGTAATCATTGACTCATATGGCAGTATTTATAAATATTCTAAAATGCATGTGGTAAAAAATAATTTGTGATTTACTGTGGGGTAAAATAACGACTGTGGTATCTGTAGTTTTGCCATGGTCGGAAATGTACATGTAGAACCTAAAAGGTGGAAAGTCTTTTAAGAGAAATTCAAGTATTTTTCACTTTCTGCAGTATGAAGGAGCTTTGCAGTTTGCTGAACCATCACAAGCACTTTGGATCTATGGACACAGAAGAAATGTTCCAGCAGCAGGAAAAAGGAGTAAGTTGTATAGCATGTGTCTGAGAATGTTCAGCTGCTTATAGCGGACACATGTTCAAAGTGTCATAAAGTCATAATAGAGTTTTGTTAGAAAAGTTCTGGTTTAACTCATTGTCATTCCAGTTTTATGATTACCACCACCACCACATCAGCACTAAAATTAAAACCCTCTTTAAAATGTAATTGGTTTTAAATAATGACTAGGCCAAACTTTTAGATCTCATTATTACTTTGCAGTCTGACAGTAATTAGATATATGCTAATTAAAATATTTTTTTAGCATTGTATGAGTTACAAGAGTCCGTAACTATTCTAAAATAATAATAAATACCAACCTTTTTTAAAGGAAACTGTGCCTCTTGTAAGTCATACAGTGTCTTAGAAAAATGAGAAACGAATATAAAAAGCTTACATAAATGAAATGAGGATATTGCTAGATGGGTTGGATGTACGTCTTTATTCAACCTCAAATACTATACATAACACTATTATAGTGCTACTTATGTAACTAAAGACAAAACTACATCTGTAGTAATTGGACTTCTAACCCTACTGTGCATCAGGTAACAACTATTTACTTGTAGCCTAATTCTCTCCCTATTTTATTTAATGTATTAGTGACGTCTGTCTATAGGCGCTTCACACTGGAAAACCAGAGGCCTGCACTACACTGATGATGGCTAATAAAGCCGAAACAGTTCTGTGGTTGGCGCTCTGGTTTGCATTTAGCTTGTGGAATGCTGTAAGTCTTTTATTTAGGTAAAGCATTTTGTTAGGGATATCATGGAAACATGGAAATTACCCAGAAGTCTCCATTCATTACTTGATTATTTAAAGCAGATTTTTGTTTTCACAGAAAGTTTCTCTACGGCTGTCGATCAAACTTAATGAGACCAATCATTAGCTTGCGGTGTTCTTTTTTTAACCAACAGTACAAGTAATGTGAAACCTCCAATCACAGTATTGTTCAGCAGGGAATTATTAGTAATATAGTTATTATGGACTTATAATAAATAATAATTATATAAAGTGCCATCATCTTCCATTGTGCTTTACAATAACATTCATAACAATCTAATCACTTTATTTAACACATATATCAGTATGTCGCTACTGAATAATTTGTAATTGCTAGTGATAGTTTGTGTTTTTTGTGAGTACTGGGAGTAGTTTAATTACTGTGAGTGCTGTGAGTAATGTGAGTGCTGTGAGAAATGTGAGTACTGTGAGTTGTGAGTAATGTCAGTGCTGTGAGTAATGTGAGTACTGTGAGTTATATGAGTGATGTTAGTGCTGTGAGAAATTTGAGAACTGTGAGTACTGTGAGGGAGTACTGTGAGTAATTAAAGTACTGGGAGTTATGTGAGTAATGTGAGTGCTGCGATTACTGACCTTCCAAGGGCTGGGTAGTTAAGTTGGTTCCTTCTATGATTAAAAAAAAAAAAGAATATAGTCCAGAGAAGTCTAGAAATTGACCTCCTGTTTAATCTAGGCAACATTCTAATACAGGTTATTACTGCACTGTGAATATAAAAAAAATTCAAGGAAACAAATTAAAAAGGGACATTCATTTGAAAAAATGTAGTTGTATGGTTTCCATTTCAAATTTCCCCCAAACCACTTATTGTAGACGGAATATTCCCTTGCGACCGCCCCCAGAATTAGACTGGAATTCATTTGCTCTCCTCCCCTTGGCTCTTATTCCCCCCTCCATCGCATATATCCTGTATGTGCTTTAGGAGTTTTCTTTGTTTAAATTACAGGGCTGCAATAAGAAACTTTTGCTGGCTAAGCACTAAATGGACACATGGTTAACATTATCTCCATCAAGAGAATGTTAAAATAAAAATAGCTATTGGTCTGAGATGTGTGTGTGTGTATGTGTGTGTTTGTTTGTGCGTGCGTGTGGTTTAAGAAGTGGGAATTTAAAGTGCAAATAGAACACGTTGTGCTCTCTTACTGCTTCTTACTAAAATAAGGCAGCCAGTTCCTAAGGAGGCAAAACCTCCATCTTTCTTCTTAGATTGAAAATCATCTAAATGTAGTTAATGTAAATTTAAGAATATGGCTAAAAAGTTAAATGGAGAAAATGAATACGGTATATAAAAGATAAATTAAAAAATAGTGGCAAGCAAAACAGAGCAAAAGGTAACTTAATCTAAATCCTAAAGGTTCAATGAAATTTTATCCTCCAGTATTTCCACAATAATCAAAACCTGTATATAAAATCTAGCACATTTATGGCGATGCACCCACAGGCATAATTAAAGTCACACACAGATAGATTATTGGCCAGCATCACTTTAACACTTTCGTTGCAGTGGCTGTGTGGCTAACATGAAATTTAACTACACAGCCGCTATAATCCATGTTATATGGCGATAGCATCAAACTATTTTGCCACTATTTAATGCAACATAATGGCTTGCGTCAAAAGTGGCAAAATAGTTAACATCTTTTTGCAATGCACCGATTAGAGATAGACCAGAACTCGAACCCGAGTTTGACTCGGATTTTCAAACTTTTCGGATTTCAAACTTTTAATGTTTTTTGGGAATTTCCAAAAAATCTAATTTTCAAAAATATTGAATTTTTAAAAAATAGCGATATTTTTGGTAAAATTATTGGATGACGAATGCAGAAGCTCGAAAGTAGCGCAAGTGTGAAAAAAGTTGCTTTATTTCAAGTTCTGGATATTTGTACGTGTTCCCCAGACTATTTCCCAGCTCCCAGAGCCATATACCGTAATTTACCATTGCTACTGTATTTTACCCTTATTTTATCCATACTTTTTGAACTATTTGTTCCAACTGACTTTAATGGGACCGATTTCAAACTTTTTTAGAAGTTCGAAAATTCGAAATCGGACTGGATTTTTGGAAGTTTGGCTAACTCAGTCCGCTATTGGCTTATAACATTGCTGAAGCCATAGCAGCTCTCCATGCATCTGCCCCCAAGGGCTCATCATACAAATAAAAGGGAAGGGCTAGAGATGCACCATGTCCACCTTAATGGTAATTCCTAAATGAAGCCTAAGGATTACATTCTAAAATGAATGATCATTTCCTTAATGAACCTACCATATTAACCATTATCTGACAGATTTCCTGTTAGCTGCAATCATGGTAGGAGTTTTTTTTATAAAATTAAGTATGTTGAGCTGCTCTTATACAATAACACAACTAACGAATAGCATCAGGTATTTTGCTGGTGGTTTTTGGAGAAGAAATAGAACTGAATTATAACTACAGTATACTCATGTTTAATTAGTCATTGAAAAGTACAGGCATAATATACTAAGCATTGCATGTAATTAAGGATTTTATATAGGGTTCCTTTGATTAAGAACATTCTATAAGAAAGTATTTATGCTTTGGGTTTCAGTTAAAGGCTGCAGAACTGTTTCCAGTGGCTCAGTAGAATGTATAGACAAGTCAACATTGGACCAATATAACACTAGTGTTTCATAAACAGGACCCGCAATATCAAACCCTCTCAGTGATATTTGCCCAAAATGAACTTTACGGTATTTAACACAACTTGGTACTGGTTGGTAAAATCTGGTCCAGCAGAAACACCAATATTTTGCTTCTTTCATGGCTCATGTTATATACTGAGGATTGTATAAATCTTCCTGAAGTGCAAACCAATTGTGTATTTCTTATTGGCTGCACAATGTTGACTCAAAATGTAAATGCAAAAGTCAATTCTAAATATTCAGTCCCTATGTTACTTGACCTGTAAAGATGTCCGTACACACCCATTAGAAATTTGTTTTGAATGTAAAATCGATGGTAATATCAAGTAAAGCAGCAGTTTTAGCTGACGACGTTGATGTAACATTTTCGGGTTGTATCAGGTTTGCAGTTGGTGCTGATTGCATAATAATTGGGCCAGGAGCTTGACGGAACATCAGGAGGTAAGTTTGTAGTGTATGTTCAGATTAAGGTCTGGTATACATGAGCAAACAGAAATTGTCACTCAGAAATTAAAGGGCAAGTTTGACCCCCAAACTAAAATATGTACAAAGCTAAATTACCCTCTTCCCCCCAGACTTTCCTTCCTGATTCACTTGTAAGGAGATATTCCTCCTAATCCAGTTCTCTCCAGCTGATTAATTTGCTGCCCCTTTAAGCTCACACACACAGAGGAGGCATCCTGGACAACATCTTACAGTCATTAGCTGTGATGTCAACCGATCCACCTCCTCTGCGCATGTGTAAGCTTTTAAAGGAGGTTTTTTTTAGGTTTGTACAAATTTTAGTCTGTGGGTCAAGTGGCTGCAATGATATTTTGGCTTATCCTGACCAATCTTGCTATTGAGGACTGTCCAATTGCAATCAGTTGGGTTAGAAATTGACGATATTTGGTGGATCTAGCCAAAATAATTTAATAATAAAATGTTTACCAGCCCGGGGTTTTTCATTTGTCGAACTCTTAAGAATTTTATTTTTATTGAATAATTCATGTGTCTGAAGTGGATTCCAATAAAACACAGATCATTTACATACAAGCCAACTGGAAGCACACATTTAAAAGTCACCTGGCTCCATCTGTAATGTCTCTCACCGCTTGGTCACGGGTGGGGTGACCGGATCTGTCCTTGCTAAATTAGAAATATATTATCACCAATAATCTTCCCACAAATTATTCCGAACTCTGGGAAAACTTCCTATTTAGTTTCACTGGGGCTTTTCCTTTCCCACCTAAGGGCACAGCCACACTGCAATGCAAACACAATCGCACGCGGAATCGCATGCGATTTCATGTGCAATTTTGTTGCGTTTGTGCATACGTTTTTTCGTTACAAATAGAAAAACGCATGCGATTGCTTTTTAAAATGCGGAACGCAAATCACAAGCACATCATACCCGAAAATGTGCATTTTCGGTGCGTTGCCGCGATTCCAATGATCGGAAAAAAATGCATGCGCAATCACTAGAAAATCGCGAAAGTGTGGCCTAGCCCTCAATGAGGACATTTGGGAGGTTAGACTGACACGGTTATCATTTTCCCTTCATTATTGTAGTTCGTAAAATAAACCTACTCTGGGCCCCATATTTTTTGTTGCAGACAAATAGATTACTTCACATAGGGAATACAAGGCAATTGTGTATTTCCAGTTACCAAGCAACCCATAAACACCTGAGGATTAACAAAAGGTGAGCAAATACATTTTAATATTGCAAATGTTGCTTGCAATGGCATGTATCTCGTGAGAAATAAAGGTAATAAAATGCCAGTCTTTTCCATTAGATTCTGCAGTCTGTACTTGGCACTTGTCAGGTTGTTAATAAGCCCATTTCCCTGTGTGTTACTAGCACACATGCTAACGCACACACTGCTCAAATCTGTAAGATTCCAGACTTTTTTCTTTTTATTATTTTAAGTCCCTCATGGGGTTCTGCATTCAAAATGCCAAGGAACACATCAGTGCGTCATTTCATTTGATTGCTGAAATGCCACAAGAGGATTGAATGGAGCCTGTTCCTCAGGCACTGCAGGCCACACAAAAAGAAACACAGGAACATCAAAATATGTGGTTATTATTTTCAGTAAATCACTGGTCTTTCTGACAGCTAACTTAAATGAAATGTTTGGTGTAACGCCGTTTAGAAATGCGCCCTCAATCTCCACACATACTTTATGGGACTGTGCAGAACTGGCAGACCATAGAAATCTAATCCTTACACAGAATGTGAAAGGAAATAATTTTCCCTACACTTTGGTTTTTAATGTGGAAAGGCATTAAAAAGTTCATTTATAATCTGGAAGACACCTGTATTTAATGATAGTTTCCAGCCTTTTCAACCCCATCGGTATAAAAAATGATAAGAGTTTAAAATTTGAAAAAAACAATAGCACTCAGTGGCGTAACTACCGCCCCCGCCACCCCCGTGACCGCGAAGGGGGGGCTCGGGGGCATAAGGGGCTGTGACCAGCTCAGGTAAATCAGTCGTTTTTGTGTTCCGTTTTTTTTTTCCGGAGGTGGAGCGGATGCTGTGCTAGTTTGTTAACAATAGTGTGACTGATTGGTTCTGCCTGCTGTCTGCATCCATGTGAGTCACATGACCCGACCCGGAAATGTGCTAAAGCAATCATGCAGTGGGTGGAGCACTGAGGTATAAGTTGGACTGGAGTTTTTCTGGCTGCTGTTGGTCTGCTGGCACCTGCCATCTTCTCTCCTGTGAGTCAGCATCTTACCTGGGACATCCCCCTGACTGAGACTCCTGTCGCCTGCCTGCTGCTGCCTAGTGTGCACCATCCACATCCAGTCCAGTGCCCCCCAAGTAATTACTATAACCAGGGGTGTCTCTCTAATGAGGCAATATGAGCAAAATGCTCAGGGCACCACCCCTGATAAACATCAGAGAGGCGGCAGGCAGGACTTTAATTTTTTTTTAAAGAAAAGCAGCAGGAATTATGGTATGTTCCTTTTTGAAGAACTGTATAAATACCGCTGTGATGTGCAGTTTAAAAAGACCAAATGTTTAACCACACCCATTCCTGGAAGCCGCACGCACCTAACCCTGGTTTGCGGTGGCGTACTTCATGGCACCTAGCGGTACATACGGGCAGCATTCAAAAGTTTGGCTCAGGTGGCAAAAACCCTAGAGACACCCCTGAATGTAGCGATCGGTAAGCCTCAAAAATTCAATGCGAAAGCTGGACAATTGCCCGACCGTGGGGAAAGTTAGTGTTTAAATAAGTTTTGGTGACATGTACAAGTTCCCCAGACCATTTCCCAGGTCCCACAGCCATTTACAGTGAGGTAACATTGCTATTTTAACTGTATTTTATTACATAACTTTTCCAACAATTTTCATCCATTGAATTTAATGGGTCTGTTTTCGAACTATAGAGTTACTTTTTCTTAAAGGGCATGTCCAGCCCATCTTTTGAACGTTTTATATATTATACATATTGATCCCCCAGCCCCAACCGCCGTAATAAAATTCTTAGAAAGTGCCCCGATATGACCCGAGTATAAGCAGAGGTTGGGATTTTAGGCTAATTTTAAAGACTGAAAACCTCGGCTTATACTCGAGTATATACGGTAAGTTCCAGTGTCCCCTGAGCGTTCTATTATTCACAGGGAGGTGGAAATAAGCATTCTCACCTCCCTGTGATTAACAGAAACTGATGCAATGTACTAAAAAAAACTGGTTTATGTAGTTTAGTGTTCCTTTAAAGTATATGAATACTGGGAAATTTTTTGTTTTTTAAATTGCCCATTACTGGAAATTATAATTCTTCCTAACTAACTGTACCATTTTTTGTTAATCTGTCCCATATTTCTTTAGATATCCAGTCTGAAACATCTTACATTTCAGCTTTCAATCAAGTGCCTTAGTATCATAAACTGTTCTGTTATGTATAGTTTTGCTGTAGCTGAAATAGTGAAAGTTGGTATGTGAACTTCATGGTGGGATATTCCTTCTTCCAATGCTGCCTCATAGGGATTACTGATCATGCTGCCCTCACAGAGAGTCAGATAATCTGGCAGGGAGCTGGGAGACAGAGGGACTGAGCTCCAGCAAAACAACTACTGGATTGAAGCTATGCAGCAACACAAACACAAAAGTTATTGCTGCTTACATGTATTTGTTTATAGATTGAAATGAGACCAAGTACTGTATTTTTTTCAGTGAACAATTCCTTTAAAGCTGCAAGCAAAGTAGAACCAAAATAATAGAAAAGTTATTTGCAACTATATGTTTGATAGATTGGAAAAAGGCTTACAGAAGGGGAGAAAAAATATTGTGTTGAGTTAATGCAGCTGCCATTACCATATCTACTGGTTCTCACAGTAAAAAAAACTTTTGTAAACTTAAATGCTGGCCATACACTAGGCAGACATTAGATAGATTAAACGTTTGTCCATAGATGAATATCTAATCTATCTAATGTCTAAAGACTGCATTCTACAAGCTGTTGTTTCTAAGCATTTGGAGTGATCCAATAAATTCTATCAAATGGCTCAAAATGTCGAAAACTATTATCTGTTAAAGGGCATGTCCACCCCAAAACTATATCCCCCCAACTAATGGCCCCACCATGTAGTGTAGTTTAATCCTTACCTCACATCCCAGCCCATAGGGTTCTCCTGTAGACCCCCCCCCCAAAGTCCAAAACTAACCACCAGGAGGATAGCAGGGTCTGCCTGCTATCTTGCCTCCGGTAGAATTTGCCATTCGTACTGCAGCCCTTTCTCCCCCTCCCTCCCCTCCCCGTTTACTATCCCTCCCCCTAGCACAAATCCCCCTTAATATGCTGCCCTCCCCCATGTCCCCCAGCCCCAACCGCATATTTTTTTTTTCAAAAAGCTCCCCAAACTCTTACTTATCTCTCCTCTTTCCTCCGCTGCACTGAATGACCGGCAGCCACGTCCGTGATTGGCTGCCGCTCAGCCAATCACAGACGCGACTGCCGGTCCCGCCCCTCTGCTTGCATTCTCGCAAACAGAGGGCCGGCAGTGCGGCGGAGGAACGAGGGGAGGTAAGTAAGAGTTTGGGGGGCTTTCTGAAAAAAAAATTATGCGGTTGGGGCTGGGGGACATGGGGGAACAGCATATTAAAAATTAGTTTTACAGGTGGACATACCCTTTAAACTGATTGACATTCGACAATGTCAAGCAGTTTATCAGTAAAACAAAGATAGGGCTAGGTGGAAAATGATCTGCCAATCCCATCTTTAGTCTCCCATCTCTACGCTTTTTCAAGGGGTATTACAAGGGGTATGATTCTGCCACATATCTGCATATTAAGGGAAAAGGGCATACGTTTAATGAAAGGGTTAGACACCAATTTCTGCCATGTACAATTCTGTTTTGACGCACTACCCTGGGCAGTCTTGATAACACCTCTTAGCCACAATGCAATCACACCTTGCATTCAGGAGGTCCCTAACACCTTGCTGATTAGGAATTTATTACCAACAGATTGCTGTACAAGTCATTCGGATTTGATAAAAACAGCCGGATGAGTAGTAAAATATCTTCAATAACTTAAAGGGCATGTCCACCCCCAAAACTATAATTTCACCCACTACTGGCCCCACTCTGTAGTGCATAAAAATCCTTACCTTACATCTCTGCTCCAAATGGCTGCCCTGCCATGCCCCTCCAAAGTCCCAAAAACTGGCCACCAGGAGCCTAGCAGAGTCCATATAGGACTCTACCTCCTGTCTCTCCTCCAGGAGAATTTTGCCATGCGCACTGCAACACTCCCCCTCCCTTCCGTTTTGCTCTCCCTCACCCTAGTGTAAATTCCCTTTGTTATATAGTACCTCTCCCTCCCCTAGCCCCAACCAATATAATAGATTTTCCAGAGAATCCCCCCAAACTCTACTTACCTTACCTCTCTCCCCTGGAGTTCTGTGCAGCTGGCAGCCGCGTCCGTGATTGGCTGCCTTTAAGCCAATCAGGGATGCGGCTGCCAGTCCGACCCCTTGCTTGCAGTTTCATGCAAGCAGAGGGCCGGGACAGTATGCCGGAGGAAAGAGGTAAGGTAAGTAGAGTTCGGGGGAGTCTCTGGAAAATCTATTATAGCTGTTGGGACTGGGGGAGGGAGACCTATAACAAAAATGATTAAATGGGGTGGACATGCCCTTTAACTTTAAGCCCAGTTGATCTAACTGAATACCACAGATATAGCTTTATAAAGTATAATAAAGGCTAGTATGTCAAAATATTGGCTGCTGTATAAATTGCATAAAAGGGTGTTCACCTGCCAAGTTAGATTAGTAAAAAAAAGCAGCAGAAACTTACTTAGAGTCCTTCATTCCGCGACTGTCTCCTCCCAGCCCTCTGTTTGCTGGAAGTTGCTAATAGGGGCCGGACCAGCAGCTGCGTCTGTGATTGCATGTGAGGAAGTCAATCACAGACATGGCTGCTGGCTATGTTTTTTTACATTTCTTTTTTTTAAAATCATATCTAAACAAGGAATTACCTTTTAAATTAACTGCCCAGTGATATCAATAATTTGGCATGTATACAATATAGTTATACCAATGACATCATACTTTTAATTAAAAGCTGTTCAGGGTCAGATTATAGGGAGAGTAAACTGGGCAGGTGCCCTGGGGCCCCCACCACCAGACACTTTGCTGGACGATTGGACGCTTGCTCACCTGCCTGCCCAGAAAAAAAAAAACAGATGTTCAGTGAGTGTAGGCAAATCATCGACAGTCTAGGAAAAGCCACAATCCACCTTCTGGGAATCTACTTTTAGAGTTAAAGGGATAGTTCAGTGGAAATTATTAATATTTGTTAAATTGTTAGTTTGTGTAATGCCTACTTAGTTATTCTACAAATTCTTTCCCATTTTGAAAATTCAGTTGATTTCATACCCTTTGCTGTTTCCTGCTGTTGACATTAGTGAGCTGAGTAACCTATGTATATGTTATGGTCTTAAGATATGAGAGCGCGGGATATAGAGAATATATTTTAGAAATTGCAGTTTTATCCAATTAAGCTTGAAAAAGCCAAATTTCTGTTCTTTCTATTTCTTCTTCTTCTTCCATTTTATTCCTCCGCTTTTCTGGACTGTATCTCCTCCCACATTTTTTGAGCTAGAGACATAAAATTCGGTACAGACGTGCGGGGCATATAGGAGAAGTGTGCTATCTTCTAGCTAAAGAATCCGTTACAGCGTTATTGGCGAATTTCGGGCCATTTTTTCCCATAGACTATAATGGTAACAATCCTCAAATGTGGATATTTCAAAACAGTTTGTTTCATGCTCATAAAGTCATAGATGTAAAAACACATACCCCCAACCTCATATGGGTACACACACCTACTGATCTACCCTTCTATTCCTGTGGCAGCCATACTTAAAAGGTAAATAAAGTAAAAAAAAACTAATTTTGATATATCCTCAATAAAAGTTAGTTTTATGGTTGTAAACACAAAAAAAAAGACATACCCCCTCAACCAGACCCAGGTACACACACCTACTGATCTACTTATCCATTACGGTGGCAGACATACTTAAAGGGTCACTAAAGTAAAAAAACTAATTTAGATTTATTCTCAATAAAAGATAGTTTTATGGTTGTAAACACACAAAAAAAACAAACCCCCTTAACCAGACCCATGTACCAACACCTACTGATCTACTTATCCATTATGGTGGCAGCCATACTTAAAGGGTAACTAAAGTCAAAAAAACAAATTTAGATTTATCCTCAATAAAAGAGTTTTATGGTTGTTAACACAAAGAAGACATACCCCCTCAACCAAACCCAGGTACATACACCTACTTATTTACTTATCCATCACTGTAGCAGCCATACTTAATGGGTAACTAAAGTCAAAAAAATTTATTTTGACCAATCATCAAAAAAAGTTTGTTTTTTCACCCCCCAACCCTACACAGGTACACACACCTACTGGTCTACTTATCCATTACTATGGCGGCCATACTTAAAGTGTAACTAAAGTTAAAAAAACTAATTTTGATCAATAATCAAAAAGGTTTGTTTTTTTAACCCCCACAGGGCATAGGTACACGCACCTACTGACCTACCCCTCCATTACTTTTGCAGCCATACCTAAAGGGTAACTAAGATCAAAAAAACTAATTTTGACTAATCATCAAGAAAGTTTGTTTTTTAACTTCCAACCTGATCCAGGTACACATGCCTACTCACCTACCCTTACATTTTCTTGACAGGCATATTTAAAGGGTAACTATAGTCAAAAAAACTATTTTAACTAATCATCAACAAAGTTCCTCCATTACTTTTGCAGCCATACCTAAAGGGTAACTAAAGTCAAAAAAACTAATTTTGACAAATCATCAAAAAAGTTTGTTTTTTTAACCCCCAACCTGAGACAGGCACACACACCTACTAGTACTGACCTACTCTTCCATTTCTGTGGCAGACATATTTAAAGGGTAAGTAAAAAACAACAATGTCCTCATCATTGGCATTGAGTTTTAAAATCTGCAGCACAAACACAAAAACACACAAGGTCTTTCAAGCCAAATTCAAAGTTTATACTTAAACTTTCCCTTTCTAGTTTTATTTGTTAATTATATTCTTTAAGAATTAATTATTTTTGCATTAGCAAGCTAACATGTGAAGGCATGCGTGACATCATCGAGATATCACACTGCGCATGCATGACATCATCGCGTCACAGCACAATGGCGGAATGGCACCACGAAGTGCATGCAATGATGTCACGCGCAAGCACGTCACTAGGCTGCATGTGTGCACTCGAAACAAGGATTTAATGTTGTGACCCCCAGACGCTAGCCTTTGATTCAGGTTCTCATGGGGGCGGAGCAACAGCTGCAATTTACAAGAGCAGGAACACAGCAAGATTCAAGGAGGAATGTTAGGCAATGTGGGGGGTTAGTACAAAAAAATTTACACACCTTTACTTTTAAAGCTACGGCTATCCAGTAAACGTAACTTTGTTTTAGAGTGTACATATCCTTTAAAATAAGTGTTGTGTGCCTTGACATATTAGGGAAGAGATCCCTGCCCCGAAGGGATTACAATCTAAGTGGGAGAACTGTGTTCTAGAGTTACTGACTGTAATAATTCCTTAACTATTTATGGAATTATTTATATGATTATATCATTTTATTAAGAAATATTGTTCTTAGTATATCACCATTTACATTTGGTTTGCAAAAGTAGTTGGTGATTCCAGGGTGCCAGATTTCCTGGTGAGCCCAAGTGCCCAGTTGGTGCATAGCAGTGCGAGTGCATTTACTCTTTTTAAGTCTGTCAGGAAGGGGCAGTAAGTTAACAGTCAGCAGGTAACTGACATTGACAATTTCCGCCCCACTAGTATTAGATTATAGACAATTCAACATTTTCACCAGCCTTAAATTGTAATCAATTTCACCAGTCACAGATTGTCAGCTAATTCACCACCTCCAGTTCTCAATCTATTTCACAAGTCTTATTGTGCCAGTGTATTTACCAGTCTATCTGTTTACCTTTCTATCTATCTAACTAACATATCAATTAATTTTTCTATCTTTAAAACCTTAAAAAATGTGTCCCCATGATTAGCCACACCCACATTGGGAAGCCACTCCCACTTTTTTGCTCTGCGCACCATTTGTTCCCCCTTATTCTCTGTATAAAATTTTAGCATTTATTATTTCTTATTCTCACTTTTTTTAAGCTAGGCTTCTTCCATTTATTAATGTAGTTAATTTACCAGTCAATGTGAATTACATACAGACAATACAAAATATTCAGGTTGTTTTACACTGCAGTGCAAAGATTACTTTTTTTTTTGCATGAAAAGTAAAGGATGATATTATTGTTAGGACAGGAGCATTGAATGTGTTAAAAAAAATTCCAGGAAGATCGAGGATGTGCTGTTATGTAATTGGCTGTCAGCTTCTAGGATGCAAGGCTGTAACTTCCTTGTTTCAATCTGTTGAGCACTACAGAGCATAGGATGAGTGCTGCATACACTAAAATGGGTTAACCCAGCTAAGGTGGATTATGTGAGCTGACCCTAGTACCCACAGGTTAATTTCATAAATCACCCAACAGCCACAGTAAAGGGAGAGGTGAAACACATCTTGTTGCATGTTTGTGAATTTCTATTGGGACAATGTTGTCCTGAGACTTTAGTTCTCCTTTAGCTAACCACACCTCTTCAATCAAAAAAACAGTGCCTTTTTGATCCCTTTGTTAAAAAGCAGGGAAGAGACTAAACATTTCATCAGGATATCTGTTGTATTCAATTAGATCAACTGGACTTGAAATGTAGTTCTTGAAACTACATTTCAAGTCCAGTTGATCTAATTGAATACAACAGATATACCATGACCTGGATGAATGAGAACCTTCACAAGCATATTTCATCAGGATGTAGGTCTTCATTACTATTCACCATTTATATCATTTAACCCAAAATATAAAAATATGAAAATCATTCATCTTGATAATAAACCCCCCCCACAGATGACCGAGCCATAGGAGCTGCCAAACACAATTTGTTAGATGAAACTGTAATGCAGAAATTTATGTACAAGTTACTAAATGAACTATAGTATTGTATGTATATGTATTATTCTATTATTTTGGTCGGTCAGCTGGGATTATTGGCGGCGCTTATTCACCCGCTATGGACCAATGTCGGTGGAACCTTCGCCCAAATTGGACAAAAGTTCAATTAGACATGTAGGTAAATTTCAACATATCAGTCACACTGAAATAACAGCTGTATGAATGTATGTATAGTTTATTTATAAATCGCCACTTGGGGACGCAGCTGGTTATCGGGTAGGATGTATGGCTTTTAATTGAGGTTACTTGATGTAGAGAGAGGGAAATAGAATTCCAGAGGACAGGAGCCACAAGAGAGAAAGGTTCAAGGCGAGAAGAAGCAGTACGAGTGGGGGGTCTGTACAGGAGCTGGTTCTGTGATGAGCGGAGGGTAAGCGCAGAAACATATTGGGACACTAGTGAGGAAATTAAAGGAGCAGCAGCAGAATGAAGGGATTTAAATGTTAAGAGAAAGATTTTGTATACAATGCACTGTTTAACAGGGAGCCAGGTTGTTGTCCGGTAGAGAGGAGATTTGGAATCCTGTTTATTAAAGAGCGAAACAATACGTGTAGCAGAGTTAAGTATAGACTGAAGTGGAGAAAAGAGGGAAGCAGGAAGACCGGTAAGTAGTAGGTTGCAATAGTTCAGGCGCGATAGAGTGAGAGCATGCATAATAATTGCGGTAGTCGGGAGATAAAGGAACCTGCAAATTTTTGCTAAGGAAAAAACATCAGGTTTTCGAAACATAGTTAATTTGGTTAGAAAAGGAAAAAGAGGAGTCAATAATTAACCCTAGGCAGCATGCCGATTGGATAGGGAAAATGGGGGTATTGACAACAGATATAGAGAAAGATGGGACAGGACCAGGTTTAGGTGGGAATATGATCAGTTCAGTTTTAGACAGATTTAATTTGAGGTAGATTTGAAACATCCAGGAGAAGAGGGAAAGGAGGCAATCACGTGATTGGATGTCAGGAGTTAGCTTAGGTGTGGACAAGTAGATTTGTGTATCGTCTGCATATAAATAATACTTGAAGCCAAAAGAGTTAATGACATCTCCCAAGGAAATAGTGTAAAGGAAGAACAAAAAGGGTCAAAGAACAGACCCCTGCTGCACCCCACACTAAGAGAAACCGGAGAAGAGGTGGTGTTAGCATAAGATACAGAGTAAGTTCAATTAGAAAGATAGGATAGAAACCAGGATGCCACTAAAGAGTGAAGTATCTGCATTAGGAGGGAATGATCAACTGTGTCTAAAGCAGAGGAGAGGTCAATGAGGATAAGAATAGAAAAGTGACAATTGGCCTTTGCAACCTGCAGATCATTCACAACCTTACACAGGGCCATCTGGGTGGAATGTGCAGGAAGGAATCCAGATTGGAAAGAATCCAATTGGTTATGAGCAAGAAGGTAGTTAGTTATATGGGTGAAGACTAATCGTTCTAGAGTTTAGAGGCTATCGGTAAGAGAGAGACCGGGTGGTAGCTAAACAGGAGAAGTCTAGCAAGGGCTTTTTTAGTATGGGTTTAACATGGGCATGCTTAAAGTTAGTAGGAAAAATTCCAGATTTAAGGGAGGCCTTTTTTCACCCAGTCAAATATAGGAACCAGTCATTTGGGTCAAAATATTGCAATGTGTGTAGCTTAATAGCATGGGCAACCATTTGCACCTTTTTTGCATCATCCCCGTATATATAAGTCCTGTGGGTTAGAATTGTCCTCAGAGAGAACAACCCAACAAGAGATATTATCAAATCCTGGAGCCCTGATATGAGAAACTTTTTTTAATTTCATGCATTCAAGAGCCATGAATATCATGTAATTTACATCCTTAAAGCAGTTCTTAGTGATAGCAACAGTTATAAATGTTTATTAGTCCTGTCATCTTCCTGCTACACTGAGCTTTCACATGGCCAAGAATCATCCCCTTATATTTTACAATTGGGTGTTTGTCATTTGTTGTATTACTGTTAATATTACTGATTTGATTTTTCATAACGGACAGAAGGATAATAAAGGGCTGATTTAGGATTCAGCGTAAAGTTATTTATTTCCACACAAAGGTGCTACTTCTCAGACACCTCAGATTTACAAAGAGAAAAAGCTAAATAACGAGTTGAAATGATTTGATATGTTTGGCTTGTAGTTAAAAATGGAAACATTTTCTTCAGTCCCATTTGGAAGCAAATGACCTTCTTTACTGCCAGAGGGGCAGCAACAGCCAGCATAATAGCTGCAATGGGGGAAAACAGATGTTTAATTTATTCCATACTTTGCAGTAAATGGGTTAAAAGGTTAATTTTCAAAACCAACTAAGGGATTACTTGTAAGATGTTGAGCAAAAATCATGCCATACAAAGTAAGTCCAACAGACTGCAAGTCAGAGAACAAGAAGTCTTTGAAGTTTTCTTTGAATTTTTTTTCCTGTTCTCCTGGAAACATTCAGGTTAACCTGCCACCCTATACACCCACCCGCTCTCATTAGAAACACTTTGGCTTTGTGACAATTTTGTTCTCTGTCTGCCGTGGGACCCAACACATAGTGGTGGGGGAAAGTCTAGGTGTAAATGTCTAGTTAAAAAGTGAATACTAACTATCTGTAACTGACTCTCTGGTTTAGCATTTAGCTTGTGTGATGCTGTTAAAGCCCCTTAGTAGGTATAGCAATTTCTAAGGGTGTCCATGGAAACATGGAAATTACCTAGAAGTCTCCATTCCTTATTTACTGACTATAGAGCCATTAATTGTTATTTTATTTCCACTAAAACTTTTTTAAAACTATACTAAAATTAGTTCTACACTAAATTTCTGCAGCCCACAGACACCATAAGAATGTACGTTAAAAACATTCTGGAGTGCAATTTTGCCCCCCTTATTAAAAGTTCTGCCTGAAAACAATTGTGGTTATTTACCAATGGCTAGTAAGAGTGAAGCAAATGGATGGATTAGGGCAGTGATGGTGAACCTTTTGGAGGCCAAGTGCCCAAACTGCAACCCAAAATCCAACTTTTATTGCATAGTGCCAACATAATCATTTAACCTGAATACGGAGTTTTTACTTTAGAAAAAACAACTCAAATAGACACAGACCAACACAGTAGATTGAATTGGTTAGATTATCTATTAACTTCTATATTACCACACAGGAGTTTCAGATCTCAAACAGTGACCTTTAACCCCCCTACATTATTAGACAGGAGTTTGAGATCCATAACAGGGACTTAAGCAGAGCTGAATGTTATAGCACATGACCTCCCACTGCTACAGACAGACACTACACTTTCTCTCTGGCTTTCTGGTAAAAAAGTCTGGTAAACTCTGCTGTGCATGAGTGCCCACAGAGAGGGCCAGCTCTGGGTTCGCCATCATTGGATTAGAGTGTTTCTGACTGTATCGCACCTCCAGAAGACTTAAAGGGATTTATCTGATATTGGTCTAGAAGACTGGTGAATGGATATCAGGTTTACTAAAACTTTAAGGGACCAAAGAATTGTGGTAATAAAATATTGTTAATATTCTGTTAATGTTGGCAATAACCTCATTACACTCATAGTGTCAAATACTCTATGCTGGTTCAAAGTTTTGGCTATTTATAGGGCATGTCCACCCCCAAAACTATAATTTAACCCACTACTGGCCCCACTGTGTAGTGTAATAAAAACATCCCTGCTCCAAATGGCTGCCCTGCTATGCCCCTCCAAAGTCCCAAAAACTGGCCACCAGGACTCTGCCTCCTGTCTCTGCTATGGGAGAATTTTGCCATGGGCATTGCAGCACTCCCCCCCCCCCCTCACTCCCCTTAGTGTAAATCCCTTTTGAGGTATAGTAGGGCTTGCTCCTCCAGCCCCAACTGCTATAATAGTTTTGTCAGAAACTCCCCCGATCATTACTTACCTTACACCCCCCGACGTTCTCCACTGTTGGCAGCCGCGTCCTTGATTGGCTGTCTCTCAGCCAATCACGGACGCGGCTGCCGGTCCGGCCCCCTGCTTGCAGTTTCATGCAAGTAGAGGGCTGGGACAGTATGCCGGAGGAAAGAGGTAAGGTAAGTAGTGTTTCTGACAAAACTATTATAGCGGTTGGAGCTGGGGAAGGGAGCTCTACTCAACCCTGAAAAGTTTTAAAAAGGGGTGGACATGCCTTTTAAAAGGTCACTATACTCACTCAAACAACTTTAAATTATCTGAAACTACAATTTGAGAGAAGTAAAATAGTGGTACTCAGATAGTTATCTGTGCTTACTTTATCATTAAATTATTAATGTTTAGTGAGTGCTTCTAATTGCCTCCACCCTCCCTTACTCTGCCTTCTTGTAGTGTCTGGGTGTGTGATGCTTTGTCCGGAAGTGAGGTGTGGCTTGTCCAGAAGTGGCAGAGACTTTATACACATGACTGGTAAATAATGCCCACAGTGACTGGTGTTAGATGCCACAGTGACTGGTGTTAGATGCCCACAGTGACTGGTGTTAAATGCCCACAGTGACTGGTGTTAAATGCCCACAGTGACTGGTGTTAGATGCCCACAGTGACTGGTAAATGAAGCCCAATATTTATCTGTTGTATTCAGTTAGATCAACTGGACTTCAAGTTTAGTTCTTGAACTAAACTCTACAGGGTGGTGCTCTGTAGTGTGCTTCACCCTGCCTCATTAGGGAGGTGGCCCTGGCAGAAGGACCAAATCCAATTGTTATTGGTTAATATTTCAATGAACATTCAAGGATTTTCGAAAATATCTGAACAGAGTTTGGAAAAAGTTTGGAAAGAGGAATTCAGGAAAATACGCAAGATCAGTGGCCATCTCTTAATATATATGTCTGCATCTGGAGTCACAGGTCTTTACCAATCAATGCTGTGATTTCAAATGATGATTTCTTAAAATCTACAGCTCAGATTTAAAACCCGAAAAAAGTTTTGAAGTAGTAGGAAGGATCATGCTGTGTCTAAAAGTATAGTATAGTAAATAAAGTATATTTTTGAAAATTCAATTTTTATTAAGAGTATAGATACTCTTTAAAAATGTTTATGGTCCACTGTTTGTTAAAGTAGGCGCCACCATTTTGAGGGGGCATGGCGCATGTCCAGTGCCATTACTCTGCCTCTCCTCTCCCTTTAATGCACAGGAGCAGTTTTTTGTCAGCAGCCTTGAATGGAGGGGCTTCAGCTGTTCCATAAGTAAGATAACCATACTGTAGCCCAGATCAACTCCTTGATATCTTAGATAAGCCCTCTCTGTGCATTTCTGGACTGTGATGACATATCAAAGAAGAGCAGGCGCAGCAAGGAGTTAACTTGTTTTTCACCAGAATTCCCGTGTCCCACAAGATGATCACCATGCCACGAAATAACAAGCACCATGCAGTTTCAAGTTGCTAGTTTGTCTGCTCTCTAAAAGTTGGATTATATTTCAGGTGCTCTCTTTCTGTCCCAAACATAAACCATTACCTGTATTTAAATGTAACAAATCAACTGCTCCATAAACATAACTTTCTGTAGCCACAACTCACTGTCAGTGCCTATTGTTAATATGTTTCTAATTGCTTAAGATTATTTGAATGACGATATTTATTTTATAGCCATGTACGTAATAATTTGTAGACAGAGGTGATTTAGGTTCTATGATTATTATATCAATGACAGTCATTATAGTAATGCCACATATTTCAAAAATGAAAAAAAACATTTGTAATTACACTGTCATAAAACAACATTTATCAGTATATACTAAAGGAAATGTGTTTATTTACTTGAAGGGGAAAGAAAAGTAGAGACCATGGGGTTAAAGGGCACCAGAGAAAGAAAGAGGTCTGGGTTAAGCACTACAAGATGTGAACCACCAAATCCATCCTTTTTATCTGCTTCTATGGATTTCTGTGTGTCCAATGTAGCAATGGAGAATGCCAAAACAAATATGGGTGCACCTCAGAGTAATTCAGTCTGGAAAGGTTGGACACAAAGCTGCAGTTATTGCTGTGAGCCAGGTCTGTATTTGGATATACGGTAGATACATAAAGGCAGTGCACAGCTTGCTGGTAAATGGATATCCTGTTAGAACGAGGAGAAGTACGATGTTTGGGACTCAATTTGGCATTCTGACACATGGATTACTTTACAAAATGGAAGTAATGTTATAGATTTTATGAATCATGGGAGGAAGAACACTTTAGGGTCAGGACTGAGTCAAGCCTTTAATAGCACAAAGAAGGATCTTTTGTACCTTTTACCATTGTTATGCTTCTAGACACCTAAAAGTAATTTAAAAACCATATTTTATTTAGCAAATAGGTATTGAAACTCCTTTTACCCACAGACATCCAATCCCTACAACAAATTATTTCACACACACACAAATAAACATGTTTTAAATGATGGAACACATATATTATACATTTGCATTTACTGTGTTTTTGTAGTTATGCCCACTAATGTAGTTTCAACCATAAGCACCAGCTATGATAAAAGTATCATCTATGTTTAAAAAAAATGCAAACCATTAGATTTTGCCAAGGTAATTAATCAACATGGAGGTACAGCAAGGTGCAGTTTTAAAAGTCCCTCACCATTGATTTATCTGGATAAACTCCTGCCCTGAGAAGAGATGCCTTCCAGCTATCCATTTCTTCCTGGGAGTCACAGGCAAGTTCCAGGCAACGGTAATCCTTGTACACATTCCTAGAAACCACAAAAGGGAAGAGCTATGTCAATTAAGGACACATTCACATTTTTCTTCACCGGTTTTAGAGCCCCTAGAACTATTTTGCAAACATTAAACTGAAAACGGGTTAATAAACAGTACACTGTCAACACTCAATACACAAATATATTTATTAAGGAAAACACATGCAGGCTCTGGTTACTTATATACAGTTAGGTTAAGCTATCAGAAAGTGCTGTTTTTTTTGGACATTGCTAGGTATGTTAGCCGAGGCGAAACTGAAAACCAGGATTTACCTATTCCTGGTTCCTTATTTAGGAATTAATCACTGTAAGAAATACTTGCTGGTTTTGTAAGCAGGGAAGCACATGGTTCCAACAAATGTGATCTGGGTGAATAATCCAACTCTAATTTGGCAAAAGTTCTCTTCCAAATTCCATGATTCCATCAACTGCTCCTGGTGCCAAATTTTAATTTCACTCAATGTCCATTCATCTCTAGTGCTGTCAGTAAGAACTACCAACAGCCGTCTCTGGAGATTTTACAGGGTTCATTGATTAAATCTGCACCAATATATATATAGACCTCATTAAGTAGATGGACATCTAAAATGATGCATGAAGGGTTTGGCTTAAATTTCAGTGGCACCCTTCTTGCCGTTTTTTCCTCCATCATAAGTTTCACATATGGGAACTGTACCATGCGTTGCTATGTTAAAATCTCAGCAGCTTCTGAGTAGTTAATGTATTTTCCTTGCAATAATCCCATGAACTGAGAGTAGTTAATCAGCCACATCTGATTTTTAAAAGATTTTAAGAAAAACCATGCACTTTATTTTTCCAGAGGCAATGTTGGAAGGCACGCCTCAGTGCATCACCATGAAGCAAACCAGAAGACTTTGGCTTTCATTATTATTGTTTCCAATACTAACTAGCAATTGATTGCTATGGATCACTGTAATGGATCAGCTATACCCCCAAAGTACAAGAGGTAGAACGGGACCAAAAATAGACAGGGATAATCCTTCTAACTAAATGTGTAACTGAGGGAGACATTGAAAATAATAATAATAATAACGGGGACGGAAAAGGAAAGAAAATACGTGATGTCTCTGGAATTGTTTGCTTTAGAAATATCCATCTGCTATGAGTTAGCTGAAACGTGTGACTAAGATTTTCTAGCAGGGTGTGCCCTCTTTTAGGTCACAAGTCTGCTCCATTCATTAACTTAACTCCTTTACATTCTATGCGAGATTGTGCTTCAAAATCTTAGATGACTTGATTATATAAGATCATATAATAGGTAGGAGTATTTTATAAAGTAGCCAATTGTGAAAGGCTGCAAACATTCCAGCTAAGCAATATCTCACATTCAAGAAGATTTCTATTCAAATGTAAAATATTTTCAAATTCTATCATGTAGAAACATCCATGACATAGTTATGTTGCATGCGTCATTAGCACATATCAAATAAATGCAAAAATGAAACATCTGGAAAATGTTATTTATTGCTTGCAGGGTTTATATATAGGACAGCATATGGTATACATAGTCCTTTATGTGATAATGTGGATATGTAAAAATGATGTGTTTTTCATTGCTGTCTCTTATTTAATGTTGAATGAAGTATGAATCACTGATAGATGATTGTGATAAAAGAATTTGATAGAAACAATTCTATTCATTTTGCTTTCCCACAAGGGGTCACTGACTATTGTGCAAACTTGATTTCAGTTCATGATACACAAGTCAACAAAAGATTCTGATCAAACGCTAAACATAAATACCAATAATAAAGGCGTATTATAATAAAGCAAGTTGCAATTTTCATTGGAAATGGGGGCTGTGTGTGGTTCTCTGGTACATCTCTTATTATTTAAGTTGAACTCTACATATACAGTGTGAAATTGTAATCCTAATGCTTCTCTGTGTTAATGTTCCTTTATTCAAAAGATAAGATATTATGGGTTCTAGCTGCTAAACCATATATTTTTCTGTGTCAATATTAAACTCAGTCATTGCTGCAATATCCATTTTTTTACATCATTAAATACATTAGAGATGTAACCCAATAATGAACAATGCAGTGTAACAATTTTAGCTAATTTAAAGGTCAATTCCATCACTCAAACACAAATTGATACAAGCCATACGGACCCCCCAAACCCCTCACAATACTAACCTGTTTCCCAAATGTCCCTGAACAGAAATATTCTTGACCATCCTTCCCAGTCCTTCCAGGGTAGCAGCCACCAGTCACGCCCATAACGTCACAGCTCATAAAGAGCTCATCAAGCCATCAGAGATCTGAACCTTCAGAACTGGGCCACGGAGGTAGAAGAACAATATTGTGGTCTTGGGGTTTTAGAGGGGCCTTTGTGGTCTGTATCAATTTGTGTGAGAAGTGGAATAGCCCTTCAAATCATGCCCCATAAGCAACTACTTCATGTTCACCAGGGGTGGTAAATCTAGCTCAGTAACCAGGCCTCTTTATTAGCTTTGACCCCAGTCCAACTAGACTCTGCCTACTATCTGCCTAGATTCCATCATAGCCTGGCACAGTGGACCCATGGACCACAATTTTTATTTTCTGAATGGGCCACATGCAGCCTGCGGGTTGTGCATCTATGATGTACATGATCATTTAACATATCTATGGATTTTAAAAATAATCTGATTACTTCTTGACATTATACTACTATGACATTATTTCCCAAGACATATTGCTTAAAATAATATAGATATCAGCTTTAAAATATCTTCCTCAATACATATGCCAAACTTACAGCATTGTAATTAGAAGGTTAAGACAGGTTAACCAGCTATTTAAAAGCCAAGAGTCAATAGCCAGCCAGTAATTATTTATTGGGGAAATAATGATGCATCTTTAAAAAGTTAAAATGCTCTTGAAATGTATAATTAGGGCACAATTATGTGAATAAAATGCTATTAAAATGTTATATTGCTGCTGGGAAGAAAGCCAAGGAAAAACAAGTGTCCTAAAAATTAATTATTTTTAAACACGTCTATAAACATCTATTTATTTATTAAAGGGGAACTAAACCCACATTGTTATACTGTAAATACCACAGTAAAGGGCATTAAAGTAAAAAGAACCCCTTGAAGAAGTTAACTGGGTGTATGTGCGCTGTTTGGTCACACCTCCTGACCTCAGTCACATGTTCCTTTGGCCAGATTTGGACTGTAAAGGTATTGGCTAGAGAATGCTAGTGGACAAAAACAATTGCAACAAGTTCCTGAAGTAGCTTAAGACTGAGCAGGTGTAAAGAACATAATGGTCAGTGATCAAAATGTACGATACTGGAATGCTGGCAAATAAAGCACAAACCCTATGTTAGTATTTGAAATTTGCCCGTAACCATATCAAAATTATAGGTGAGAAACAGATTACTGCTTTTATGTCAATGTGCTCTGCCTTCTGATTCAGTTTTTCCATGAGGCTTTGGTTGTCCTTTAAAGTATTTACATGATTAATTATTTGTCATTTGTTATCAAGTAATGGAATATCAAAATTAGGTTATGGCCAACACATAACTTAAATTACTTGCAATATACAGTATTATAAAGAAGCGATTTTGGTAAATACATATATTGATCCATTTACCGGTCGTAGCGCTATAAAACATATGCATTTTCTTGTTTCTTTTTCTGCTCCTTTTCTTTTCATTTAGCTTAATTCCTGTTCCTGAAGGTTTTGGCTTGGCTCTGACTAATTTTGTCTCTGACTTTTCAGCATTGGCTCATATTGTCCTCTGACCCATTGGCTCTGTTATTAAATCTAATTGAACCCCACTTCTTACTCTTTGGCATTGGTTCTAACTGACCTGTCTCCTAATCCTTGGCATTAGCGCTGACTGACCTCTGGCTCCTAGCCCGTTAGGCTTTGACTTCTGCTTCTGGCCTCTCATTTTTTAGATTTCTTTCCTACTTTCGAGATTCTGCATTCAACATTCGATAATTATCCCAGAAATTCAAGAATTCTCTAATTTTCCGATTTTCGAAATTCTCGAATTTCCAGGCTAATTATTGAATGTCGAACGCGGAAGCTCGAAAGTAGCGTGCATGTGAAAGAAAGTGACTTTATTTCAAGTTCTGGATGTTTGTAGGTGTTACCTATACCATCTCCCAGGTACAAGAGTCATGTACAGTAAGTTACCATTGCTATTTTAATTCAGAGCCAGATTCTAGAAATATTGGAAAGTTCGGAATCCAAAAAGTTCTTAAAGTTTGGGTTAGTTTGAACTATTACATTTTTGATTCAAACTCAGGTTAGAGTTCTAGTCCATCTCTAGTGTCCAGCGACAAATAAACAAATATATTGGCCCTTTTTTCTCCCCATTAAAAAATGAAGTAAAAAATCTCCTGTGATGAAACCAAGCTAGGGCAGGTATTTTCTTTGTTGAAAATTAAAAGGGTTCTCTTTATCCTTGCATTGATTACTGAGAATTAAATAAAATCACAGGTAAGTATTAGGAAGAAAGTAATTGATAGGCTTTCTGTAGTGAAAGATAGTAAAAGGGCAAAGCAAGCACTCAGGCAATTTTAATGAGTGGTTTCTAGAAATAATTTTAGCTTGTACCTCTCTTTTAAAAGCTTTGCTTTTTAATTCAATCACTTAGGATGATGTTTATTGTTGGCAAAAACTTACTATAGACAATTTACTTTTCATGTTCATTTCATTGAAGTTTAGCATTTAATGCAGGTGGCCATGGATCCCCTATGGAAATCTATTAATGGATTGATGTTAAACAAAAAAGTGATATGTTGCCAAAGCCTGTACTTATTTCAGTCTTTAAGTCTTAATGCCATTTTAGTTGGAATCTCAATTTGTTTGTAGATGAGTCATCTTTACCCGGTACAACACCCCCCGGCTTCTAAGTAGCAGATGAAATTCAGATAAAGATAAATAATTTAAGCATTTGTGGTTTTAGGAGCTGTGAGACAATTATACACCAAGTAGACCTTAGTTAGTCTGTGGATTATATGCTTATCTGCAGGGAAAAAATCTTGTCCAATATTTAAGGGGATATATTTAAAGGAGAAAAAAGTTTTAACTCAACTCATAAATTGAAAATGTACACATACTGTAGCTGCAGCACTCCCCAAAACCTCACCTAAGTATGTTCTGGTGCAAAGATACAGTTTAAAAGGCAAGATCTAGGACTATGTGATCCTTTCTCCCCCTCAAATATAGATTTTGTATACAAAAAGTTAAAGGTGCCTTTTAATGTATTCATTGAGCCTCAGTTCTGAAACAATAAATGAATGAAAAGAATCTAGAGTGGTCTCAGCAGATCTTCCTACTAGAACATTTGTCTGAGTTTGACAGGTTGTATTTTGGGTACCATATGGGACCTATATCTAAGAAGTCATATGAAATTTAAACATGGCCAGTTAGATGTACTGTTTAGCCTTTAAATCTCCTTTCATGTGAATAAAAAAAAAAAAACAGATATAAATAAATCATTTACCATGAAAAATATGTGCTGTACCTTTGCTCAGTGTTAAACAGTGCAAAAATGTGTTTGCTTGACATAAAGCCTTTTTCCACATCGCGGACCTTTAGGTTGTCCAAAGGTAGCATGTACTTCTTCTCCTTTTCCTGTTGAAAAATGAAGCAAAAACAAACCAGTAATCCTGGATGAAGTAAATATTTTACACAGAGAGTCAAGAAATCCACGTGAAACACAGTACAACCCTCATTGTTGCAAGGTCCACTCTCTGCACTAGGTTTGCAGACCAACCTACAGTACGGGTAAACATTCTCAGCATAAAACACTTTCCAAATGTCAGTGTAAATACTAAAAAAGGGGTTTATAGCGTCTGTCACAAATCAGAAACCAGAGATGAGACATGCAGATAATTTATTAATGGTTCCAGTTATTCATCTCATATGAACCCACTACAGTGACAAATTGAAACAAGGGACCATTTTCTCATTGTCATTGGGCTAAATTTTGTTGTTTTACAAAGGAATATTACCATTTTTCGTCAAGGTGGCAATGCACCATAGGGATGTACTGTAGTTTCATCCTGAACCCGGGGCCAACAAAACTGTTTTGATGGTCAAGAACAAATTTTGCCATAGAAATTTCATAGTTTTAGTTTTTTGCCCTTAACAGCTTAACCCACTTGCCAAACGACACTTGGCCGGTTCATGAATCCTTATTGACAATCAATTGATTTTAAAATATAGATAAGGCATGACAAATTTTGTCCTTTTAATACTCCATGACCACATTAACTCCCAGGCCCCTTTAAATGCTCCAGTGGTCTGTAGTTTATAATTACAATACTGTAGCACTAAAAAGCCCCGTTTTTAGCAACCATTTTACCGGTGTCTTAATGTGAAACTTTATTAAGCTCATTTCTAATTAATCATGTTTGTGTGATAAGTATTTTTTTTTTTAATACAGGTAAATTATTCTGTTAAAAAACAAACTAAATTACAAATTTCTTGGGATGTTACAAACATTCGTGGTTATTTGGAGAATGAAAAGTTTTTCCATGTGTCAGGTTACCAATAGGCTGAAAATATTCCACAACATGTAGATATGTATATTGGAATCTACGTTTGAGTTGCAGATCCTCCAATGGCTGCTTTATTAAATAATAAGAAACAGCAAACAACCAGAGATAGATATCTCACTAGGCCAGGGGTGCCCAACCTAAATCAAGATAGAGGTCACACTAGTGGCACCCCATGCAGTGCACCCCATGCAGTGACCCGTCATGCAGTGACCCCGATCCGCCGCGGATTTATCCCGTTCGCGAACGGCGGATTTTTCCGAATTTTCTGGATTTTCCACCTTCCGAACTTCCGATTCGCGGATTTTTCGTATTTTCGAAAATTTTCGAAATTACGAGTTTTCACGTATTTTCGAAAATTTTCGAAAATACAAGAAAACATGTAATTTCGAAAATTTTCGAAAATACAAGGATTTCTCTTATTTTCATTAATACATATTTTCGAAAATACTAGTTTTTCTCGTATTTTCGAAAATACGAAAAAAATTTTATTCTCCTCTACCTGTCCCTGTTACTTGTATTGCTTATTCACCTCTACCTGTTCATGTTACCTGTATTAGTATTGCTTATTCTCCTCTACCTGTTCATGTTACCTGTATTATTTAATCTCCTCTACCTGTCCCTATTACCTGTATTATTTAATTTCCTTTACCTGTTCCTGCTACCTGTTATTTATTCTCCGCTACCTGTCCCTGTTACCTGCATTATTTATTTTCCTCTACCTTTTCCCGTTACCTGTATTATTTGTTCTCATCTACCTGTTCCCATTATCTGTATTATGTATTCTCCTCTGCCTTTCCCTGTTACCTGTATTATTTATTCTACTCTATACCTATCCCCGTTACCTGTAATATTTTTTCTCCTCTACCTGTCCCTGTTTGCATTATTATTTTTTCTCCTCTACCTGTCCCTATTACCTGCATTATTTATTCTTCTGTACCTGTCCGTTACCTGTATTGTTTATTCTACTGTACCTGTCCATTACCTGTAATATTTATTTTCCTCTTCTTGTCCCTGTATTATTTATTCCCCTCTACCTCTACCCGTTACCTGTATTATTTATTCTCCTATATCTGTCCATTACCTGTATTATTTATTCTCCTCTACCAGTTCCTGTCAGTTTAAATATGATATAAACACAAAACAGAAACCTAGTGCACATCCAATCAAACTCAAGTTGCTTACATGCTTTATTCCCATTATAATATGGCTTTAAAAGTTGCCCTTCTCCATGGATAAATAAAAATAAATGAAAGCCCAGCTACCAAGGTTTGTGGATGTACAATTAAGTAAAGTACTTATAGCAGGAGTGTTAGTTCCATGGAAGCCAGCCACAAAGCAGCAGGTAATTTTAACTCCAAAGGGGCAAGAATTTGAATATGAGAGGTAGAATAAAGTAAAGGAAGCTAGAGGAAAGCTAGGTGTTTTTTTAATCATAGAGGATAAAATATAATGTATGGGTCTGCTTTGGTGCTCATAAAGAATAAAGAACCCAATTTTTTAATTTAATTAGACCCAAGTATATCTGTTGTATTCAATTAGATCAACTGGACTTGAAATGTAGTTCTTGAAGACGTTTCGCTAGTCATCCGACTGGCTTTCTCAATTCAGAATGACTTGTACAAGAATCTGTGGCAATTATGTACCCTGGAAAATCCTAATTAGCATATCACAGCCAGGTGTTAAGGTATATGATATGCTAATTGGGATTTTCCAGGGTACATAATTGCCACAGATTCTTGTACAAGTCATTCTGAATTGAGAAAGCCAGTCGGATGACTAGCGAAACGTCTTCAAGAACTACATTTCAAGTCCAGTTGATCTAATTGAATACAACAGATATACCATGACCTGGATGAATGAGAACCTTCACAAGCAGACCCAAGTATAAAACATATTCACTTCTAACAGGAAATAATTACCCTAGGAATCATAGAAAAAAAATTGGAACATAGAACAAAAAACTTTTTAATAAGATTTATTGATATACAAATATGCACACGTATTAAGCAATATGAAAACTGATGTCAACATTTTTAAAGAGAATAAAAGATAATGAATAAAATATTGCATCTTACCTTTCAGACATCCCAATCAGTGCCTCCTTCCATCTGGTCCTGAAAAGTTTATCTTTGGTCTGTTGCTCACATTTTGGCCAGTCAGGAGAAGGGAACAGTGCATGTGTGGTCCCATGTTGGCACAATCAGACCCAAACTTTGCTAGCAGAGCGAAGAGAAACTATGCAGGACCAGATAGAAGCACTCATCTGTGGTAAGAAACAAGTCAATATTATTTTTGCTACTTTCACCTTTCATTTAAGTTAATTTATTTGTAAGAGACCGGGTTTATGTATAATGATATTTTATTTGATATATTACTCATTAAGCTCACTCCACCTTTCATTCAAAATGTATGCCATAGGGTGTACAATTTCCTGTATAAATGTATATGCTTGCTATACTCATTAAATACTGTAACCCATAGACATGAATGTGAGATGGTAATAACTGGACCCATAACTATATGTGCATTTAGACACTACGGTGTCATGGAAAGTTGCACCTACTGTATGTAACATTTTGTAGAATAATAAAAACCATACAGAATATATGTTGTTCGAACAAGTACAAAAACAAAATAGCTGTTCCATTCCCTCCAGAGTTTTACTTGAAAATTAGAATTAAAAGACTGTTTTAAGAAATAGGACAATGGATTACTACCGTATATACTCGAGTATAAGCCAGGCACCCATTTTTGACTAAAAAATTAGAAAAGAGGATTGACCCGAGTATAAGCCGAGGTATACAGTAACCCTAATACCTTTCCACTGTAGATGTTTGGAAACTACAACTCCCAGCATGCTTGGTTGCTGGGAGTTGTAGTTTCCAACCACCTATAGTAGAAAGGTATTGGGGGTTACTGTATGGCATACTGTCCCCCACCATAACCTTTCCACTGTAGATGTTTGGAAACTACAACTCCCAGTGCTTGGTTGCTGGGAGGTGAGTTTCCAACCACCTATAGTAAAAAGGTAATGTGGGTGTCTGCATGGCATACTGTCCCCCCAGCCCTCCCCCCAGTACCCCCAGCCCTCCCCCCATCCCCCCCCAGTCACTTACCCGTACCTGGTCTTCAGTCTTCCTCTCTCTGCAACCAGAGGCAGCCGCGAGTCCGGCCGGCAGTTCCCATTACTGCTTTGCGGCTGCGCGATGACGTCATCCTGCCAGCGTGCGTGATGACGTCATCGCGCAACCGCGAAGAACTACTGGGAACTGCCGGCCGGACTCGCGCTGCCTCTGGATTGCAGGTAAGTTCCTTGTGACTCGAGTATAAGCCGAGTCAAGGTTTTAGGTTAATTTTAAACCTAAAAACCTCGGCTTATACTCGATATAATACGGTAATACCATCCCTAGCCATTTAAATGCTGACAACTGAAAAAAACATTTTGCACAATGAGAAATCATTTAATTTTAATTGTCACCATCTAAGAATGTTAGTAGCTGTTAGGGCTAGGCCACACTAGCGCGTTTTTCGCGCGTTTGCGCACGCGTTTCGCGCTCGCGCCCGCGATTTTCGCTAAAATGGAAATTGCGGGAACGCAAAAATTCCCGCGATTTCCGATGCGCATGCGATTGCGCGTCCGTTCGCGTTATGGTAACGCATGTGTTCACCATTTTTGGTGCGTTAACGCATGCGTGTCCATAACGTGAAAAGGCGAAAACGCATGCGCAAAACGCGAACGCGAGCGCGAAACGCGCAAGAATCGCGCACACAATCGCGTGCGGTAACGCTCGCGATTTTGTGCACGATTCCTGTGCGTTGCAGTGTGGCCTCACCCTCAGTGGGTGGGGAGCATGCAGAATCGGATACTGGATACCATAATCTTAGATTATTTAATTATTTAAAATGTAGGTGTTTTTTTATGAAATATTGTGGCAGTTGGGGGTACCTACCCTAACCCCAAAGTTGGTTTTGGGGGGTGAACATGCCCTTTAAAACAAAGTATAAAATGTTAATATATTTGACAATTTATTGCCAAATATAAATTAATTTAAGTTATTATTATTACTTGAATTTTTGCTTATAGGCCTTGATAACTCTGCTATCAGTTGCAAACAACTGTCTATTAGGGATGGACTAGAACTCAAACCCGAGTTCGAGCTGAACTTTATGAGTTCGTACGAACTCGAACTATTCAAACTAGTTTGGGTTCGAACTAGTTTGATTTTCCGGACTCGTGGGACTATTTTCTAAAATCCTTGAACATTCGAGAATTCTCGAATGTACGAGAATTTGCGAACGTTCGGCAGGCCTCGAACGGCTGCTTCCAAAAATCCCCGAACGGCCGGAGATTCCCATAAACGGCCACTCGCGGATTGCCGAACAGCCGACAATTCCACGGCCGGACGTTCGGGGGTCCCACAGCTTGGTTTACATTAACCAATCAGATTTCAGAAAATCGGAAAATCTGATTGGTTAATGTAAACAGTGACAATGTTTCGGGCCCACACTCAGCCCTTTCTCGCCCTGGTGGGCACAGGAATACTTTTTGGGGTCGGTGGCCTCAGCGGAGCTGGTGTCTCCTGATGGAAGACAGAAGATGCCGCCCAAGGGCTCTTTTAAGAGCCGCAGGGGGTCCCGGTTCGAGCTGTGGGACCCCCAACAAAGGTACTTATCAGTGCCACAAGGGCTTTTACAAGGGCCGGGGAGGGGTATCGCGGTTCGAGCTGTGGGACCCCTTAAGCCCCAAAGGGCCTTTGTCAGGGCCACAAAGGTCCTTGTAAGGACCCAGGAGGGGGTCCTGGTTTCGAGCTGCAGGGCCCCTGAACGTCCGGCTGGGTTGTTGGCAATTTGGGAGATTCCCGAAATCGGCCGTTCGGGGATTTTCAGAAGCGGCCGTTTGAGATTTGACACACGTTCGAAAATCCAAATTATGCCGTTTCCCATGCACGGACGTATTCTCCACACCATCTCCCAGGTCCAAGGGGCCTGTAAGTTTACACTGCAATATTTCGGAAAGTTTATTCAAACTTTCCGAACTATTTACCCCCCATTGACTTTAATGGGTTCATTTTCAGACTTTCAAACTTTTTTTAGAAGTTCGAAAACAGTCCGAACTTTCGAAAGTTCGACCATCTCTACTGTCTACACAGTACAAGCCTCTGAACAGGATGCCAGTGTCAGTGACCCTGGAAACTAGAAAGAATTTCAGTAGAAACAGCTGCTGGCAACTGCTAGATATATAACCGTATGTCAAGGGAGAAGAAAAAGATAATAGTTAAAATATGATTTATTCTGTAAAGTCTACACAATCATATAACATTGCATACTGTACTGTAAGTTTCTACATACCTGTTATGATAAAAAAAAAAAAGCTGCAGGTAAAGGTAAAAACAACAAAGTTAACTGTAGTGTGAGAAAAATAAATGATGCAGAACAAAAAAGCCTTAAAAGGTATGTCCATGCCAATTTACATATCATACAAGTAAAATACCCCACAACACCCAGGATTGTAAAACCCCACCTCATAGTAATTAGGAGCTAATTACTATGATGTTCTGTAACCCCTCCTGCATATCTCCTTCCTGGTAGAAACATTAGTCATGGTTGTAAACGATTATGTCACAGCCAATGACTGCAGGGTCTACCTGGGTATTCGTCCTTTGATCATGTGCACAGCTTACAGAGGAGGAAAATAAAGGTTAATAGCACAGTTACTTTTGTTCATTCATTTAATGTATATTATACAATTCAGGGTCACAGCTTTATGTTCATACAGTTCTAATAACAATTAGCTGTAGTTGTAATTTGTCCACTTATTTACTCTCCCATTAATAAACGAATGATTCCGATATTTCTTATAAAAAATTGGTACATATATGGGGGGGTTTAACCAATATTGAACTAATATCGATTAGCACAACTTTAACTCCTTTATTGCACCAGTTGCACAGGTATTTCAAAAGCACCTGTGCTGCCATCGCAACCAATTAAATACGGGGTTTGCAGTAGTTTTATTTAAAGCCAGTCGCACTGTGGGCGAATTCCTTCCATGATTTACACACACATGCAAACCTCACGGTTTATTAGAGCGATATTAAACCTGAGCTTTGCATTTAATCAGACGTCTTTGTCGCTTTATTACTAGCATTGAGTGTTTGCCTATGTCACAGTCACCCAGTGAGGTCCGCTGTGTAAACATTGGGAAAAGGTACAGCCTCTTTTATGCAACTTATCTTATTACTGCCATAGGCAGGAGCCTCATTAGCATTTGGAGCATATTCTATTCACATCAATAAGTAAAATGAATTTTTGGCCTGTTAGAATTCCTCTATTGTAATTAAATTGTGTAGAATTGTGTATGAAGATTGTAGATGGAAGATGTTTCTTAAAAGGATAGAATTACAATATTCCTAATGTTGAATAAAGACATCTTGCTCAAACCTTTAACAATACACACTGGGGGTTATTCAATAAAAGTTCTTATCGTTTAAAATGGTGCTAATTTTGCCACAACCAATCAGATGTTAGCTTTCAAATGTTACATAAGTTCTGATTGGTTGGGGCAAAATTAGCACCATTTTAAACGATAAGAACTTTTATTGAATATCCCTGACTATTTCTACCTATTCAATAGCTAAAACAGGATGAATAATTATATACATGGCGATGTTCCAATGGGGGATTACAGTACAGAGTGATGGAAAAGCCACACTTATCAATGTGTTATTGCTAAGTGTGAATTTGTGCGCTGTTTTTCTTGGTATCTAGAAATCATTGGATACATAGTAGGGTAAGAAGAAACAGCAACAACTTTTATATTTCCTTTGGCCAATGCAAAATACATCTGAGTACCATACCGGTTAATACATTTATTTATGTATCTGAAATGTGTTCTGTATGTAAACAAAGTTGAAAAACTCTGGGAAATATTTACTTAACAAAACTTGATCAGATTTCCACTTGAATTTCTAAAATGCACTTGACTACCATAGTTATGGAAAGAGCTTTCTCTGCATACAGTGCTTGGACTTGTATTCTCCCTTCACTACATACAGCAAAAGGTTAAATTAAATTAAAAAACTCGTACTGCAGTTGCTCTATTCATTGGCCACCAACGGATCATTAATCATTGACAGCAAACAATGATTACCATGGAAACCCTAGTATATACATATTAAATGGGTAAAAGAAGCAGCTTTTCACATTATTTTTCTTGAGGAATAATGACATCCAGGTTTGGCATTTCCTGTTCATACATTTGGCTTTATTCGAAGCCCCTAGCTATGCCTCTGGGCCCCTCACTTCTTCCAGACGTCCTCAGCTGGCTAAGAGTTTTGTCCCCCCACACCCACTCCTGTCAGTACTGTTTTATCATTATGTCTGGATGTGATATTCCTGGCAAACATCTAAAGTCAAGAAAAAGCATGGATTTAACTCTCCGTTTTTTATATAAATTAATTATGGAATACTAATACAAGTCACACAGACTTTTATCTAAAATAAAAAAAAAACTTTTTATGGTCTCCATTTATTTACTTTTGTGTTTTAAAATGTAAAGATTTTGACATATTTATACGTCCCCTCTCTATACAGTCCACAAGTATACCATAAAACTGGGGATTCTAGGTCATGAATCATTTTTCTCTAATCTAATGTTTGTAATTGTCATACAAAAAAGGAAACATCCATCTATTTCCTTTGTTTTTTACAGAACAGGAAGTTATTACTTTGATAGTAAGGGTAAACAGCCAGAGGGAGAGGTTTTACTTATAGTTCTGAAAAAAAGGAATTCTGAAAAAACTAATTTACCACTAAAACTGCTAAAAGATCATGTAGTATACAAAAATAAAATGGTTTCTCTTTAAATTGTACAGTTTTCAAAAAAAGTTCTGAAATACCAACAACCCTAAACCATTGTGTTGCTAAAAACGTTCTCATTTAAAGAGAAAGAATAATTAAGCATATATTGTATAGGGCTAAAGAGACCTATGTTTTTTTATGCACAGTTTTCAAGAATATAAAGTTTTCAGGAACAATATTGGATATTTGTCTAAACGGACAAGTCAGAAACTTAAATCACTCTGTTTCTATCTTCACCCATTGCAATCTCTACACAGCCTAAATTGATGCATTTTGGGAGTTGCAGCAAAACCGTTAAAGGACACAGAAATCACCAGTAGCAGTAAAAGCGTGACTGTGATATGTGATGAAAACTAACTGCTATAATCGCCACTACATAATCTGTAGTGTAAATGAGCCCTTCGTTAGGTCAAAACTTATATAGCGCCACCCAAATGGTTAACATGTGGCGCTGGTCTGGATATTACACTAGGGGAACACCCAACATGATGTTTGCTTATTTAACGTTTAAGCATTCTTGATTGCCATAAGAGTTTGTTTTAGTGCCAACTAAGTCTCCAAGGCAATAAGTTGAATTATATAATAGAGTGACCAGACTATTACGTTAATGAGATGCATTTGCATACTACGAAGCAGCTCTGCAGAATGGCTATATAAACTGTGAAGTCACACATGAAAGGGGATGTCTGTTGACATTATGTTGGACCTTGATGGTCTTTAAAGGTTCAAGGCAAATAACTATGGGCTGTATTTCATTAACTATGACATGTTTATGTGAACTGCATTCAGGACTAGAGTTAGAGCAGATGGGACCTCAAGCAATTCAGAGTTAGATCCACATCTTTGCTTAAAAAAAAAAACCCTAGTAAATCATGGACATCCAACCTGTAGCTCACAGGTTTGCTGACATACTACAACAGTCACCAGCATCTGACGGCCTTTAGCTAGTTTGCCAACTGGCTGTAGAAATGCAGGTGGACACGGTTAATAAAAATGTATTAATATATTCCCACGAGAACAACTTGGAAGATACCCTCTCTCTTCTTCCATATACTAACCCAGATCTCCTTATCTTTTTAAGCAGCACATAGGTTTTCAATAAACGTGAAATCTAGGTTATCCCTTGACAAAAATTGGTTATCCCTTGATTGATATAAATTAAGATTTTATAAATCTAAACACATCTCTGTCTTGAGGATTCAAGTTTTTTTTTTAATAGAATAATATTCCTTTTCTGTTGACAAATACAAGTTTTGGTAATAACTTCATTTTAAATGCATCAGAAATTAAAATATTAATCATAATAATAATACTGTTCTCTCCCGCTCCTTTAATCTGTCCCTTTCGATTCAAACTACGTGAATTCCACTGACAACCTGCATTAAAGGATATGTTTAGTTATATGTAATTTATGTAACTCCACCCAGCCATGACCTGTGATTCACACAAACTCCAAGCCGAAAGAAAGTTATGTATGTAGGATTTTGGCATCATCTGTAAATCATAGTCACAGGCAAAAAGTAAAGGGTTTTTCTTTTCTTTTTATATACACTGTACCAGTTGTTTCAATTTGGTCCAAAGAGACTGCGTATATTCTGCACATTTACCTATATTATTATAAGTAAACCATTTTTTTTATTTTTAATCACGAATGTAGTTAATAAATAGAAGAAAAGAATCCTATATGATGCCAAACCTCACTACAGTCAGTCATACATTATAACTCCATTTTCCTTTAACTCAAATTTCCCTAAAGGGCACACAAAAAGTAAAAACTTCTCCCAGTGTATTGGGGACCTGAGCAACAACAGGGCTCATATAATACGTGTGGCAAAGGTTTGCCTGCACTATTAATCTTAAGCAACCAAACAGATGCTAGCTAACTGCTGCAGTCCAGTGAATAGCTGGCATTTCATTGGTTGAAGCAGTTTAAAAGCAAAGGCATACTTTTGCACTGCTTAATATATATGCCCCATTTTAAAAAAAAAACGCTATGACATACCTGTGAATAATCCTACACTGCTTGTCTTCTTTCCCATGGTTCTCTGCTGCTGAAGATGTCAGCCCCATGCAACTTTTCAGGACTGATGCAAAATAAATATTTGGCTGGAATGTGTTTTTTATTTATTAAGTTAAAAAATCTGGTTTAGGTCCTCATTGCATGGTTCATTACCTGAGCTAAAATTATTATTGGACTTAAATACTCCTTTAAAGTTTGGATATAGGAAAATAATAATATGAAAACATTATCCACAATATAGTGTAGCTATACAAGGGAGATTTGTTGCAAATAATGTGGGAGATAAAACATACTATTAATAATGCAACAAGAACTCTCCTTTAAAACAGGATGTTTGACAAATTATAAATCAATGAATTATAACCAATAATTTGTCATGATTGTTCTAGTTATAATTATCCTCCATAACTAAATGAAAATCTAAGAAAACCTCAGCACAGATCTTATATTTATTCCTGCAAATCAGCTGGAAAACTCCTATTAAAATCACATTCTAAGCACCTTCATAGGTGGTCTCTATGTTTTACTTTTGGTGGTTTTTGTATGATTTACCTATCTAATATACCTGGTATGCTGAAATGGAAAACCCCATCTGGGTACCAGGTGTTTCACAACCCAGAGCCATAAAACTGGTAAACTGTGGGCAAGGTTTATACCATTATTATATTTTATAAGTTACCAATATGTAGTTGGTTTAAACCAGGTAAAAAGGTTGAGATTAAACCTTTTTACCTCAAAGTGAATGGGCAGTATCAAATGTTTGCCTGCACTATTAATCTTTAGCAACCGAACACATGCTAGCTAACTGCTGCAGTTCAGCAAACTTATCATTTAATTAGCACAGTCATACTTTTGGACTTCTCAATGTATATTCCCCAATATTTTTTAAAAAACGCTTTTACATACCTAATAATAATCACACCATTGATGCTGCCTTACTTATTTCCCATGGTCCTCTGCTGCTGAAGATGTCAGCCCTATGAAACTCTTCAGGGCTGATGCTAAATAAAGATTTGGCTGAAATGTGTTTTTTATTTCTTAAGTTAAAAATTATAGTTTATTACTGGAGCTAAAATAATTATTGGATTTTAATACTCCTTTAAGTTTGTATCTAGAACATTAATATGAAAAAACATTAGGGGGTCCCTCTCTGCACCAGGTACATATCACTTTAACAGTTTGTTTTAAAAGGTTATATGTACTATAGCTCTACTTTAATCATAAGAAAAATCTATTACTGTTACCATTAAATTATTCATAGACTTTATTTCTGCTTTAATTAAAGACTTGAAGCGACCTAAACCAAAGATAAGGAGCAGTATCATTAGTACAATATGTACCATTTCTCACCATAGATGTGCCCAATGACAACCTTTGAATAAGGTTTACATATTAGAGCAATTGTGGCTACTCCCATTCATAACAATGGCACATATAAACAGTAAAACCTATCCCCAAATATCTGTTGTATTTAGATAGAGTTTAGTTCATGAAGACATTTCGCTAGACATCCGACTGGCTTTCTCAATTCACAATGACTTGAATCTGTTGGTACTACCCTGGAAAGTCCTAATTAGCATATAACAGCCAGGTGTTATGGACCTTTACCTTACCCCGGGCAGTTTCGATAACACCTCTTAGCCTCAGTGCAATCACACCATGCATCAGAAGGTCCCTAACACCTGGCTGTTATATGCTAATTGGGACTTTCCAGGGTACTTAATTGCCAACAGATTCTTATGCAAGTAATTCTGAATTGAGAAAGCCGTTCGGATGACTAGCGAAAGATCTTCAAGAACTAAATTCAGTTGATCTAACTGAATACAACAGATATACCATGACCTGGATGAAGGGGAACCTTCATTATCCCAATATATTTGTGTGGGCTTGTGTGAGAACTGCGTGCCAACCTGTTTTTGAAATACTTCCAATCCCCATTTTTTTGTTAAATTGCAAATGCTCTGATAACGCAATACTTCTCAAATCAATGCACAAACTCATGGTAATGCTCGTGAAATGGCGTCATTGTGTATGTGCATTTTACATGCATTGTAGTTTGGCTGCAGCCTAAACCCTAAACCCATATTTTGAATTTTCACATAGTAGTATAGAAAGGATTTTTAAAGAAAAAAGCTGCAGAGTACTTACATACAGAAACAGCACAAAAACTCACATATTTCTTAAATGGGGGACTAAGGCTACAAGCCCATCCCCCTCTTCTATGAAGTACCCAGGATGATGACCTAAATTTCTAGGTCATTGCCCATGAGCTTACCTTGTACAGCCACATAAGCTAGAAGAGACTTTCTATCCATTACTTTCCATTACTGACCCTAGGCTAGCAAGCCAAGGGATGTGCCACCTATGGTAAAATGCACATCTTGACAAGCATGCCTTTCCATAGGTTGGCTGTTCTGCTCATTAAAAGGGTGGTCCAGAGCAGACTATAGAGCTTAAATGACTGCTAGCTAACATGGCCATACCAAGGCGTGAGGACCTAGCATTTTGGGCCCTTTCTCTAGATTCAATAAGAGGGGGTGATTATGGAGTGTATGTAAGTGAATTAAATATAATGATACCAATGGGAAAATACCCACAAAACTAATCCTTTGAATCAAAAAGCAATATTTGGAGAAGCTGTACAGATTAAATAAACTATACATTTTGTCCTAACACAATTGCATTCTTAATAAGGAAACGTGTTGTAAGAAAATGGCAACATAATATATTTCTGCAGGTTGTAGCACAATTTATTTTGTATTTCACTCAGTGTTGAAAGTATTGTGCAGTTTGGCCATACACTTTTATGAAAAACTTGAGTGACTAATCACTGGATTGACCAAATGTCATACATAGTCTTTAGATTTTTTTTATTTCAGTTGATCAACTCATACTGTAACCAATCAAACCTATTAAATGCTCACATAATTATCTCCATACACAGGCAAACGTGAATTTCCCAATTTTGCTCAAATTTAACTTGAGAAAACACATTTGCACAAAGCCAAGATCTATTTATGTCTGATAATGGATATGATTCCATGGCTCACTGCTGCAATGTATCAGCACTAATCCCTAAACCCCCATGCTGTCCATTCACAAAAAAAAATACCCAATGAGATCATCAGAAAAACTGAATTATGGGTGGAATTATATACAAATAGAACCAAATTGTTTGTATTTTACAAATACAATATTCCATTTTTGGAACACACCTAAAAGTGTTTAGAATACCACCCTGTATTGCAATTTTTGCATCAACATCCCACTTTTTTAATGCACATAAGGTAGAAAACAATTTTTCATGTGGATGTTGGATTATAAATATTTAAAGTTGCTAAACAACATTTTTCTCTACCAAAGTAACAACCAGAGATACCGGTTATGTAGAATTCTGTAGAATTTTTTTTTGTAATTTTTGTAGACTTTGTAGATTACAAAGTCATAATAGTTTCAGTGTACCTAATTTGATGCAGTTCATTCCTACTGCTGGTGTTAAGACAAGAGTTTATTGGAATTAATTAAAAGAAACATGCTGATAATACTTGTAAATGGTTTTAAAAAGTTAAATCAGAGGCCATCAAGCCATTGGTAATTACACTGGGGAAAGGATCGTTAAATATAAGAAGAAACACCAAACGTGCTTCTTGTAAAACTGATCACACCTCTGAACACTGATGCTGGTACACTTTATGTGTGGTTACTATGGTCTCTACTAGCCAGCTGCAATGAGTTAAGAAGTAACAAGTGAAACAAAAGACACAGAAATGCAAGAAATACAATTTCAAAAATTCCATCCATGATGTGGAATTGCAAGTTCTGCACAACGACAAAGGTAAATCAAAACCTGAGGAATTACTTTAGAAAATAATGGGTTTTATAAATAAAGGTGGTCTGTTATGCTGGTCTGTCTATAGATTTGTGTGTCTGTTTCAGCCATTGCACAGAATATCCTTTGGATTCTATCCATTTGAGGCTCTTCTCCAGACACACTACACTATGTTTGAAACAACAAATTCAAAATAAAGTTTCTCTGCTACCCTAGATAAATGTAGGACATCTCCTATATTATCAATGGAGTCACCAATTTCCACATTACAGTACACTGACCTCATTTAAACCAGTCCTTCCAGGATGTTACAGTGTGTCAATAGATAATCATGGGACCTATCATTTCATTCAAGGTAAGGAAACGGAGCTGTTAATGTCATAATGGGAGATTGATTGGAATTGTAATGAAACAGATGTAATGATGTACTTCTGTTTCTTTTACTTACTTACATCTACTTTGCTTAAACTCTGAATATCTTTTTTTATATAAAACACTTGGAGCTAAATTAAAACACTAATGTATACAAGTACTGAACTGTAAAGCAAACAGATAGTTTAGCCTAGGGCTTTTATGTGTGACAAATCCAATATATACAGTATCTAAAAAACCCTCACATGTTTGTAAATGTGTAATTATATCTTTTCATGGGACAATACTGGAAATATGACACTTTAATACAATGTAAAGTAGTCCGTTTTCAGCTTGAATAACAGGACTACTTTGAATAGCTGTAACACACAGCTATTAATTTCTAAACTGCTGGCAACAAAGGTGAGTACATGTGAAAAATGTCCATTTTGTGCCCAATTAGTCATGTAAATCATTAGTGTTACAAGCTCAATGGTGTGTAAAATTTAAGATTCTCACAATCTCTCATACTGGTCACCTGAACATGGCACCTTATGGTAAAGAAAACACTGAGTATCGGGGAAAAAAGAATTGTTGCTCTACATAAAAATGGTCTATGCTAGGCTAAGAAGATTCACAACTAAGCTGCCAAGTAAGCAGCATGGTGGCCACGACCATACAGCAGTTTAACAGGACAAGTTCCACTTGGAACAGGCCTCGCCATGAATGACCAAAGAAGCTGAATGCATGTGCTCAGCGTCATATATAGAGGTTGTCTTTTGAGAGTTGCCACCATTGCTGCAGGTTAAATGGTTAAAGGGGTGTAAGGACAGCCTGCCAGTATAGTATTAGAGGTTGAATAATGACATACGTCCATCCAGTCCAACCTACTCAGCAATACCCAAATTTCCTGCCAAACTGTTGATCCAGAGGAAGGCAAAAAAAAAAACCACCAGAATTATGAAGGGGGGGGGTTTCTTTCCTGACCCTGAATTATCCCTGGATCAATTGCACTTTTTGCGTCAATACCAGTAACATGCAACATTCTTTGTTTTTTGAAACTCATCCAGTTTTTGTTTTTTTTTAAACTTTCCAATGAACCTGCCATCACAACGTCCACTGGAGGACAGTTCAAACCATACCAGTGCTCACACCATATCTACATCAAATTGGTCTGCATGGCTGTTGTCCCTGAAGGAAGCCTCTTCTAAAGTTGATGCACAAGAAAGTTCGCAGTATGCTGAAGACAAGTGGACTAAGGAAATAGATTACTGGAACCATGTCCTATGCTTTGATGAAACCAAGATAAATTATTTGGTTTAGATGGTGTCAAGCAGATGTGGCGGCTACCAGGTGAGCAGTACAAAGACAAGTGTGTATTGTCTCCAGTAAAGCATGGTGGTGGGCTGCACGGGTACTGCCGACACTGAAGAGTTACATTGAGGGAACCATGTATGCCAACATGTACTGCAACATAATGAGGCAGAGCATGATCCCCTACCTTCGAAAACTGGGAGTCAGGGCAGTATTTCATCATAACCACTGCCTTGCTAAAGAAACTGAGGGTGGTCACACAAAATATTGACACTTTGGGCACAATCGGACATTTTTCACTTAGGGGTGTTACCAGCGGTTAGCAATTAATGGCTGTGTTTTGAGTTATTTTGAGGGGACCTTATACAAGCTGTGCATTGACTACTTGTTTTAAAGGGTCATATCTTCAGTATTATCTCAAGGCAATGGCAGTACTACATAAGGCTGAGGCCCCAATGCAATGCATGAAAAAAAGAGATGTGTGTTTCTGTGTGCTTTTGATATGCGTTTCTATCTGCTTTTATGTATGTTTGCATTTGCGTTTTCCCAGGGGATTATAGGTAAATAGAAAATGGATGTCCTATTGATTTGTGTCCTCTTGTATCTTCTTTTTCATGGGCTTCAATAGACTTCAATAGACTTGTGTTAAAGGGTCACTATACTCACTGAAACAACTTACATGATCTCAAACTACAATTTCAGAGAAGTAAAATGGTGGTACTCACATTTATCTGTGCTTGCTTTGTTATTAAATTATTAATGTTTAGTGAGTGCTCCTAATTGCCCCCACCCTCCCTTATTCACTGCCTTCTTGTGTGTCTGCGACACTTATAAGTTCTGTACAGCCTCACCATGGACACTGCTCTGCTTATACATCTCCCCCTTCCTCCCCCCTGCCTTCTTTTCTCTGCTGATTCTAATAATTGTTGCAGAAAGTGTGCTGTCAGGCAGCCAAAGTAAGAGTCATTAATGGGTCACATATTACAATTTCCGCTCCTGGAGTTACAGGTCTTACTCTGTAAATGCTGCGATTAAAACGATGATTTCTCAGGATCTACAGCCAAGATTTAAAATCTGAAAAAAGTTTTGAATCTTGCTGTATGTAAATGTATAATTTTTGAAAATTCGATTTTTTTAGAGTATAGATACCCTTTAATAGAGATGGGTGAAACTGCTAAAATCTGTTGCGCCTGTGGATTTGCGGATTTTCGAAAAATTGCTAAAATTCGAAAATCCGCGTAAAAACCCATTAAAGTCAATGGGAGAAAAAAATTTGCACAGATCCGCCTAAATATAAGGTAAAACAGCAATGGTAACTTACTGTACATGGCTGTATGACCTGGGAAACGGTCTGGGGAACACGTACATATACCCAGAACTAAAAAAAAAAAAATCTTTCCTCCCGATTGCACCTTTTTTCGAGCTTCCGCATTCTATTTTTGAGCCGCGTTCAATATTTTTCGAAAATTCGAGAATTTTCGAATTTTCGAGTTTCCAAGTAGTTTTAGAAAATTTTGCAAAAAATTATACAGTAACTTACTGTAAATGGCTCTGAGACCTCAGAAATGGACTGGGGAACAGACCAATCTGATTGTAACCATTTCTGATTCTGAAAAATAATCTTATTGGTTAGTATACCAATCAGATTCTTTCTAAAATAATTTTAATGTATCCAAACAGAATTGCTTACAAATAAAGGTGAAGTTTTAAAACCCTAAAGCCTGTTATTTGCAGTGTATATGTTTTCAAGGACATGCTGAAAGGCCGCTGACGTTTCTGTATAGGAGCGCTAAAGTCTGGGAACATGAATTTGAACGTTCTATAATTATTGAACGTTCAAATTTGTGTGTTCAAGTTTGGGTCTAGTCCATCTCTAGTCATGAACTTCCTACTGTGCTTCTTCAGAAATCCCCCCCCTTAACAATCCTGCACTTGCCCCTGGATTTAGAGCATTCCAATGGGCAAAAGGCACGTACAGCACTAGAAGTGCACTATAATGGAGGGGCTACATAGCACTGGCTGGCGCATCATTTTGACATCCATATCACTGTCTTGGTCCTCCAGAATTGGTTTGTTAATTAACAAACGTTCAGCATTAATTTACTGCCGCGGTTGTACATTATCGATAATGCACTGTATCGCTAAACTGCAATACTGTGTGTTTTTAAATAGGGCCAGTAGACCTCTAAAAGACCTAACACTAAATATGTCCAAAAAACTTATAGGGGGGGGTTTAGTCTTCAAAAGGACTTTTGGGTCCCAAATTGTGTGAATACAGGAGTGGTTAACAACAAGTGCTAATCCACCACACTAAAATTCACACACAGAAAGCTTCAAAAGCATGGAAAAAACTCTATAACTCCTACACTGTCAGGTCTCCACTAAACTCACTTTAACATACTGACAAAGTGGCACCTGTCTAGCTGCCTTTTATACCCAGGGGGTTGGCACGGGTAAAAACAGCTGCCATTGGTGATTTTGATACATGAAAATATTTGAAAATGTTCAAAGCTGGGTTCGGAAAATCCGCGGATTGTCAGATTTTGGAGATCTGCCATGGAACATGGTTTGGTTCCACAATCCGGTCCATCTCTAGTTAGTATGCCAATCAGAATTGGTTACAATAAGATTAGAATCTAATTGTAACCAATTCTGACGGTAAAAGAATGTGATTGGTCGGTATACCAATCAGATTCTTTCTGAAAATTCTGATTGTCACTAATCAGAATAGGATTCTTTTAGAAAGTTCCCCAGACCATTTCCCAGGGCCCTTTACAGCTAGTTACTGTATAATTTTTGCCAAATTTTCAAAAATTCTTTTAAAATTCTAGAAATTCAAAATTTTCTAGAATATTTGAAATTTCTGGAATTTTAGAAATTTCCCGATTTTTCGAAAATTTTCGAACGCAGTTCAGAAAAAATTTGCAAAGCGGAATTTCCGGAAAATCCGTGAGATCCGCAATTCGCGGATCCATAATCGGCCATCTCTACCCTTTAAGTGTGATTTGACAAAAACGGTGCTTTAATACATAAGACAATCACAGCCTACTTCCCATGATTAACTTTAAAAATACAACGTCATTGTGGATCTCAAAGTGTGAACGGAGTGCAGAACACGGCAAATATGAGCCAGTGGGGCCAAACACTAAAAAGGTTAAGAAATGGCAAAAAAAATATGTATGTTTATCTAGTGATGATTCCATATACAGGGGCCGAACAGAATGTCAGTGGCATTGGAGAGTTATGGATAAGTTTTTCCTCCTCTCCTATATAAGTTTTACTGAAGAAAGGGTAAGACATACCGTATATACTCGAATATAAGTCGAAATTTTCAGGCTTTAAAATTAGCCTGAAAACCTAACCTCGGCTTATACTCGGGTCAAGTCCTAATTTAGAATGCTGCAAATGCTGCAATTGCAGATAGTAACCAGTAGGTGGCGGTGTGTAAAAATCCTTCATCTGCATAGAAAGTTACAGGAGCTGATCTGCCTTTACACTCCTTCCTGCTTCCTGTAGTCAGGCTGCTGGACTCACACAGCACGGTCACTGCTCATCTGGATGCTGTAAATCTGATAAGTCTTCTCAGTTTGGGGCAAAATGGCTGCTAGTTCAATGCAAGTGACAGCTTGAAACTACAACTCTCAGGTTACACTAAACTATTGGGGTCAGAGTGCCCTTTACTATATGGGGGTCAGAGTGCCCTTTACTATATGGGGGTCAGGAGAATTGTAAATGATGGTAAGCTTAATTAAAAGTTTATTGAACCTTGCCACTCCACGTGTTTAGAAACTAAAATTCCCAGCAACCATGCTGGGAGTTGTAGTTTCCAAACATCTGGAGTGCCAAGGAATTGGGGGGTACTGGTACTGGATTTGGCTATTACTGTATGGGATTAATGTATGGGAATTCTGCTGTCCATTTAAAGGGCAACTTAAGCCACAAAACAATACAGAATCAGAAGGCAGTAGTGTTCATAATTTCTACCCTTGGCTTATACTCAAGTCAATCAGTTTTTACAAATTTTTAAGGTAAAAATAGGTACCTCGACTTATACTCGGGTCGATATACTTGAGTATATATGATAGCTCATTTACCTCCCTGTTCTTCAATTATAAACAGTAAAAAACAAAGTTAAATAAATCGATGGACACCCTTTAACGGCTTCATTTACGGAGGCGTGGCTGCAGCACTCTCTCCTCCTCTTATTTACAATTTACAATCGGTTAGTGTGACTTTAATCCTTGGTTGGCAGCAGCTGCATGAGAACAGGAAAAAACACTTGCAACACTTGCAAATTGCTATGGGCAAATGTGGCTTTCTGTATTTAAAGGGCATCTATAGTGAAATTTATACATTGCTTCAATCCAGACATAATAAAAGGTTAGTGTATTCTGCCTTATTCTTCCCTGTCTCTGTGGCTCTGTGTTTGCACACTGCCTGATTTACTGCAGGGCTCTCCACTTCCCCTCCCCTCTCTGGTCATTCCCCTGTTCATTTAGTCCGGCTGTAAATTAAGCCTGTTAAACAAGCCGCTCGTGCGCATTAATCCTCCTACACATGACACATCACTCTAACCTCGTTATGTAAGCCTGTAGAGAGGAAGTTTCTCTCGTTGTTCTGAAGATAATGCTACGTAAGGAATGGGAAGGGGGGGGGAGTTTGGAGAGACAGAGTTCTGAATCACTGCAGCCCGGTCTCCCTTTGACAGGCAATAAATCGGTGAAAGCTAGGGGAGCAGGGGGACTTCTTCCCTTTACTTCTGTTTTTAAACCAGTATTTGCCAAGCATTTTAGTGAGCTGGAAGGAGTCATTAGGAGACTTTCTGTAAATCTTGTGTAAGCCTACACACTATACAGGCATGCTGTTAGGGGATTTGATTGACAGCTCAAGCAGGAGTGGTGTATTGAAATCTTTACTTTTAACTTATATATCTCAGGACAGAGGTGGAATCTGAAGAAAATAAAGGTACTCTGGGGGTTGGGGGGAATTATAGAACACATAAAAAGAAGGGGAAAAAATGTATTTTCCCACTATAGATGCCATTTAATACTAGATTTGCTCTTGGAGGTAAATCCCAAAAGGAATTTACCCCAGCACCACTTTAAGACAAGCCATTAGCTTAAACTCGAAACAATGCATTTAAAAAATGGTCAACCATATGACTCTTAACTATTGTGTTATCGCTATCCGCTATCCTCCGGATTTCGGAACAAATTTTTGAAGATTTTCGAATGTAGGGAGCTATTTTCGATAATTTTCTAAAATATCTTCAAACATTAGAAAATCCTCAAAAATACGACCAGAGACCACTTTCGAGTTTCCGATCGTATTTTCGAAATTCATACATTCGAGGGTATTTTCGATAATTTTCAAAAATAGCTCCGTACATTTTCGAAAATCTTTGAAAATTTGTTCACTTTTCGGATCTTCGGGATTTTCTCGAGATCTGGGAATCTGAAAACGGAACAAAACTATGTCGTTTTGGCCATCTCTAATGCTGAACACCAAACAGATACTAACATTTCCGTATTTCTATTACATGAATCACAGCACAGAAATAATGGTGCATTTAAAATCCTTTCCCATTGCTACACCCTAGCACTTCCTAATAGTGATTGAGTAGTGAAAGCGTAAAAGATTAAGATCAACAGTTTGCAAGCCTCCATTGCTGTGCCAGACATTCATGAGTTAAAGGGTGATTAAAATTTACATTATTAAGTGTTTAAATGGCCAAGAAAGGTTTATTTTATGTGCACTGTGTGGTACTTTTCTTATTAAACTTGTTGATTGTAGTTATGAACTTTTCTTTAAAGGACAATAAAAACTAGGCTTTTCCCATCTGAGGCACTCGGAACCAGTGCAAATGCACAATTACGGTTTATATTCGAGTATATACGTTAATCATTGACAGTAATTAAACCCAGAACACATCTAATGTCTATATATTTAGTAACTTACAATGCTTACACTGGTTTACCTGATTTGAAATGACTAAGGGCAAGGCCACACTGAAACGCATCGGAATTATGAGTGCACGTTTCTGGCACGATAGTGAGTGTAGACCCACACACTTGTGATTCGATCCCACAATCTTGCACTATCAGAGCGCATGCAATCGTGTTAAAATGTTTATCGCATTTGTTACAGTAAGTGGATCGCAGCTTATTGCAACGCAACTTTTTTAAATGCGCAATCGAATCGCATGTTAAAAAGCACAAGTGTGGCCTAGCCCTTAAAGCCTTACTGATTGACCACCAATCCTGATCTGTAAGGAGAATTCTATTTTCGCAATGTATGTAATCCATTAAACTGTAAACTACATGTATCAAATAGCAAGTCATATGCCTAATACTTATATATTTGCCTGCATTTTCTGAATACAAAATTAATAATCTATCAATTTCATACATCATACATTTGGAGCATTCTCCCTTTCTTTTCATGTACCGCTCTTGCCAGATCCTTGGATTTTTCTTTTTGACAAACCTCCTAAAGGAAGACATCCCATCAGCTGGGATCTGTGCTGATAATCATTGTTTAAAGGGCATGTCCACCCCAAAAACTCAAATTTTATATGTTATTGGCCACAATTCTATCTTTAAAATAAGCCACCCCCCATCAAAATCCGTTCAGCCAATTTGAAAATATAAGTTTTTCCAACAGGCCTTTTGCAGAAAAGAAGCAGCTCACTGTAATCCAATCTGAGCCTTCAGCCTCCCTTGCCTCACCCCCCCACCATCTAGATCTATCCTCGGCCCCCCTGCATCCTAGCGTCTAATCCTTTTAGGGTTTGATAGAGGACCCGCGGCGCTTTCTTGTGACGTCAGCCGCATCTGTACCAATCACGGGAACGAAGGGCTGTAAGTAAGGCTGCAAACATTTTTTTCCCAAAATAATCTGGCATTTGGGTCTGGGCAGGGGTCCTCTATCAAACCCTAAAAGGATTAATCAATAGGATGCGGGGGGACCGAGGATGGATCTGGATGGTGGGCGGGGAGCACCAAGGGAGGCAAAAGGCATGTAAAAGGCACGGGAAAGGTGATGTCAGATTACAGTGAGCTGCTCCTGGTCTGCAAAAAGCATGGTGTAAAAACTTATGTACCGTATATACTCGAGTATAAGTCGATCTGAGTATAAGTCGAGGTATCTATTTTTACCTGAAAAATTTGTAAAAACTGATTGACTCGAGTATAAGTCGAGGGTAGAAATTATCCCCACTACTGCCTTCTGATTCTGTGTTGTTTTTAGGCTTTAGTTGTCCTTTAAATGGACAGCAGAATTCCCAAACATGAATCCCATACAGTAGTAGCCAAATCCAGTACCAGTAACCTCCAATTCTTTGGCACTCCAGATGTTTGGAAACTACAACTCCCAGCATGCTTTGTTGCTGGGAGTTTCAGTTTCTAAACATGTAGAGTGGCAAGGTTCAGTAAACTTTTAATTAAAGCTTAGCATCATTTACAATTCTCCTGAAACCCATAAGTAAAGGGCCCTCTGAACCCCATATAGTAAAGGGAACTCTGACCCCCATATAGTAAGGATCTCTGACCCCAATAGTTAAAAATGTCACCTAAGAGTTGTAGTTTCAAGCTGTCATTTGCACTGTACTAGCAGCTGTTTTTTTGCCCCAAACTGAGGAGAACCATCAGATTTACAGCGTCCAGTGACAGTGCTGAGTGAGTCCAGCAGGCAGAATACAGGAGAAGGAAGTGTAAAGGCAGATCAGCTCCTGTAACTTTCTATACAGGTTAACACAGCGCCACCTACTGGTTACTATCTGTAATTGCAGAATTTGGATCTAAATTAGGACTTGACTCGAGTATAAGTCGAGGTTAGGTTTTCAGGCTAATTTTAAAGCCTGAAAAATTCGACTTATACTCGAGTATATTCTGTATCTTAAAATTAGCTGAACGGATTTTGATGGCTTGTTTTAAAGATATAATTGTGGCCAATAACATATAAAATTTGAGTTTTGGGGGTGGACATGCTCTTTAATTGCATCCTCATAGGAACAAGACAATTACCGTATACAGTAGAGAAAAAAAAATTCGATTTTGAATTTTGGAACTTCTGAAAAAGTTGGAGAACACATACAAATATCCACAACATTATATTAAGCAACTTCTTTCGCAAATCTGCTACTTTACCACATTGTCTTCTCTGGGCAGGAGGATAATCAACAAGCCCCGACCGAACGGCTGTTTCAGCCAACAAAGTTCCCATACATGGCACGATTATCAGCCGTGCAAACACATTGTGCATCACAGCTTTACTGTGATACTTTTACTTTTTTACAGCTGGAGATGAAATGTCTTCTTTTCATTTACAAATGATTATCTGTGATTACTGAATAGTGAACAAAGCACGAGAGAGTTTTAAAAAAACAAATAAAGAAAAAAAGTATGAGCCAAAGCTTACCCATGCTAGGCTCAAAAGCACACAATATAAGCAAATATATTTGAGGTTTAAAGTTGAGGTTAAAGCAAAGGCTGAGACACAAACATTTTCTTGTAGTGATTTTTACAACACACTGTATGTTTCATACTAAAAAGGTCTTTCTCAAGTGACCTTTAAAGAAAGACCTTTTAAGCTTATAACAGGTAGGGGAGAGATGTAATATCATCTGCTAATGGCCGAAAATGAGTTAAAGGGCATGTCCACCCCCAAAACTATAATCCCCCCCACTAATGGCCACATCATGTAGTGTAGTTTAATACTTACCTCACATCCCAGCTCCATATGGTTCTCCTGTAGTCCCCCCCCAACTCAAAAACTGCCCACCAGGAGGATAGCAGAGTCCATATAGACTCTGCCTCCTACCTGGCCTCCGGGAGAAGTTTGGCATGCGTACTGCAGCCCTTCTCCCCTCCCTCTCCCTCCCTCCCGTTTTGCTATCCCTCCCCCTAGCATAAAACCCCTGGGCCATGTAATAGAACAACTTCCCCAGCCCCCAACCGCATAAAAATTATTTTTAGAAAGTGACCAGAACTGTACTTAACTTCCCTTGCTCCCCCGGCATTCTGAGAAGCCGGCAGCCGTGTCCGTGATTGGATGCCTTTCAGCCAATCACGGACGCGGCTGCCGGTCCCGCCCCCTGCTTGCAGTGTCTTGCAAGCAGAAGGCCGGGCCGGGCGTCGGAGGAGAGAGGGAAGGTAAGTGAAGAACTGGGGACTTTCTGAAATTAATTTTATAGCAGTTGGGGCTGGGGGAGGGTACTCTATCATATGGGAAAATTTCATATTAGGGGGGACATGCCCTTTAAACCCACGCTTCCCAATATAATATCGGGTTAGTGTTAGTTTAATATATGCAGAGCCTGCACTGTTTAAATTAACGGCACAGGCACTCGATATAAAATGAAAAGCTTTGTTTCCTGGGTTCCAAAGATGAAGTTAATCTTATTACAGGATTCCAATAATGTACTGTATAAACCAGATTAGGTCTTATCTGTGCTTTTTAAGGAGGTAGAATTTTATTTCTCTCCCTTGAATCTATACCTCTCTGTATCAAAGACAAAATTCACACATTTTGCCAATTTCAACAAACCTAGCGGTTAAGGTCCTCATCCCAGCTATTTCTAATGGGAGAAAGCATATCACTGTCAAAAAAGTATAGTCTTCTATAGTCTTCCCTCAAATCTGCCCCCTCTACTAATAGTTCCCAGGGTTTAGCTCCTCACCCCTAGTGGGGTTTGCCCTAGAATGTCCATACCATACATTTAAAGTCCGCCTCATGGTGCCTGTATAACTCTATTTACTCCCAGTCAGTGGGTTTGTCCTATAATATCCATACCATGCATTCAAAATCTGGCTTTGTGGTGCCCCATCTACTTTTAGTCCGTGGAAAGACAAGATGTGCAAGAAGCACATCGTCATGATGACTTGCTCAGGAACATTTCCAGGTGGGGGAGGGGGTACATCTAAAGCAGTACAATTGCCCTTCTAATATTTAGTTTTGTCTTTTTGTTTAGCCACAAGGGTTGTATTAGAGAAAGCAGAATAGTTTGATTATCCTTGAGAAAAGTAACTTTTATAGATAGGCTTACCTATTCTGTCTGTTTCAAGTATTGATTGAAATGAACATGCAGATTTTTCATTAGTTAGCTTACAGAAAATTGTAACTGACTATCTGAGGTTTTTAGAAGGTCATGGTCTTTAATAATTTAATTTAAAAATATTAATATATAAATTCTGAGTGTTTATTTCTCTCATTACTTCATATTTAACTGCATGTTACATAGGAGTGGCAGGTAAGGTCTTACTAATAATTTGTTAATTAGTGACATTTTTGGGAAGATGGTAAAGGGGATGAAGACTGATATGGAATTCTAATTGCCAATCAAAGTGTATTCACACAAATATTGGGCATGCATGACTTCTGGGCAGTCTTTCATGAAAAAGGTTACAGGTCATAATATGGAAGTCAGGGGAACAACTAACACATGTAAAAGGTATGTTGATATTCATTTATAGGAAAATGGTCTACAAATTACACATCATGTTTGTATTTTTAAGAGGTCTGGCCAGACTCTTGGTTCCTTGCACTCCTCATATACCTAATTCCCATTCTTATCAAAGATAGAATTAAAAGCCTAAAGGTGGCCATACAGGATTTACCTATTATCGCTTCGTGTGTAGGGGCTTTTCCTAACCGATTTGAGTGTCGAAAAACAACCTTAGACGGCACTCTGATCGATCGGGAATGACTAAAAATTTCTGTTGGTCGGTATTGGCTCCCTTTACTTGAAATAGAAGGAGCTGATACGATCGTTCAGTGTATGGCCACACAGATGACCAATCACCATACTGAGTATTGGGATCGGTCGGGTCCATGTGTGCTGTTCCCACAGCATGTGTGCCGACAGATACCAATGTGATCTGTCGGCACACATGCTGTGGGATCGCATGTGTATAGCTTTAGTATCAGACGCTTGTATGCAAAGATTAAATCAGAGCTATTCACTCACAAAACCTGCCTTGGAACCTGGCAAAGAAATCAAACCATCAAAGCTGTGACAAGCTTATTATGAAATAGCCATTTCGTTAAAAAAAAATCCCCATTGTTTATCCAAAAAAGGAAGATACAGCAAGTAAAAATTGTAAAATAATGTTCACAATGTGACATCGAAATTCCAAATAATCTTTATTTTCACATTCATATTTTTTATATTGTAGATATTTGATCACCACCCTTTGGGTATCATTGTACTCTACACAATACCCAGACTAAATTATAGCTTAGATGTGTGCATAGTCTGCATTACGGACTATCAACACATAAGTTAGAGTGAGAATGCAAAGTTCACTATGAAAACAGACTATTTTTTAGCTTTGGTTTGTGCTAAACTAAATATTTTCTGTAATGTTTTTGCTATACTGTTTGCTTTGGGGTTTTTTTCCGTTCTTGCCCCATTTCATGGTTTGAAGCTTTTTATACTACACTAGCAGAGTGTGCACTAGTACTCAGTTCCCCAGTTTTTTCCAATCAAAACCATGTTGGGCTCAGTCATTTCTCAGTGAGCATTCACTCGATACACCAACAGATGGCAGCACAAAGGTCAGATCTCATCTCCAATTAACTTTAAGGGGGTTAAAAAAAAAAGGGGGGGGGATAAGAGGTGACTGTGAAAGAGAGAGAGAGACTTCAACCCACTAAAATGGTAAGTAAATAAGAAGGAAAAGAGCACTCATGCATTTACCCACTGGGTGATAGACATTTGCATGAGCTACTGTGATATAAGCAACTAAGTCTGCAACAAAGTGCTTCCAAACTTTAAAGCCCCCAAATATTTGTGTTATATATCAGCACTCATTACATTAAATTGTTGAGGTTTACATTTGTGTGCTTCCATACACTCTTGCATATATTGTTCTGCGACTAGACAGTGTCAGACTGGGGAACTGGGGTTCATCAAAGATAATTCCTGGAACCCAAGCAACAGCATTACATTGTAACATAGTATGGATGTTGACTGAAGACATACGTCTGTCTAATCCAACCTTTATAGCCTACTCATTAACCCTACCTAATGGTTGATCCAGAGGAAGGCAAGAAAAATAAAACACAAAAAATTTAGGGAACTTTCTACCCGACTTCAAATGGCAATTGGAAAGGATCCTTCAGTCAACCAGAACTACAGTATATGTATTAATGCCAGTTCTTTTCAGAATACTTTAGTTTTAGAAATGTATCTACGCCACATTTAAAGCTATTCAATGAACTTGTCAATACCACATCTGCTGGAAGACAGTTCCACAGTTCTTACTGTAAAGAAACTTTTCCTAACCTGAAGATGAAACTTCTTCTAATCTTGAAGGATTTCCATGAGTCCTCTTAAATTACCTATTGGTAAACAATGCACCAGAGAGTTTATTGTATGGCCCATTAATATATTTGTATAAAGTGATCATAACCCCACACAATCGCAGCTTCTCTAATATAAAATGCACTAACTTGTAGAGATGGACTAGATCTGCAACCTGAGTTTACGCCGGATTTTGCAAGTTCAAACAAACTCAGACTTTTTTGGACTTTCAGGGAAATTTAGCAAATTTGTGGAAAAATATGTCCCAGCCACATGTCCCAAATTCACCAATAACAACTATTTTTAGCTATGAAAGGCAGTTCAGCACCTGAAGTTTTACCCTTTCACCCCCTTTCCCTTGCATCATGCATACTCTGAGTGAGAGCAGCCAATCGCCAATGTGGTGTGGGGTATGTTCAGAGGGGCCATGCCTGCCTCCTCAACAATGGTGGCATATTGCATTGAGCCTAAATCAATAGTTCTGCTGCTGTGAAGCATTACCCTATTGCAGCTTTCTCATTAACGTTGTAAACGGTGGGGGGCAGAAGCCAATGTAGTGTGGGTTATGTCCAGAGGAGCCAAGCCTGCCTGGCTCCTCAACAATGGTGGGCAACTGTAGTGAGGCTGCTCTAAAGGTTAGGTCCCACTATCACACACAGCAGCACATGCAGGATTTTTGCAAGGCTCTGCTGTGCGTGACATGCTATGTGTGCTGCAATTCTGTATCCATTTATGTTATTCAACAATGGATTGGAGTGCAACGCACATAGTGGGAACAAATTCGATAGCATTGCATTGACAATGCAAATTGTACATGCGATTGGAATGCAACACATGCTCTGAATCACGCTAGTTGGACCTAGCCCTAACTCAATAGTTCTGCTATTGTGAAATGTTGCCCACTTTCCCTTGCATGATGCATACTCTGATGGAGGGAAGCCAATGTGGTGAGGGGTATCTCCAGCGGGGCCAAGTCTGCCTGGCTCCACAACAAAGGTGGCAAACTGCAGTGAGCCCACTCTAAATAGTGCCTGCTTTCCCTTATATAATGCAAATATGATGCAAAGTGCAAAAATCTGTATTTTTCCATCCTAATGGCCTTAACCAGCATTTTATCTGCGTATATATAAATGGTTCCCAAATTATTAAAGGGTATGTCCACCCTAAAATTAATTTTTTAATATAAGATTCCCCCTGCCAGCCCAGCCCCAACCGCTGTATTTATATGTTTAGAAAGCTCCCCAAACTCTACTTACCTCCCCTCTTTCCTCCGCCGCGCTCCCGGCCCTCTGCTTGCGAGAAAATGCAAGCAGAGGGGCGGGACCGGCAGTCGCGTCTGTGATTGGCTGAGCAGCAGCCAATCACGGACGCGGCTGCCAGCAGCTCATTTCGAGGGTGGAAAGAGGAGAGGTAAGTAAAGTTTGGGGAGCTTTCTATAACATATAAATATAGCGGTTGGGGCTGGGTGACAGGGGGAATCTTATATATAGGGATTACATTAGGGGGAGGGAATCCTGAGAGGAGGGAGAGGGAGGGGGAGAAGGGCTGCAGTACGCATGCCAAAATTCTCCCGGAGGCCAGGTAGGAGGCAGAGTCCTATGTGGACTCTGCTATCCTCCTGGTGGGCAGTTTTTGGGACTGGGGGGGGGGGGACTACAGGAACCATATGAGTTGGGATGTGAGGTAAGAATTAAACTACACTACATGGTGGGGCCAGTAGTTGGGGGGATTATAGTTTTGGGGGTGGACATGTCCTTTAAGTTCCTGTTTGCAGGACCCCTAGTAGAGACTGTTGACCCAGCACCTGGTTTGATTCAGTTTCTTAGTAGAGATCTGAGCACGTTTGACCCATCTAACAGCCAATCAGTAGAAATAACGGTTAGAAACATTTCAAGGTAGTGTGCATTCTGGGGAAAAGAAGACCGTTACAGAACCTGAAATGTCAGCTTGCTAATGTCAACAGCAGGGAATAGCAAGGGGTATACATTCAACTGTTTTTTCAAAATAAAATATGTAAAATAACTTGTTATGCATAGTATAAAATAAGAATTTTAAAAATAATATTTTCCACAGAACTTTCCCTTTTTTAACCCTTTTTGCTAAATCTTTTTCCAATAGAGATTAACTTATAATCAATGAATAGGTTAACTGGTGGGTTCTGCTAATGATCCCTACCCTGCTTCTGTCTATGGACAGGGTGATAGACAATATTGGAGGTTTGTGGAAATCAGGTGAGTATTCAGGCCACAGGTCAAATATGCAGGACTTCAGCTTGAGCCCCATCTATGGGCTAAAATTATATTAGGCTTGCATTGGTTTCTTACTCAAAATGAATTATAGGTAAATATTAGTTGGGGGAAGTTGATGATAGGGTTTTGTTTTAATTAAGTATTGCATGATTAGCAAGTTACTAGAGATTTCTATCAGGACTGTTCTACTTTATGCTACACTGTTAAATATTAACTGGCAGCTAAGAGATTGCAAAATCTGGTTTCCATTTGTGTTTCATTTATGCTTTCCTAGGTGATCTATGGGGTTTATCCCTTTTTATGTCTTACACAGAACATCAAGTCTGGAGAAGTTTTTTCATGGGTCCCCCATCCACAGACTGATGTTGGCCCATTTTTAACCATTTTAATTTCATTTTTGATCTTTCTTTATATTTACCTATATGGGTAGCAATCTATATGCTTATTTCTTACTTTTAAATCTTTAGGTTGTAATATCAGATATAGCTAGATAGCGAAGCCATCACTGTCTACAAAGGTTTGTTGGTATTTACTCACAAGATGGTAAAAGATAAGTAAAAACTATGTTAAAGAACTCCCAGCAAAGTCCTTGCAAAGTATAAAATATGGAAATTCTTTACAAAATGAACTTAGTGTTCAAGCTGCAAAATGATTGTACTTCTCCAACTCTGAGAATAAAAAGGGGCAAACTTTCTAGGTGAAATCAACCTAAAAGTCTAATGCCATAATGCATTTGTTTGCTAAGAGAAATAACATAAATCCAGAGAATATACACTTGATGATATAATGACTAAGTCCTTTCTTCTCAGCATTTTTACAAATAATGACAAAAAATGGTTACTTCAACAGTTGAAATACTGGAGCAAAATGTATAAAAACATCTTTGGGGTCCTCATTTAGAGAAAAGTATTTGGCAGTCAGCTAGCTAAAATAGCTAGAGGCTTCTACAAGAGGGAGGGAGAGTGTAGGAAAGCCACATGTGGAACTAATCACTCACGTGGAGGCCATGACAAAGACCATTTCTCCAGACTTATCATGGGGGCTTCACTTTCAGGAAGTGGATGTAATTACGGTTCAGGTCTAGCAGCCTACAGATTTCTGGCACTTTTAAGACTTAAGGATAAGGATGACATGAAAAAAACACACATTATACCTCTTCAAGATAAAATTCCCACACAGCTTTCAGTTTAACTCACTAACTTACTCAGTGCAGGATATGTTTACAATTTACTGCAGACTAATAAACTCTTGGTTGTTTCCCTGTATTCATATTCAACTGACCAGGATATGAATTGTGCAATCAAATCAGTTTGTATTTCCTGCTGTCTTATACTTTTAAAACAGCATTAAAAAGAAACCGTCCTCTCCCTCCACTTTTAGTTGGCTGAAGTTTGACTGTAACTTGGCTTTATTTATTTATTTATTTTTTTAACACAGCTTTTCCATTCGGGGGCCCACTTCCTACCTAGCTTAAAAAAAAAAAAAACTGGCTAAAAGTTGAAATGACTGCTTAACATTACACTAAAACATCTGGTACCATTTTATACACAGACCTATGTCTTTAGCACGAGCAACCCTAGCTGTCTCTCCTCTAGCACAGTGCATACCCAAACCTCCCAAGGGTGACATCATCCCATATATGGACTCTCAGGCCCAGCCCTCCCCCTTTTCCTGGTCCTAAATTCATTGCCAGATCCCCAGTCTGCAGCAAATGTGCCACGTCAAGACTGGGAATCAGAACATATTCTGCGACTTGTGTTTTTCAGTGCTGGTAGAATATGAAAGGCTTAAGAAAAACAAAACCAAACCCCCAAACTGGACTGGCATTTATTCTTTCCTCTCATTTGAAAAAAAACCAAAAAACAAAAAAGGGGAAAAAGTTACGAATGAAGAACGGATTTAACCAAAAGACAGAAACAGCTATTATTTCGGAGAGAACCTGCTCCGTCGCCCCAGTGTTCAGACTACCTGTTCAGGACAATGCTGTTGTACAGTAGTCTGCACATTGGTTAGACTGGGCATGGGACAGCAACGGCATGGATTAAAGGGGGCTGAGGCTGCTGGTGCAATGGAGGGGGACGTAGTATTCTTCCTTTTTGATGTTTTCATGTAAAGTGTTTCTTTTCACAGGTTTTGTTCCCTAGAGAATGATAAGACTGGATAGAGTGTATAGAAGAACTTCGCGATGGCTCACGGAGAAGGCATTCTGGTAAGGCCTAAATATGGAAGAAAACCTGGCCTATGTAATCTATTGGGAACAGTGAATGTGTTTTAACTTTTCTATCTTGAGGAACTCTATACTGGATAAAGGCATAGTTCATTTTAATTAAAACATAATAAATGTGTTGCAAGCCCACAGAAAAACTCATAGATGTTTAGTAAATGAATAGGATGTGGTCAATATAATGAAATAGGAAAATATTTTGTTCTGAATAACTGAATATATAGCACCAAGCTTTCTATTGGACAAATGGTTTTATCTTTTCCCTTTTAATATACATTTTAAGGTCTTTTTAAACAATAGTCCATTCCCGTTTGGATACAAAGTAATTAACCTAGTAAAACAGAAGATTATTTACAGTATTATGTATTTTAATGTTGATTGGGATTTCTAATCATATAATGGAAAACATTTGTCAAGTTGCTATCTAAATCTTTTCCAGATGTTTTTCCCTCTGTTTATACAACCTATTTCAACAAAATCTAGTCATTTCTTTGCCATTTGAATAGTTAAAGTATTTTTTACTGTATGGTCCACATGACAGTTAGAAATTATCCATGAGAACAAATAAAAACTGTTTAATATTAAAGTGAATGGATTACACATCATGCTCAGAAAGTAATTTCAGAGTAGCAGGTATAGCAACAGTGTTATTCAAATGGGTGTCTAGTATTCTGATGGTTTTCTTCATTTATAAATCCCCCCTAATGGCATTAAAATGTTTATTAGCATGTCTGGGCTTTTGTCTTTTTAAAGTGTTTTAGATAGTTACTTAATGTATAAAGTACATTTTGACAGACATGAGGTGCAGGTATACAGAACAAGTAAGTTAAATATGGACATTCATTGAATGGCGTAAAAAAGGATGTGTATTTCACTGAAAGCAGTTAGTTTAACTTGTCGACCCCCCCTCTCTCAATACGATTGCAACAGGCAGCAAAGAGTTTAAACAGATGGCCTGTTTGTTTTAAGTATGTTAAAACCCAAATAATAAAACAGTACAGCTATTTTCTGTGTAGTGAGCTGCATCTATAGACAGTGAATAGACAGGACACATACTTTCTTAATAGTAGAACAACTATGGTGGAAAAAAAAATTCTAATCATAACTATAACCTTTTTTTATAATAGAGACCTAGAAGACTATTATATATTTGTGCATATGAATAGAATGCACTTTAACAGATATTTAGATTTTTTTTTTTTTTTACAAATACTGTTTTCTGCTGATTTATATTTATACACTAGTTAATATATATTTTCTATAAATTATTATACATGAATTAGGATTGTGCCTTTAAATTCTTGTTTATTAGTTATTGAAGTATGATGCAGAATGATGGAGTTTTTTTTAAACCAGTTTGATTGATGTCATTGCTGGTTCCGTAAGGTGAAAAAAATTCTGATATAATAAGTTGTCAGACTGTGACCAATAAATCAGAGAGCGTAACAAGTAAAAAAAAACCCACATACACACATACACACACACACACACACACACACACAAACACAGGACCATAAGGTTTTAAAACCAGCAATAACCAAATATAAACATTTCTTATAAACTGAATTAATCTTATGGTTTAGCCGGCTCTAAATATACCTGAAAACATGCTTGCAAACATACTTTGTTTATTAGAAAACCAATGCTGATGATGCAGTTTTACATGATGCAAAAACGATTGTGATGAATTTCCTGTTTTTTTCTATTTAATGTTTACATACACTAAATGTGTCTCAGGTTCTAAAAGTTCTCATTTATAAAATTACCAGATACCAGAAAACAAATGGACACATAAAAAGTGTAATCATTTATTTCAAAAATAAAAAAATTATATAACTAATATATATATACACACACATACATATAATATATATACATACACACACACACACACAAAATCCAATAAACTTTTTTTTTTTTTAAATGGGCCACTGAATGTTTAAGCTTCATACTACCTTATGTGTTTGTCTTCATAAAAATAATGTTTTTTGCTCAGTAAACATTAAAAATAGGGAAACAGATTTTTAGTTTCTAAAATATATTTTAAAAAATTCAAATATGCACCCAAAAAATGAACTAAAAAAAATCCAAAAAATATATTTATATATATATATATATGAAGTAAATATACTTCACACAGACACATACAGATTAATTCCCTCATTCCTTTTTTTTGTAAAGAGGAGCAAGGTCAAGTTACATCTTAAGAAAAGTTGCCACTCTTGCCACAATTGGCATAATCATAGATTAAAACCAATCAGATAAGTGCACCAATTTACACATTTTATTTTACTCGTGTTCAGAAAATAAAAAGACGACAAGTTTAGCACATACATTTAGCCTTTCAAAAATACACATTTGCATTTTAATTTAAGATATTATAACATTAGTATTTTAAAAGCCAAATTGTCTCCAGTAAATTGGTGGTGATGCAATATAAAATGTAAACAACTTAAACATGTATTTTAGTTGTAGTTTAAGCTTTGAATTATTACCATAACCTACACTTTTCCCTCACAGCTAAAACTGGGAGATCAATCTTCAAGAGAAAGACAAATTCCATATGTCTTCCTCCTGTTTCACATCTGTTAAGAGGGTTAATACTTCCTGGCTGGGGATGGCCTTCCAAGCCATTACAAACATGTTTATATAAAGACAAGACAATTGCAGGTAGTCCTTAGTTATCTGCTGTCAAGACAGACCACACACAGCTTACTGTTCTTATTAGAGCAAAAAGGTGGACAAATTTAAAATTTAAGTAGCATACTAACAGCTAAATAACTTAAATAGATGGGAAATCCGGAAGTTAAATGTTATGACTGTCTTCTCGAATGACTTCCTATTAACTGTTAAGACAGACACAAAAGAGTTGAGACATTTTAAAACAATCACAACTAAAACTTTTGAGCATTTCTTACTTATCTTTAGCAATTATGATTTCTCAGCAGGCAAAATATAGGCTTTCACAATCATGAAATATGAGCATGAATAATTGGATTTTCAAAGTCAGCCAGAGAATGTGCCAGACCAAATGTTTCTTTTCTGCCATCATATTCTTTGTTCTGTTTTACTACAAATTTGTTACAAAATCTACCAGTAGATTAACAGTAAAGTATTTGCAAGAAAATCCCTTTATGCATATAAAAATAAGAACTTTTCCTTTAAACTCATTCCAACAGGAATTTGGAGGATGCTTTAGGAGTTTTAGGGAATGATACATTTTAGAAACTGTATCACAAAAAAATTAAATGATCAGGTTTCTTCTTTAATGTAGGAGGCAGAAAAAAAACCCAAACAATGTTTTTTATGTGTCAGATTACACTTTATAAAATATAACCACTGATAGCACAGAAAAGAAAATATCTGGTTCAATCAAACTTGGGAATATATTCCAATTATAGTATATCTAAACAAACAAACAGAAAAAAACCCCACATTTTTTAATTGCTATCCTATCCACTAACTATATTTGGTTATGTTATGTTTGACTTCACAATCTAGTCTTTGAATAAATGGAATAGTTTTGAAAACAATTATTGTAAGATTCCAAACAGGCCCTATTGACATACAGATCAGTGGCTTGGGCTTTAAGCTAAAGTATGATACCTGACATCAAATATGCTGATTTAGGAAAGGGATACATGCTAATAAATGCATTTGTAATCTTAACTTGCTCACTCACATCATAAGGCTAGTCATGCATATTCATTTGTGAGCATGTTTTAGTTAAATAAAATTAAACATAGAATAATTCAACAAAAACTGCCTACATAAATGTTGTACATTTTAACTGCATTTCTAATTTTTTAAATGTTAAACTCAGAAATACTGTGTATAGTATTAAAGAAGTCATAGTCCTTCAGAAACTGTCTAAATCAGATGTGTCCAATCTGCACACACTAGCTGAAAATTCTTTGATCTGTCCAAAGATCTGACATTTGCAGTTCAACAACAGCTGGAAGTCCTTAGGTTGCTCATCCCCAGTCTAATTCAGTTGTTTATAAAACATAAGAAATGTTAATCTAGTCTTATTTTATGCTAAAAACATTCTTATTAAATATCTTTTGAAACCATCATGGTTCTCTATTCTTTTGTTTGCACTGCACCTTTAGCATTTTAGAAATTTTCCTAGCAATATACGGTATATAAACACTGTTACTAACTATTATTTACTAATTATATTTTCTATGCCAAGTACAATTGTACATTATTCTGGGAGTTTTTGTGTATAGAATGTTTAAGATGCTTTTACTACAATGAACTGTATAATAATGGAAGATTAATACATCGTAACAATGATTTATTTCTGAATAAATTATTTAATGGTATTTGTTGGATTTTATAGTGTGATTCAGCAAGGACACAAACAATGTCTTGCTTGTAATACATTAATTGAAAGTTAATAAAGTAAAATGAATGTGCTCACAGATCTGTAATGACTGTAATTTTATATGTAGAATGTTTCCTTCCTTTGTATCTCACTATTCTATCTGTCTCAGAAAGAGGTCAATCTACAAACTGAGATTTAGGCTCCTTCTTAACACCCTGTGCCGATGGAACCGTGGGATTGGCTGGAAGGAGTTGTCATGTGTCTGCCTGTCTACACTTGCTGTGCAGAACATCCTCTCACCTGTACAGCAGGCACAGACAGGCAGTCACATGACAACCCAGCCTGAATGACAACCAGCCAATGACAGCGCAGCTCTGGAAATATATAGAAACCACATCATGCATACCAGTAAATATGCACCAGCTACCTCTACAACAAACAAGAAATGGTTTCATTTTGTTGCTTGCTCTTGTAGTTCCTGTAACTTATTTATTGGCTGGAATATGGTCTGCTGAAATTTTAACCTTTAAAAGATAACTACAACCCCACCTAACAATAAAAAGACATTGTTGCATGTTGTTGCCCTGATTTCTATGATATTGGCATATTGGATTAGAGAACGCAAAGGTACACGTGAACTACCCTTTAGAGGTCTATAGTCTATTTAAAGAAATAGGAAAGATGCATAATAGAATTTTTCCCCCACTTCCTAAAACAGCATTAGGCCCTGTGTTTTTTTTAATGCTTTTATTGCTAAATGTTAAGGTTTTCCTAAAGGGTTCAAAATCTGCTTTAATTGTTTCATAGTATTTTAACATCATTTCTCGCAGTGAGACAACTGGATTTTTCTGGATTCTAAATTTTACATTTTTGGGGTGCTAAAGTTTGTTTCTTATCTGCATTCACCAAAAATATGTTAACAGATGTTTTCTAACTGCAATAAATGTAACATCGGATAAGTTGTTGCAGACATATAAAGATGCAAGTTATTTTAGAAATCCAGTGGCAAAAGTTTGACTAAATAACCCCCACCAACCTATCCTATTAGTAAGGAGGACAGGCAGCGGCGCCTGTGATTGGCTGAGAAGCAATGTCTCAACCAATCACAGACGTCACTGCTAATCCAGCCACTTCTGCACCTTCCGTGCACGGAAAAGGCACAAATGCCAAGCAGAAGATAGCCAAGGGAACGAGGATTGGTAAGTATATTTAGGAGCACATTTCAGCATTGTGAACCTCGCAAGGTCATGGCATTAGTGGGAAATAAGGCTAAATACATAAGTTTGTTTGGGGGGTGGACATAACCTTTAATTTACTTGTACTCCGGCAACAATTTCCAAATAAAATAGTGATCATTCACACAATCTGCAACCATCAATTGCTTAATACCCTTACAGCGCTGCCCTTACAACAGATGCCCACAAAAGCAGATTGTTCAAAGCTTGCAAAGTCACCCTGTTAAGCAGGTGAGGTTCATATAAAAACAGATCCAGATAGAGATCCAGTGCACTCCTGGGATTTTATTCAACAACATATACTGTATATATACACACACACACATAATCAATGCACATTCCTAGGCCCCATACAATATCATATTATCTGCACACTGGCATACTTTATAAACAAAGGGGTTTTAGTATACATTACTGTGATCACATGAATGAAAAGCCTTCCAACCACGTCAAGGTAATATACATGTAAAATGGCATAGACAAACTTTTGCACCACTTTTTCGATAACCCCATTTTCGTGCTTTACAAATAGCTATAGAACATCTTCTGAAAAACCTTAAACCTTTCAGATAAACCTTAACGTTCAAGTCCAGGGGGAAAACCACCTACTAACTACCAACATAAAAGTAAATCTGTGTAAAATGTTTACTCCTAGACTGTGAAAAAAAATTGCAGTTCAAACATCTCTGAGTAAAACAAAAATAAAAACAAACTTTAAACAAGTTAGAGTATATTTTTATATAATGCATTCCATTGGTTTACCGTTCTGTGAAATATAACTAAAATGAATATATAAGCATAAAGCTCATATTGAAAAACCAAAACTTGGGGACTGAAGAACTTTCACACAAGATTATACAGGGTAATTCAATAAAAGTTCTTATCGTTAAAAAGGGTGCTAATTATGCCCAAACCAATCAGATGTTAGCTTTCAAATGTTAAATAAGATCTTATTGGTTGGGGCAAAATTAGCACCATTATTAATGATAAGAACTTTTATTGAATCTCCCTGTATTATATTCAAAACCCACCTATTTGTACAATAAAGGATTATTGTATGTTACTAATTTTATTAGCTATTTGAATTATTAAAAAATGTAACAAAGATTTGCCTGAATCCTCATGTGTGATGGAACATCTTGTCAGCAGTTTGAAGGTTAACATATGAAAACAATCTGGGGAAGGCTAAGGGGCCTCCCTAATTGGACTCATTCCAGCGTTGAGGGTTATGAGCGACAGTTTAAGGATAACAGAGCCTTTCTTTTCATGACTTGTTGGGGGTTCTCTGTTTGCAGTAAAGGGTAACAACGCTCTATACCAGATGGTCTCACTTTCAAATTCCAACTGAAAAAGCACGACATCTTGAAAATGGATTCCAGATATATGTACATGTTTTGCAAAAAAAAGGAGATTGTCACTAAAAATTCTCTACAATATAGTTTAACTAAGCCCAAGCATATGGTCTTCCACATCCCTGGATAAAACGAAAGTTTTAGTTAGAGAAATATACAAACATACATCTAAACATACACAAACTCCCAAAACATTCCCTTTTTCCAGAAGCCAGTAGGCAGTACATGTGCTGAACATAGAAACATGAATGTACACCTTAGCATGATGAAATGTAGGTATGCATAGACATAGAAGTCCGAGAAAAAATACTTTGTTTGCATTACTGTGAATATGTTTTTTTTACAGTAACTTGACTAGCAGGTTTCTGCTGTATTTGGGTAGTTTGTAAAAATCAATATTTTGTATCAATATTCGCTTTTTTGTCACTTTAAATGTCGAATATCAAGAGACTTGGTACCCAACCTCCCTCCGCTAAGCTTACTATGACTGCCATCTGCTGCAAAGGCAGAGAACTGCAGTAACATTATTCATCACAAACTGAAATATGTGTACAGTAACTTTTAGGCACAAACCACATCATTTGATGTCCCCTCCGATCTCAGATTTCACAACTGGACCTGGCAGAGTATATGGAAATAAAAAGAAAATCACAAAGGTAGCATACTGCCTGGGAAAGTAATAGACTTGCCTCTGTTCCAGAATAATTCCAGCATAGTTTGTGTTTTCCAAATTATAGCACTTTGTTTTACTTATCTTAATTTTTCATATCTGCTCGGGGCTCCTGAGTCCAAAAGAGCAGTGTAGCCATTGCAATGACAGCCTTTACAATGGCTGCAATGCAAAAATGTGACAGAGCGCAGAAGAACTAGATGACTGCAATGTAATATATCTGGACTTGATCGGGGAGAAAGCTAAATACTGCGAAAATGGGATTTGGAGGAATACCAATTCTATGCATAGAATTTAAATGGCCTTTAAATCGGTATACGGACTACAACAAATAGATTGCAACTTTTTCCTATACATAGAACGATGTATATATAATGTCTTCCAATTTACATACAATATGCATGGTTACAAAATGAATAATGCTGTGGTACCACAGCAACATAACATAAGAACAATTATCATTATAGATAAGATGTCCAATTTGGGAATCGGGATAACCTCGAGTTGATGGGATTACCTAATTAGCTTTCATACAATGCATATTATTAGTTCCTAAAAGTGACAAACCTTTTTTTCATCAGCTTGTTAACCTGTTTATCTGTTTTTATATTATTAAAGGAGAACTACAGTTGAAAAATAACCTTTAGGCTTGAAGGCTAGAAATACATACACAGAATTTACTACCTTATACATGCATATGTACTTTCAATTACAATATATTCATCTCAAGCTTTTGAAGTTAAACAGTTAGGGGCCTCCATTTTTCAGATACAGACTTAATCTGTAGCGGTTATTTATTTCAACAAATCACTGGTGTTGGCTCATTTGGTCAGCTTCAAAGCTGCCCAGATTTGAATGTACAGTACAATCTCTCAATTTAATGTTAATTGAAACATAAACCTTAAATGCATACCCTCCAACATTAGTTACACTTATTAAAAACACATACCCTCCAACATCCCCCTTAAATAAGGACACTTATAGAAACACATAACCTCCAACATTCCCTTTTCATATTTACACCTATAGAAACACATACCCTGCAACATTCCCCTTTAATAGTTACACTTATTGAAACTCATACCTCCAACATTCACCCTTTAATATATCTGTTGTATTCAATTAGATCAACTGGACTTGAAATGTAGTTCTTGAAGACGTTTCGCTAGTCATCCGACTTATAGAAACGCATACCCTAAAAAGATTACCCCTTTACTAGTTACATTTGCAGAAACACATACTCTCCAACATTCCCCTTTAAATAAGGACACTTATAGAAAATCATACCCTCCAACATTCCCCTTGAATAGTTACACTTATAGAAACACATACCCTCCAACATCCCCCCTTTAATAGTTACATTTACAGAAACACATACCCTCCAACATTACCCCTTAAATATATCTGTTGTATTCAATTAGATCAACTGGACTTGAAATGTAGTTCTTGAAGACGTTTCGCTAGTCATCCGACTGGCTTTCTCAATTCAGAATTGAGAAAGCCAGTCGGATGACTAGCGAAACGTCTTCAAGAACTACATTTCAAGTCCAGTTGATCTAATTGAATACAACAGATATACCATGACCTGGATGAATGAGAACCTTCACAAGCATACCCCTTAAATAGTTACACTTATAGAAACACATACACTCCAACATTCTCCCATTAATAGTTACATTACAGAAACACTTACCCTCCAACATTACCCCTTAAATAGTTACACTTATAGAAACACATACCCTAAAAACATTGCCTCTTTACTAGTTACATTTGCAGAAACACATACCCTACAACATTCCCCCTGAAATAAGGACACTTATAGAAACACTACTTCCAACATCCCCTTTAAATAGGGCACTTATAGAAAACAAACCATAACATTCCCCTTTAATAGTTATACTTATAAACCACAAACCCTCCAACATTTTCCCTGTGTTAATAGTTATACTTATAAAACCACAAACCCTCCAACATTCCCCTGTTAATAGTTACACTTATAGAAACACATACCCTACAACATTCCCCCTTAAATAAGGACACTTATAGAAACACATATCTTCCAACATTCCCCTTTAAATAAGGGCACTTATAGAAAACAAACCATCCAACATTCCCCTTTAATAGTTATACTTATAAAACCACAAACCCTCCAACATTCCCCTGTTAATAGTTACACTTATAGAAACACATACCCTCCAACATTCCCCCTTTAATAGTTACACTTATAGAAACACATACCCTAAAAACATTGCCTCTTTACTAGTTACATTTGCAGAAACACATACCCTACAACATTCCCCCTAAATAAAGACAGTTATAGAAAACACATATCTTCCAACATTCCCTTTAAATAAGGGCACTTATAGAAAACAAACCATCCAACATTCCCCTTTCAGAGGATACTTATAAAACCACAAACCCTCCAACATTCCCGTTAATAGTTACACTTATAGAAACACATAACCTCCAACATTCCCCCTTAACCTCCAACATTCCCCCTTTAATAGTTACACTTATAGAAACACATAACCTCCAACATTCCCCCTTCAGCACTGAAGTTTACCCTTTCACCCCTTTCCCTTGCATTCATGCATACTCTGAGTGAGAGCAGCCAATCGCCAAGTGGTGTGGGGTATGTTCAGAGGGCCATGCTGCCTCCTCAACAATGGTGGCATTTGCTTGAGGCTAAATCAATAGTTCTGCTGCTGTGAAGCATTACCCATTGCAGCTTCTCATTAATTGTAAACGGTGGGGGCAGAAGCCAATGTAGTGTGGGTATGTCCAGAGGAGCCAAGCCTGCCTGGCTCCTCAACAATGGTGGGCAACTGTAGTGAGGCTGCTCTAAAGGTTAGGTCCCACTATCACACACAGCAGCACATGCAGGATTTTTGCAAGGCTCTGCTGTGCGTGACATGCTATGTGTGCTGCAATTCTGTATCCATTTATGTTATTCAACAATGGATTGGAGTGCAACGCACATAGTGGAACAAATTCGATAGCATTGCATTGACAATGCAAATTGTACATGCGATTGGAATGCAACACATGCTCTGAATCACGCTAGTTGGACCTAGCCCTAACTCAATAGTTTGCTATTGTAAATGTTGCCCACTTTCCCTTGCATGATGCATACTCTGATGGAGGGAAGCCAATGTGGTGAGGGGTATCTCCAGCGGGGCAAGTCTGCCTGGCTCACAAAAAAAGTGGCAAACTGCAGTGAGCCCACTCTAAATAGTGCCTGCTTTCCCTTAATAATGCAAATATGTGCAAAGTGCAAAAATCTGTATTTTTCCATCCTAATGGCTTAACCAGCATTTTATCTGCGTATATATAAATGGTTCCCAAATTATTAAAGGGTATGTCCACCCTAAAATTAATTTTTAATATAGATTCCCCCTGCCAGCCCACCCCAACCGCTGTATTTATATGTTTAGAAAGCTCCCCAAACTCTACTTACCTCCCTCTTTCCTCCGCCGCGCTCCCGGCCTCTGCTTGCGAGAAAATGCAAGCAGAGGGGCGGGACCGGCAGTCGCGTCTGTGATTGGCTGAGCAGCAGCAATCACGGACGCGGCTGCCAGCAGCTCATTTCGAGGGTGAAAGAGGAGAGGTAAGTAAAGTTTTGGGAGCTTTCTAAACATATAAATTAGCGGTTGGGGCTGGTGACAGGGGGAATCTTATATATTAAGGGATTTCATTAGGGGGAGGGAATCCTGAGAGGGAGGGAGAGGGAGGGGGAGAGGCTGCAGTACGCATGCCAAAATTCTCCCGGAGGCCAGGTAGGAGGCAGAGTCCTATGTGGACTCTGCTATCCTCCTGGTGGGCAGTTTGGGACTGGGGGGGGGGGACTACAGGAAACCATATGGAGTTGGGATGTGAGGTAAGAATTAAACTACACTACATGGTGGGGCCAGTAGTTGGGGGGATTATAGTTTTGGGGGTGGAATGTCCTTTAAGTTCCTGTTTGCAGGACCCCTAGTAGAGACTGTTGACCAGCACCTGGTTTGATTCAGTTTCTTAGTAGAGATCTGAGCACGTTTGACCCATCTAACAGCCAATCAGTAGAAATAACGGTTAGAAAAATTTCAAGGTAGTGTGCATTCTGGGGAAAGAAGACCGTTACAGAACCTGAAATGTCAGCTTGCTAATGTCAACAGCAGGGAATAGCAAGGGGGTATACATTCAACTGTTTTTTCAAAATAAATAGTAAAATAACTGTTATGCATAGTATAAAATAAGAATTTTAAAAATAATATTTTCCACAGAACTTTCCCTTTTTTAACCCTTTTTGCTAATCTTTTTCCAATAGTAGAGATTAACATATCAATGAATAGGTTAACTGGTGGGTTCTGCATGATCCCTACCCTGCTTCTGTCTATGGACAGGGTGATAGACAAATTGGGGTTTGTGGAAATCAGGTGAGTATTCAGGCCACAGGTCAAATATGCAGGACTTCAGCTTGAGCCCCATCTATGGGCTAAAATTATATTAGGCTTGCATTGGTTCTTACTCAAAATGAATTATAGGTAAATATTAGTTGGGGAAGTTGTGATAGGGTTTGTTTATTAAAGTATTGCATGATTAGCAAGTTACTAGAGATTTCTATCAGGACTGTTCTACTTTATGCTACACTGTTAAATATTAACTGGCAGCTAAGAGATTGCAAAATCTGGTTTCCATTTGTGTTTCATTATGCTTCTAGGTGATCTATGGGGTTTATCCCTTTTATGTCTTACACAGAACATCAAGTCTGGAGAAGTTTTTTCATGGGTCCCCATCCACAGACTGATGTTGGCCCATTTTAACCATTTTAATTTCATTTTTGATCTCTTTTATATTTACCTATATGGGTAGCAATCTATATGCTTATTTCTTACTTTAAATCTTTAGGTTGTAATATCAGATATAGCTAGATAGCGAAGCCATCACGTCTACAAAGGTTTGTTGGTATTTACTACAAGATGGTAAAAGATAAGAGAAAAACTATGTTAAAGAACTCCCAGCAAAGTCCTTGCAAAGTATAAAATATTGGAAATTCTTTACAAAATGAACTTAGTGTTCAAGCTGCAAAATGATTGTACTTTCTCCAACTCTGAGAATAAAAGGGGCAAACTTTCTAGGTGAAATCAACCTAAAAGTCTAATGCCATAATGCATTTGTGTGCTAAGAGAAATAACATAAATCCAGAGAATATACACTGATGATATAATGACTAAGTCCTTTCTTCTCAGCATTTTTACAAATAATGACAAAAAATGGTTACTTCAACAGTTGAAATACGGAGCAAAATGTATAAAAACATCTTTGGGGTCCTCATTTAGAGAAAAGTATGGCAGTCAGCTAGCTAAAATAGCTAGAGGCTTCTACAAGAGGGAGGGAGAGTGTAGGAAAGCCACATGTGGAACTAATCACTCAGTGGAGGCCATGACAAAGACCATTTCCAGACTTATCATGGGGGCTTCACTTTCAGGAAGTGGATGTAATTACGGTTCAGGTCTAGCAGCCTACAGATTCTGGCACTTTTAAGACATTAAGGATAAGGATGACATGAAAAAAACACACATATACCTCTAAGATAAAATTCCCACACAGCTTTCAGTTTAACTCACTAACTTACTCAGTGCAGGATATGTTTACAATTACTGCAGACTAATAAACTCTTGGTTGTTTCCCTGTATTCATATTCAACTGACCAGGATATGAATTGTGCAATCAAATCAGTTTGTATTTCCTGCTGTCTTATACTTTTAAAACAGCATTAAAAGAAACCGTCCTCTCCCTCCACTTTAGTGGCTGAAGTTTGACTGTAACTGGCTTTATTTATTTATATTTTTTTTAACACAGCTTTTCCATTCGGGGGCCACTTCCTGCCTAGCTTAAAAAAAAAAAAAACTGGCTCTTAAAGTTGAAATGACTGCTTAACATTACACTAAAACATCTGGTACCATTTTATACACAGACCTATGTCTTTAGCACGAGCAACCCTAGCTGTCTTCTCTCTAGCACAGTGCATACCCAAACCTCCCAAGGGTGACATCATCCCATATATGGACTCTCAGGCCCAGCCCTCCCCCTTTTCCTGGTCCTAAATTCATTGCCAGATCCCCCGTCTGCAGCAAATGTGCCACGTCAAGACTGGGAATCAGAACATATTCTGCGACTTGTGTTTTCAGTGCTGGTAGAATATGAAAGGCTTAAGAAAAACAAAACCAAACCCCCAAACTGGACTGGCATTTATTCTTTCCTCTCATTTGAAAAAAAACCAAAAAACAAAAAGGGGAAAAAGTTACGAATGAAGAACGGATTTAACCAAAAGACAGAAACAGCTATTATTTCGGAGAGAACCTGCTCCGTCGCCCCAGTGTTCAGACTACCTGTTCAGGACAATGCTGTTGTACAGTAGTCTGCACATTGGTTAGACTGGGCTGGGACAGCAACGGCATGGATTAAAGGGGGCTGAGGCTGCTGGTGCAATGGAGGGGACGTAGTATTCTTCTTTGATGTTTTCATGTAAAGTGTTTTTCACAGGTTTTGTTCCCTAGAGAATGATAAGACTGGATAGAGGTTATAGAAGAACTTCGCGATGGCTCACGGAGAAGGCATTCTGGTAAGGCCTAATATGGAAGAAAACCTGGCCTATGTAATCTATTGGGAACAGTGAATGTGTTTTAACTTTTCTATCTGAGGAACTCTATACTGGATAAAGGCATAGTTCATTTAATTAAAAAATAATAAATGTGTTGCAAGCCACAGAAAAACTCATAGATGTTTAGTAAATGAATAGGATGTGGTCAATATAATGAAATAGGAAAATTTGTTCTGAATAACTGAATATATAGCACCAAGCTTTCTATTGGACAAATGGTTTTATCTTTCCCTTTAATATACATTTTAAGGTCTTTTTAAACAATAGTCCATTCCCGTTTGGATACAAGTAATTAACCTAGTAAAACAGAAGATTATTTACAGTATTATGTATTTTAATGTTGATTGGGATTTCTAATCATTAATGGAAAACATTTGTCAAGTTGCTATCTAAATCTTTTCCAGATGTTTTTCCCTCTGTTATACAAACTATTTCAACAAAATCTAGTCATTCTTTGCCATTTGAATAGTTAAAGTATTTTTTACTGTATGGTCCACATGACAGGTAGAAATTATCCATGAGAACAAATAAAAACGTTTAATATAAGTGAATGGATTACACATCATGCTCAGAAAGTAATTCAGAGTAGCAGGTATAGCAACAGTGTTATTCAAATGGGTGTCTAGTATTCTGATGGTTTTCTTCATTTATAAATCCCCCCTAATGGCATTAAAATGTTTATTAGCATGTCTGGGCTTTTGTCTTTTTAAAGTGGTTTAGATAGTTACTTAATGATAAAAGTACATTTTGACAGACATGAGGTGCAGGTATACAGAACAAGTAAGTTAAATATGGACATTCATTGAATGGCGTAAAAAAGGATGTGTATTTCACTGAAAGCACGTTAGTTTACTGTCGACCCCCCCTCTCTCAATACGATTGCAACAGGCAGCAAAGAGTTTAAACAGATGGCCTGTTTGTTTTAAGTATGTTAAAACCCAAATAATAAAACAGTTACAGCTATTTTCTGTGTAGTGAGCTGCATCTATAGACAGTGAATAGACAGGACACATACTTTCTTATAGTAGAACAACTATGGTGGAAAAAAAAATTCTAATCATAACCTATAACCTTTTTTATAATAGAGACCTAGAGACTATTAATATTTGTGCATATGAATAGAATGCACTTTAAACGAATATTTAGATTTTTTTTTTTTTACAAATACTGTTTTCTGCGATTTATATTTATACACTAGTTAATATATATTTTCTATAAATTATTATACATGAATTAGGATTGTGCCTTTAAATTCTTGTTTATTAGTTATTGAAGTTGATGCAGAATGATGGAGTTTTTTTTAAACCAGTTTGATTGATGTCATTGTGTGTTCCGTAAGGTGAAAAAAATTCTGATATAATAAGTTGTCAGACTGTGACCAATAAATCAGAGAGCGAACAAGTAAAAAAAAACCCACATACACCATACCAACACACACACCACACACACACAAACACAGGACCATAAGGTTTATAAACCAGCAATAACCAAATATAAACATTTCTTATAACTGAATTATCTTATGGTTAGCCGGCTCTAAATATACCTGAAAAATGCTTGCAAACATACTTTTTATTAGAAAACCAATGCTGATGATGCAGTTTTACATGATGCAAAAACGATTGTGATGAATTTCCTGTTTTTTCTATTTAATGTTTACATACACTAAAGTGTCTCAGGTTCTAAAAGTTCTCATTTAAAAATTACCAGATACCAGAAAACAAATGGACACATAAAAAGTGTAATCATTTATTTCAAAAATAAAAAAATATATACTAATATATATATAACCACACAACATATAATATATATACATACCACACACACACACAAAATCCAATAAACTTTTTTTTTTTTTAAATGGCCACTGAATGTTTAAGCTTCATACTACCTTATGTGTTTGTCTTCATAAAAATAATGTTTTTTGCTCAGTAAACATTAAAAATAGGGAAACAGATTTTTAGTTTCTAAAATATATTTTAAAAAATTCAAATATGCAACCAAAAAATGAACTAAAAAAATCCAAAAAATATATTTATAATATATATATATGAAGTAATATACTTCACACAGACACATACAGATTAATTCCCTCATTCCTTTTTTTGTAAAGAGGAGCAAGGTCAAGTTACATCTTAGAAAAGTTGCCACTCTTGCCACAATTGGCATAATCATAGATTAAAACCAATAGATAAGTGCACCAATTTACACATTTTATTTTACTCGTGTTCAGAAAATAAAAAGACGACAAGTTTAGCACTACATTAGCCTTTCAAAAATACACATTTGCATTTTAATTTAAGATTATTAACATTAGTATTTTAAAAGCCCAATTGTCTCCACGTAAATTGGTGGTGATGCAATATAAAATGTAAACAACTTAAACATGTATTAGTTGTAGTTTAAGCTTTGAATTATTACCATAACCCCACTTTTCCTCACAGCTAAAACTGGGAGATCAATCTTCAAGAGAAAGACAAATTCATATGTCTTCCTCCTGTTTCACATTGTTAAGAGGGTTAATACTTCCTGGCTGGGGATGGCTTCCAAGCCATTACAAACATGTTTATATAAAGACAAGACAATTGCAGGTAGTCCTTAGTTATCTGCTGTCAAGACAGACCACACACAGCTTACTGTTCTTATTAGAGCAAAAAGGTGGACAAATTTAAAATTTAAGTAGCATACTAACAGCTAAATAACTTAAATAGATGGGAAATCCGGAAGTTAAATGTTATGACTGTCTTCTCGAATGACTTCCATTAACTGTTAAGACAGACACAAAAGAGTGAGACATTTAAAACAATCACAAATAAAACTTTTGAGCATTTCTTACTTATCTTAGCAATTATGATTTCTCAGCAGGCAAAATATAGGCTTTCACAATCATGAAATATGAGCATGAATAATTGGTTTTCAAAGTCAGCCAGAGAATGTGCCAGACCAAATGTTTTTTTTCTGCCATCATATTCTTTGTTCTGTTTTACTACAAATTTGTTACAAAAATCTACCAGTAGATTAACAGTAAAGTATTTGCAAGAAAATCCTTATGCATATATAAAATAAGAACTTTTCCTTTAAAATCATTCCAACAGGAATTTGGAGGATTGCTTAGGAGTTTTAGGGAATGATACATTTTAGAAACTGTATCACAAAAAAATTAAATGATCAGGTTTCTTCTTAATGTAGGAGGCAGAAAAAAAACCCAAACAATGTTTTTTATGGTGCAGATTACTTATAAAAAAATAACCACTGATAGCACAGAAAAGAAAATATCTGGTTCAATCAAACTTGGGAATATATTCCAATTATAGTATTCTAAACAAACAAACAGAAAAAAACCCCACATTTTTTAATTGCTATCCTATCCACTAACTATATTTGGTTATGTTATGTTTGACTTCACAATCTAGTCTTTGAATAAATGGAATAGTTTTGAAAACAATTATTGTAAGATTCCAAACAGGCCCTATTGACATACAGATCAGTGGCTTGGGCTTTAAGCTAAAGTATGATACTGACATCAAATATGCTGATTTAGGAAAGGGATACATGCTAATAAATGCTTGTAATCTTAACTTGCTCACCACATCATAAGGCTAGTCATGCATATTCATTTGTGAGCATGTTTTAGTTAAATAAAATTAAACATAGAATAATTCAACAAAAACTGCCTACATAAATGTTGTACATTTTAACTGCATTTCTAATTTTTTAATGTTAACTCAGAAATACTGTGTATATAGATTAAAGAAGTCATAGTCCTTCAGAAACTGTGCTAAATCAGATGTGTCCAATCTGCACACACTAGCTGAAAATTCTTGATCTGTCCAAAGATCTGACATTTGCAGTTCAACAACAGTGGAAGTCCTTAGGTTCACCTCCCCAGTCTAATTCAGTTGTTTATAAAACATAAGAAATGTTAATAGTCTCTATTTTATGATAAAACATTCTTATTAATATCTTTTGAAACAATCATGGTTCTCATATTTGTTTGCACGCACCTTTAGCATTTTAGAAATTTTCCTAGCAATATACGGTATATAAAACACTGTTACTAACTATTATTTACTAATTATATTTTCTATGCCAGTACAATTGTACATTATTCTGGGAGTTTTTGTGATAGAATGTTTAAGATGCTTTACTACAATGAACTGAGATAATAATGGAAGATTAATACATCGTAACAATGATTTATTTCTGAATAAATTATTTAATGGTATTTGTTGGATTTAAGTGTGATTCAGCAGGACACAAACAATGTCTTGCTTGTAATACATTAATTGAAAGTTAATAAAGTAAAATGAATGTGCTCACAGATCTGTAATGACTGTAATTTATATGTAGAATGTTTCTCCTTTGTATCTCACTATTCTATCTGTCTCAGAAAGAGGTCAATCTACAAACTGAGATTTAGGCTCCTTCTTAACACCCTGTGCCGATGGAAACGTGGGATTGGCTGGAAGGAGTTGTCATGTGTCTGCCTCTACACTTGCTGTGCAGAACAATCCTCTCACCTGTACAGCAGGCACAGCAGGCAGTCACATGACAAACCAGCCTGAATGACAACCAGCCAATGACAGCGCAGCTCTGGAAATATATAGAAAAACATCTGCATGCATACCAGTAAATATGCACCAGCTACCTCTACAACAAACAAGAAATGGTTTCATTTTGTTGCTTGCTTTGTAGTTCCGTAACTTATTTATTGGCTGGAATATGGTCTGCTGAAATTTTAACCTTTAAAAGATAACTACAACCCCACCTAACAATAAAAAGACATTGTTGCATGTTGTTGCCCTGATTTCATGATATTGGCATATTGGATTAGAGAACGCAAAGGTACACGTGAACTACCCTTTAGAGGTCTATAGTCTATTTAAAGAAATAGGAAAGATGCATAATAGAATTTTTCCCCCACTTCCTAAAACAGCATTAGGCCCTGTGTTTTTTTTAATGCTTTTATTGCTAAATGTTAAGGTTTTCCTAAAGGGTTCAAAATTGCTTTAATTGTTTCATAGTATTTTAACATCATTTCTCGCAGTGAGACAACTGGATTTTTCTGGATTCTAAATTTTACATTTTTGGGTGCTAAAGTTTGTTTCTTATCTGCATTCACCAAAAATATGTTAACAGATGTTTTCTAACTGCAATAAATGTAACATCGGATAAGTTGTTGCAGACATAAAAGATGCAAGTTATTTTAGAAATCCAGTGGCAAAAGTTTGACTAAATAACCCCCACCAACCTATCCTATTAGTAAGGAGGACAGGCAGCGGGCCTGTGATTGGCTGAGAAGCAATGTCTCAAACAATCACAGACGTCACTGCTAATCCAGCCACTTCTGCACCTTCCGTGCACGGAAAAGGCACAAATGCCAAGCAGAAGATAGCCAAGGGAACGAGGATTGGTAAGTATATTTAGGAGCACATTTCAGCATTTGAACCTCGCAAGGTCATGGCATTAGTGGGAAATAAGGCTAAATACATAAGTTTGTTTGGGGGGTGGACATAACCTTTAATTTACTTGTACTCCGGCAACAATTTCCAAATAAAATAGTGATCATTCACACAATCTGCAACCATCAATTGCTTAATACCCTTACAGCGCTGCCCTTACAACAGATGCCCACAAAAGCAGATTGTTCAAAGCTTGCAAAGTCACCCTGTTAAGCAGGTGAGGTTCATATAAAAACAGATCCAGATAGAGATCCAGTGCACTCCTGGGATTTATTCACAACATATACTGTATATAACACACACAACATAATCAATGCACATTCCTAGGCCCCATACAATATTCATATTATCTGCACACTGGCATACTTTATAAACAAAGGGGTTTTAGTATACATTACTGTGATCACATGAATGAAAAGCCTTCAACCAGTCAAGGTAATATACATGTAAAATGGCATAGACAAACTTTGCACCACTTTTTCGATAAACCCATTTTCGTGCTTTACAAATAGCTATAGAACAATCTTCTGAAAAACCTAAACTTTCAGATAAACTTAACGTTCAAGTCCAGGGGGAAAACCACCTACTAACTACCAACATAAAAGTAAATCTGTGTAAAATGTTTACTCCTAGACTGTGAAAAAAAATTGCAGTTCAAACATCTCTGAGTAAAACAAAATAAAACAAAACTTTAAACAAGTTAGAGTATATTTTTATATAATGCATTCCATTGGTTTACCGTTCTGTGAAATATAAATAAATGAATATATAAGCATAAAGCTCATATTGAAAAACCAAAACTTGGGGACTGAAGAACTTTCAAACAAGATTATACAGGGTAATTCAATAAAAGTTCTTATCGTTAAAAAGGGTGCTAATTATGCCCAAACCAATCAGATGTTAGCTTTCAAATGTTAAATAAGATCTTATTGGTTGGGGCAAAATTAGCACCATTATTAATGATAAGAACTTTATTGAATCTCCTGTATTATATTCAAAACCCACCTATTTGTACAATAAGGATTATTGTATGTTACTAATTTTATTAGCTATTTGAATTATTAAAAAATGTAACAAAGATTTGCCTGAATCCTCATGTGTGATGGAACATCTTGTCAGCAGTTTGAAGGTTAAACATATGAAAACAATCTGGGGAAGGCTAAGGGGCCTCCTAATTGGACTCATTCCAGCGTTGAGGGTTATGAGCGACAGTTTAAGGATAACAGAGCCTTTCTTTTCATGACTTGTTGGGGGTTCCTGTTTGCAGTAAAGGGTAACAACGCTCTATACCAGATGGTCTCACTTTCAAATTCCAACTGAAAAAGCACGACATCTTGAAAATGGTTCCAGATATATGTACATGTTTTGCAAAAAAAAGGAGATTGTCACTAAAAATTCTCTACAATATAGTTTAACTAAGCCCAAGCATATGGTCTTCCACATCCCTGGATAAAACGAAAGTTTTAGTTAGAGAAATATACAAACAACATCTAAACATACACAAACTCCCAAAACATTCCCTTTTCAGAAGCCAGTAGGCAGTACATGTGCTGAACATAGAAACATGAATGTAACCTTAGCATGATGAAATGTAGGTATGCATAGACATAGAAGTCCGAGAAAAAATACTTTGTTGCATTACTGTGAATATGTTTTTTTTACAGTAATTGACTAGCAGGTTTCTGCTGTATTTGGGTAGTTTGTAAAAATCAATATTTTGTATCAATATTCGCTTTTTTGTCACTTTAAATGTCGAATATCAAGAGACTTGGTACCCAACCTCCCTCCGCTAAGCTTACTAGATGCCATCTGCTGCAACAGAGCAGAGAACTGCAGTAACATTATTCATCACAAACTGAAATATGTGTACAGTAACTTTTAGGCACAAACCACATCATTTGATGTCCCCTCCGATCTCAGATTTCACAACTGGACTGGCAGAGTATATGGAAATAAAAAGAAAATCACAAAGGTAGCATACTGCCTGGGAAAGTATAGACTTGCCTTGTTCAGAATAATTCCAGCATAGTTTGTGTTTTCCAAATATAGCACTTTGTTTACTTATCTTAATTTTTCATATCTGCTGGGGCTCCTGAGTCCAAAAGAGCAGTGTAGCCATTGCAATGACAGCCTTTACAATGGTGCAATGCAAAAATGTGACAGGCGCAGAAGAACTAGAGACTGCAAGTAATATATCTGGACTTGATCGGGGAGAAAGCTAAATACTGCGAAAATGGGATTTGGAGGAATACCAATTCTATGCATAGAATTTAAATGGCCTTTAAATCGGTATACGGACTACAACAAATAGATTGCAAATTTTTCCATACATAGAACGATGTATAATAAGTCTTCCAATTTACATACAATATGCATGGTACAAAATGAATAATGCTGTGGTACCACAGCAACATAACATAAGAACAATTATCATTATAGATAAGTGTCCAATTTGGGAATCGGGATAACCTCGAGTTGATGGGATTACCTAATTAGCTTTATACAATGCATATTATTAGTTCCTAAAAGTGACAAACCTTTTTTCATCAGCTTGTTAACCTGGTTATCGTTTTTTTATATTATTAAAGGAGAACTACAGTTGAAAAATACCTTTAGGCTTGAAGGCTAGAAATACATACACAGAATTACTACCTTATACATGCATATGACTTTCAATTACAATATATTCATCTCAAGCTTGAAGTTAAACAGTTAGGGGCCTCCATTTTCAGAACAGACTTAATCTGTAGCGGTTATTTATTTCAACAAATCACTGGTGTTGGCTCATTTGGTCAGCTTCAAAGCTGCCCAGATTTGAATGTACAGTACAATTCTCAATTTAATGTTAATTGAAACATAAACCTTAAATGCATACCTCCAACATTAGTTACACTTATAAAAACACATACCCTCCAACATCCCCCTTAAATAAGGACACTTATAGAAACACATAACCTCCAACATTCCCTTTTCATATTTACACCTATAGAAACACATACCCTGCAACATTCCCTTAATAGTTACACTTATTGAAAATCATACCTCCAACATTCACCCTTTAATATATCTGTTGTATTCAATTAGATCAAATGGACTTGAAATGTAGTTCTTGAAGACGTTTCGCTAGTCATCCGACTTATAGAAACGCATACCCTAAAAAGATTACCCTTACTAGTTACATTTGCAGAAACACATAATCTCCAACATTCCCCTTTAAATAAGGACACTTATAGAAAATCATACCCTCCAACATTCCCCTGAATAGTTACACATATAGAAACACATACCCTCCAACATCCCCCCTTAATGTTACATTTACAGAAACACATACCCTCAACATTACCCCTTAAATATATCTGTTGTATTCAATTAGATCAACTGGACTTGAAATGTAGTTCTTGAAGACGTTTCGCTAGTCATCCGACTGGCCTTCTCAATTCTGAATTGAGAAAGCCAGTCGGATGACTAGCGAAACGTCTTCAGAACTACATTTCAAGTCCAGTTGATCTAATTGAATACAACAGATTACCATGACCTGAGATGAATGAGAACCTCACAGCATACCCCTTAAATAGTTACACTTATAGAAACACATACACTCCAACATTCTCCCATTATAGTTACTTTACAGAAACACTTACCCTCCAACATTACCCTAAATAGTTACACTTATAGAAACACATACCTCAAAAACATTGCCTCTTTACTAGTTACATTTGCAGAAACACATACCCTACAACATTCCCCCTGAAATAGGACACTTATAGAAACACATATCTTCCAACATTCCCCTTTAAATAAGGGACTTATAGAAAAACAACCATCAACATTCCCCTTTAATAGTTATACTTATAAAACCACAAACCCTCCAACATTCCCCTGTTAATAGTTACACTTATAGAAACACATACCCTCCAACATTCCCCCTTTAATAGTTACACTTATAGAAACACATACCCTAAAAACATTGCCTCTTTACTAGTTACATTTGCAGAAACACATACCCTACAACATTCCCCCTTAAATAAAGACAGTTATAGAAACACATATCTTCCAACATTCCCCTTTAAATAAGGGCACTTATAGAAAACAAACCATCCAACATTCCCCTTTAATAGTTATACTTATAAAACCACAAACCCTCCAACATTCCCCTGTTAATAGTTACACTTATAGAAACACATACCCTACAACATTCCCCCTTAAATAAGGACACTTATAGAAACACATATCTTCCAACATTCCCCTTTAAATAAGGGCACTTATAGAAAACAAACCATCCATTATTCCCCTTTAATAGTTATACTTATAAAACCACAAACCCTCCAACATTCCCGTTAATAGTTACAATTATAGAAACACATAACCTCCAACATTCCCCTTTAATAGTTACACTTATAGAAACACCTAACCTCCAACATTCCCCCTTTAATAGTTACACTTATAGAAACACATACCCTAAAAACATTTCCCCATTAAATGCGGACACTTATAGAAACACATACAGGGAGATTCAATAAAAGGTCTTATCGTTTAAAATGGTGCTAATTTGGCACCAACCAATCAGATCTTATTTAACATATGAAAGCTAACATCTGATTGGTTGGGGCAAAATTAGCACCATTTTAAACGATAAGAATAACCCCGATAGAGTACAAAATTGTTAAACACTGACCCAGACATTTTTTGCTGACATGATTCAATATGAGTCATGGGCATTTTACAGCCATTTCCTTTTTGTTTACCCTTTGCTAATTTTGAAAAATCTATTCCTGTGTCTCATAATATATTTTAATAATGTAATTGTTATGATTCAATACACAAGAGCTGTGAATATCCTGTATATCCTTAATATAGATTATAATTATTAAATTCATTTCCCAATGGCACAAGCAGTTGATATAGAATTTAAGACTAGGATTATGTGATTCAAAGTCAAATGATTTACGGAGCCACCCCATTCCAGTCATATTATTACTTAACTATCATAGATCACAAAGCCTCAGAACATATCATTACAGTTATATACAATTTAGAATGGCTCATTGATGGTATATTATTAAGAAAAACCAGAGCAAACACATTATAGAATACTGATTATTATTTGACATTTATTGAAGGGGTTTCATCAGATACACTAATGTTAACATAATTACTAAACAAAAAATAAACTGTCTACAATGGCAAACAAGTGGCTACAGCTTATGTATATGATTTATAATGCATTGTTTATGCTTGGAACTGTCACATGGCATAACAAGGCAAACACATTAGATTTAAGAATGTTCTAAGAACATTAAAGTGAAGTGTATTAAATGCAATAAATGTGTGAAAACTGCTAGAATGCAAAACTTCTGCACATTGCAAGAACATTAAACACTTGTTGAAGACTAAAAAAACAGAAATTATTGGTGGCTATACACCAAAGCATCAGGAGAATGATATCTAACTTCTGGAAAGGGTTATTATATCTCCTTGCAAGTGCTTATTCTCTACACAAACCAACCTTTTATAATATATCTTTTTAATTTGATTTCCCCATACCTTTCACCAGCTTAGGTGCGAATCTCTGTACGTTTACCAATATAGTGGTAGCCCTCCTTATGTACTGGTCATTTAAACTGAACTGCCTATTTAAAGAGAGGCAACATCAAGGAAATATATAAGACAAAGTATTAGGGTTTCTTATCTCAACCCTATGCACTTTCTAAAGGAAAATCTTTTATTTTTTTTAGTAATGCATTTACACTTTCTTGCATCCAAAAAAAGTACTATAATTTATCAAGTTAAATAATAAAAAAAACTTACATCATCATCCTTATACCATGAAATACTCTCTGCTGTCAGAATGAACCAGTAGTCTTTAGCTCCTCCTTTCATGATGCTGATGTTGCTGATAGTGAGCCACCCCTTACGAATCACCTAAGCAAGAGAAAGGATAATCTTTATTTTCATGTAAATGAAGGACACAAGCCAGAAAGTACAACTGAGACACTAAAAAGTAGTGAAGGAAAGCATTTTCATATCTCCCTGAATGGTCACTAGCGCGAGCAGTAAACTGTCAAAGTTTAGCTGACAGCTCACCAATCTTTCCTTTGTGCATGAAGCACAACTATCTTTTTGATCTCTAACCTTAAGAAGAGTTGGTAAGGCATGCATATAAACTGTGTTAAGCACAGTTTTCCTTTAAAATAGAATTCATTATAATAGTGTACGTTAATGATGCAAAGTAAGGTCTTGTTAGGTATTTATAAATTAGTCACGTTTACCCTACAGAGTTGCTGCATTGCTTGCTAACCTTAAATAATTTTGAACTCTTTTCTTTTTATAGTCAGTAATAGTTCATTACCATGCCAAGCTATTCATGAATCCAACAATCTTTCTAGGGTATCTGTTCCTATGTTCCTATGTATAATATACTGTATCATATTTTTGCAGTTCAGTATTTACATTTTTGCTGCTGCTTTTCCATCTGTTCAGTGTTTGAAGGTCAGACTGTCAAAAGCACTGGAATCAACATACATTGCAATGTAAGCAAAACACTTTGGCATTTTACTTACTTAGCATTCTGATTTTGAATTGAAAATACTATATTTGTATTACTATAAATACAAATAAATGCTTTAACTCCAGCATAAACATGGTTATGGTAGCACAGAAGGGTAACTGGGCAATGCTTTGAAACAATTTATAAATAGGAAATAAAGTCCCAAAACCACCCTATACTTTTTAATATACCCAGGATTACTTGTTTTATACAAGCAGGCCAGCCATAAGTTTTTGGAAATACAATTGTATGTGTGTTTGCCATAAATTAGCCCAAAAGTAATACCTGAAAGACTGTGGGGATCAAATGGGGTTTCTAACATGCACACTTTAAGGTAATAAATTATCTAAGCCAGGCATGTTCAATCGGACAGCATTAGGAAATATTAAGGAGCACAACTGGATCAGCTCTGAGCATTTCCTGAAAACATTATAAGGAATTATGTTTAGTATGTTTAGTAATAGTTTAGTAATGTTTAGTAAACACTTGGTGGATTCAATGGAATGTTTATGGCCATAATCAGGATGATCTTCAGTCTTTAAACAGACTATATCCCATTAAGCATCCATTGGTACAATAATGAATTCACAGTGGATTCTCAGATGTAGAGCTGCATGATCTGACGCAGCAATGCATTATCTAATCACCCTGCTAGGCAGTTGACATCAGCTTCTTCTATGGAAATGTTGTCTTTGTGTTAAAGGGTATCTCCACTGAGGAAAAAGCATTTTTTTTTTTTTTTGGTTTATTTTAAAGTACACCATCCCCCAACCCTCCCCCTACCTTTTTTTCCCAGAATTCCTTTTCGTTTGATTGCAGCAGCATGGGAAAGTTGTGCAGGTTCCTGGGGGTGTGTCTTCCCCTGTGCTGGGTGTGCTGTCACTCAATGTGCATCATCATGGTAGCAGACACACCCACTTGGCTGCAGTAAGAAATCCTTTCCTCCCTGACTCTCTAAGTTCATTTTTCCAGCTGATTATGCAGAGAGAGACAGGGGAGGAAAAGTTAAACCCTCTTCCCACACTACTGTAACAAATACAGGGGAACTTGTGTTGTTTTTAATAAAGATTTGTTTGTGTCTAACTCTAAGATTGATTTCATAGGGGATGCTGGGAATATGAGGCAATCTGGTATGGGAGGGAGTGGGAGAGAGAAAAAGGAAGTACCTGATTACTCCTCCATTAATTAGTGAGGTCAGCAAGCTGCTGTGATGGTCATGTGATTATTCCTCCATTTAGCAGTGAACTCAGTAGCTTGGAGAGCTGAGATGGTCATGTGATTATTCCTCCATTTAGCAGTGGGGTGGGTGGGTGTGTGTGTAGAATCGACCAGACAGCAGTCCCGACGGATCCTCTCACATTCTGCGCATGCACTAAAGGAAAACACGCGTCGGACATTTTACATGCAGGCAGTCAATGAAAGTGGGCGGACCTGCACCATCCACAGCGTTCTGGGACAAACTCATTGGATTTCTTCTAAACTACTGCTCAAAGACACAGGATACTGCAGGTACATTTCCACCATCCACATATCTATCCTTACAACCCAGGTGACTTTTAGCAGTGGAGATACCCTTTAATCAAAAAACAACAACATTATTTTAACCTTATTTAGCTAGAGAATTCCTGATCTTTTTTCTAGATATTAATGGGCAAACTTTGGTTTTGCCATTATGTTATTTTCTATTCTATACCCAAGTATTTTTATTCATGTTGTCGAACTTTGGAGATCTCAGGAGACTCCTTTTACCTTGTCTACTGGTTTCAGATGATATCACAGTGGTGCTTGGGCTTGAACATGCTGGCAGTTGTTTGAAATTTTCTGAGCTTACAGACCAACTTTTGACAGCGGTTTGCTAGAGTTACCATAAATTCTCTCTCAGACTTCCATAACCTTATTTTTCCCTTAGTAATGTAATTTCAATGTATGGAAAAGCTACACAACAAACCAAAATATAAATGCCTGGGCTTTAAAATGAAGGTGCCCATACATTAGCTTTTACCTACAGACATTTTCACAACATTCCTGCCTGGATCAATGACTTTACAACCGACAGTACAGTCATAACGCCGAACGTAAAGCATTATCTGTCTGGGGAACGGCATTTGTCTTTTCGAAATGGCTTTAATATCTAAACAAGTGTTTGGCCAACATAAGATAGATTCATTTGGGATTCTCACTAGTAAAGATAGAGAGAGATGGGAAAGATAAATTAAAATAGTAAGAAGAGAGGGTGAGTATTAACTACTATTAGTGGCAAATTTCATTACACAATGAACCCAGTCTGTGCACATTAGTTGATGGAACAATCCATTTTTTTTTTCTAACAATCTACTCCTTTGGTTTATCCAATTGTTTGCTCTGTGGATAAGACAGACTTCCAGAGAACGGACTACGCATAGACAACCTTCTATTTTGTGTTCTCTTGGGCAGCCAACAAAGTTCCTCCACTTTCAATAGTTAGGGTGCATTCAAGTGATTGAATGCACCCCCTGGTTTAAACTACTGACTGCTGACTCCTCCATATAAATAAAAGGTGCACAGTCTCTCAGATATATTAAAACATCATCATGATGTGTTTGAGGCCTGTATAATAGATAAAGAGGTAAATATAAAGAGTATGGCTAGAAACAAATATGGTCATTTTTACAAGAATCTATCTTGAATCTGGCCATCTATCTAGCAACTGCTCTACAGAGAAAAGTTTCAAATAAGCAGTGGATGATCTTAATAATAGATCCCTCAAAAGGGGATATAGGAAAGAGGAAATCAATAGAGCATACCGTATATAGAAATTAAAAATGTATAGGCAGGATTTTCTATTACAAAATAAGGAACAGTCTCGTAAAAGAGAAAATTGTTTTTATTTTATAACACAATATAGTACAGATTATAAACAAACTAAGAGAATAATAACCAAGAACTCCCATATTCTGAGTAGAGATGTAATGTGGTTTCTAATAGAATCTGAGGGTTTCGAAGTCCTGAGGAAACTTTCGGAACTCCTGAATTTCACGGAACCCGGATTTTTCGAATTTTCGATTTTTATTGAAAATAGACGATTTTCGAAAATTGAAAGTAGACAATTTTCGAAAATCATAAATCAAAAGTAGACAATTTTCGAAAATCGAAACTCGAATTTTCAGAAAATTTTGAAAATGGAAAGAAACTCAACAGTTTTCAACATCTCTAATTCTGAGAAGGGATGAGGAGACAGAACACATTTTTAGAGTTAGATTGGTCACAAGAAGAGGTAGATCATTGGGTGATCTGGAGTCTTCCAGCATGTGTTGGTATGATAGGGGAAGGAAAAAACTTGTTTATCATCAATTGTGGGGACTTGCAAATGTGGGTAATCAAAATGAAAGTCATATGGAGTAGTACAATCAAAAAACTAAAAATACAAGTCATTTTAAAGAATGCATATTGGGGGTGTAGATGGGATATCTGCCTCCTAGTGTAATAACGAAATGTAGAATGAATACACCATTGCCTGAGATGAGTTTGTATGGTTTTAGGGGTTATAATAATTTATTATAGTTTTCAGTGTTAAGGGTTAGGTTGTCTATGATTAAGGGCCTTAAAAGACAATGTTTTAATATATCTAAGAGACTGTGACCTCAATGGAGGATGAAAAGTGTGTAACTCTACATACTGTAAGCACAACAAAAGGATCCATCTTACCACACAAAAAACCCGATTAGGGGATGTTCTGGGAAGGTCTTCTGGTTCTTGGATCTTGCTGGCAGTGCTGGGGAAATATAAAATGTTAAATGTTTTACTTCATTAAAACTAGATTATTTAAAAATATGTATTTTTTTCAGGGAACAGAAAAGCAGATATCTTACACTACATATCTAGTTATAGAATGGATCCATCTTAATTAACCACAATCACTATACAGCTCCTGTCCTCTAACCTCACCCCCAATTTAGCAGAAATCACAAAATCTGGCAAGGTACGTAACGCAAGTGGAAGGTGGAAGACTGCTGCGCAGTCATTAATTTGGCGTTCATCTTGATTGTCAAATTGGCATAACATTAGTTAAAGGGCAACTGTGGTGTCAAAACAAGTGAAGTTTAAATGAAAGCCTGCAGTATTTCCTTTAAAATGAGCCGACAATCACATCTCTGGCTGGAGCCTGTGAGAAATTACATTGGGGTGAATTGACTCTGACCTGGATCCGACACAGAACCCCTCGATTCCAAAATCTGAATGATCCGTCCGTTCTATAATCCTTGAAAATACGATTGGAAACTCAAAAGTAGTCTCCAATCATATTTTCGAGGATTATAGAATGTTCAAGGCTATTTTTTTAAAATAGCCCAAGGCATTCGATAATAATCGAAAATTCATTCCGTTTTCGGATCTTCAGGATTTTCCCGAGATCCAAAAATGGAATGAAACTGGTGAGTTTCAGCCATCTCTAATTATTATTGGTTTTATTGTATAGCTGTGCATGCTGGGTAGGTTTGTGTGCCTGTAACACACATGGTGGCAGTTACTGATGGTTTATGGTAAATATATACGGTATGTGACGGTCAACTCTCAGTCGGGGGTTTGTCGCAGTGAGCTAAGAGTGCTCAGAGAGCCCCTGGGGTGTAGTGCCCCCTTGTCACAATCATGTATGTTTATATGGGGAAATTTGTCATAATCTGTATTATTGTTTATGATTCCACTATCTCTTAAATATAATATTTTCTGTCTGTACAAGGTATTTTGTGTATTTGGTTAATGTGGATCCATCTAACTGCCCTGAATACGTATTTGTGAGTTGGCGTGCTATGGCGCGCTACCCTGTCGCAATACAGGATTTAGCAGGGATAGCCACCTTGTGGGTGTGTCAAGGAGACCACCTATAGTGCGTTACACTCCTCTTGCTCAAACCACCTCTTTCTCTGATTGGGTGTGTTGATCTGGTTACACCCCTGTCCAGGGGTATAAAAATGTCTCTAAAACCCAAAGAGCTAGCTCTCCATAACCATCTGAATTTCAGACTTATAAGAGTTATTTTGAGGGCCGGTAACTCTGGACTCCATCTTACACAGATCTACTTCCTCCATTTCATCCTGGAACATTAAGGACTGAAACTAAGTATTCTTTCACTTTTTCATCCCATTTTGTTTTACGGTTGCTTGTGTTGTGTTTTATCGGTTTTATTTTCCTGTAGTTTATTGTTTGCACTGTTTTTGTTTATATGATATTTAAATCGTTAGCTGAATCTCTGATTGCTATAATTTGAACTAAGGAACTCTGCCTCTGAGATGCAATGTTTTTACCAGTATATGATATTCTATTGTATTCGGTTATATTCCTACCTGTAAGTAGTAGCAAATAAACAGTCATTATTATTATTTTTATTGTACAGCTGTGCATGCTGGGTAGGTTTGTGTACCTTTAACACACCTGGTGGCAGTTACTGATGGTTCATGGTAAATATAATTGACAGGCAACTCTCAATCGGGTTTTGGGGTTTTCGCAGTGAGCTAAGCATGCCTAGAGGGCCCCTGGGCTGAGGGTTGAAGTGTCCCTGTCACAGGCAACAATTAGGAAAGTAGAAACTTACAGGATAGCAGGTCGTACAGTTTGCTTTGACGCTGGCTGGCTGACTCCCTGAAATAGATTTGGTAAATTATAGAGCAATATGCATAGGGTTATACATAAAATATTACATCATTGCAAGTTCTATTCATTCAGTGACTTGGGTAAAATAATTATACTTGTAGAGGTTCTCATTCATCCAGGTCATGGTATATCTGTTGTATTCCGTTAGATCAACTGAACTTTAAGTTTAGTTCTTGAAGAACTAAACTTTAAGTCCAGTTGATCTAACTGAATACAACACATATGAAATCATTATATTTTAAGAAACATCTCACCTGACTTCCTATTGGGAGTTTCTTTTGGAGCAGATTGCATCTTTGCTGCGCACTAACAAATAAACAAAGTAATATGATTAGCCTTCTATATACACATATACTATGTAGAGGAAGTTTAGTACCCAAATCACATCAATTATTAGTGATTGACAACATCATAAAGATTATTAGATTCTAATTCCATGATGGTAAGTCATTTCTTTGGAAGTCTTTTTTTTTTATGCACAGAGAAATGGCTTTAACTTTGGGCTATATTTATAAAGGTTATAGTCCAATAACAAACCAATACAGCAATCATAAAAACTACTGCACATAGTGTCAATTTTTACAGTGGTGATAGTGTGATCATGCAATGGCAATAAAGGAGGGGGGTTTAGAGATCATTTAAAATATGCTAACAGCACACCTAATTTGTGTCTCTGGTCCATGTTCAATGGAATACAAATTTTATTCAGTTATTCAACAGTTTATTCAACAGTTTTATTAAGTATTTTTTTTTATTTTTGAATGTTTATATTCCAGACTCATCTTGGTTTTATTCTTAGCAGGAATGGTTTGTTTACCCTCTATGCTTGTGTTGTATGGATGTTCATGTTTAAAGATTTTACGCATTATAGTCAATGGGAAAAAATGGCACAAAATTTGTGCCAACAAAGGCACACTTCCATGAATTCCTTAGCTCGGTAATACAGTTGCAAGTAAAAGAATGTGAACCCTTTGGAATTGTATGGATTTCTGCACAAATTGGTCATGAAATGTGATCTGAACTTCAGTCACAACAATAGACAAATCACAGTCTGCATAAATACCACACAAATAATTAAATGTTTCCATGTTTTTATTGAGCACACCATGTAAACATTCACAGTGCAGGTGGAAAAAGTATGTGAACCCTTGGATTAAAAAACTGGTTGAACCTCTTTTGGCAGCAATAACTTCAACCAAACGTTTCCTGTAGTTGCAGATCAGACTTGCACAACGGTCAGGAGTAATTCTTGACCATTACTCTTTACAGAATTGTTTTAGTTCAGCAATATTCTTGGGATGTCTGGTGTAAATCGCTATCTTGACGTCATGCCACCGCATCTTAATCGAGTTAAGGTCAGAACTCTGACTGGGCCATTCCAGAAGGTGTATTTTCTTCTGTTTAAGCCATTCTGTTGTTGATTTACTTTTATGCTTTGGCTCGTTGTCCTGTTGCAACACCCATCTTCTGCTGAGCTTCAGCTGGTGGACAGATGGCCTTAAGTTCTCCTGCAAAATGTCTTCATAAATTGGGAATTCATATTTCCTTCAATGATAGCAATCCATCCAGGCACTGATGCAGCAAAGCTGCCCCAAACCATGATGCCCCCACCACCATACTTCACAGTTGTGATAAGGTTTTGATGTTGGTGTGCTCTGCCTCTTTTTCTCCACACATATTGTTGTGTGTTTCTTCTAAACAACTCGACTTTGGTTTCATCTGGGACAGCAGCAGCTTCCTCTGTGATATCCTCCCATGAAATCCATTCTTGTTTAGTGTTTTACGTATCGTAGATTTGCTTACAGGGATTTTAGCAGATTCCGGACATTTTTGTAAGTCTTTAGCTGCCACTTTAGGATGTTTCTTCATGTCACTGAGCATTCTGCACTGTGTTCTTGCAGTCATCTTTACAGGATGGCCACTCCTAGAGAGAGTAGCAGCAATGCTCAACTTTCTCCATTTCTAGACATTTGTCTTGCCTTGGACTGATGAACAGCAAGGCTTTTGGAGATACTTTTATAACCCTTTTCAGGTTTATGCAAGTCAAAATTCTTAATCGTAGGTCTTAGGAGTGCTCCTTTGTGTGAGCCATCATTCACATCAGGCAATGCTTCTTGGGAAAAGCAAACCCAAAACTGGTGTTTGTTTTTTATAGTGCAGGGCAGCTGTAACCAACACCTTCAATCCTATCCCATTGATTGGACTCCAGTTGGCTGATGCCTCACTCCAATTAGCTCTTGGTGATGTCATTAGTCTAGGGGTTCACATACTTTTTCCACCTGCACTGTGAATGTTTACATGGTGTGTTCAATAAAAACATGGAAACATTTAATTATCTGTGTGGCATTAGTTTAAGCAGACCGTGATTTGTCTATTTTAGAGACTTAGATAAAGATCAGATCACATTTTATGACCAATTTGTGCAGAAATCCATATAACTCCAAAGGGTTTACATACTTTTACTTGCAACTGTAGCACACCGGTGTGCCCCACATGTCTGTACTGATTTTGCATCTCTAGAAAACTGTGGGAGGAGATACAGTCGAGAAAATAGGAAGAATAAAAGAAGAATAGACAGAACAGTAATATCATTTCATGCCAAATTAATAAAACAGGATTTTAATGATGATAGCCTCTCATTCCTTATTGGTAGAGGATAGACAGTTACTGGCAATTAATTAAAAAAAATAAGTAAATTAATTAAAAACTTACTTAGCAAAGCCAATGAAATCTTCATGATTGGTGTTAATATAAGACAGCTGTATATCGATCATAAGAAGTACCTAAAAAAAAGTATAATGCATGGTTCCATTAAAAAAAAGGAGTATTGTGCAGTTCAGCAATGTTTTGCTATGCAAATGTTTAAAATTGTATAGTTGCCATATAGTTACCACACAAAGAAAAGAAATAAAAATAGACAAAGTGAAAGAAATTTTAAATATCCCATGTTATTCTACAGAACCTGCTAAATATTTTTTTTCCTGTTTGGAAATTTTACTTCTGGAATGTTAGGCCACCCAGATCTAATGCCAATGTTTTTCAAGTTATTCCTAATTCAGCACAGTATGACTAAGGTTTAGATGAATCATAATGACACAGCCACCTTTGTTTATATTTGGGGGGGTTGTATAGATGGATATTCAACAAACTTTTACTACTGAGAGAGTCCATTTCCTTGAAGGGCTATGAAGTGCTTTCTCAAAGCACAACTGCTGTACACTGCAAACAGCCACCCCCTTCCAAGAAAAGTAACCAGGTTGATGACCTAAACCACCCTGTGATTTTAGACCTTACTCTGGATAATTCTATTGGGAAGGTGGAGGCTGTTTGCAGTGTTGGACACTAAATATGCCTTTTTTTGGCACATTTTGCATATATCTACTGTATATGATGAATTAATACCTGGTCCCTGATTTTTCACCAGGGTGTCTAATCCTTAAGTGTTTAAATTAATTTACCATGCTTTGCATATAATCTACTTTTTTTTTTTGTTATATTCTGCATAATGCAGGGAGACAGAGCTGACCAACCAAGATGTACAGTATACAATCAATTACACTAATAATAAAATATGGTTTTGGTTTCCAACATTTGCCTGCAAACCACATTATTACTGTAAGTGCAGTAGTTCCAATAAGAATACACTGTTTACATACCATACAGATATTAAGATGCATGGGTAAGGCAGACTGGGGCATAGTTAATGCAAACTGTGGAATAATTATGATGCTGTGGGTTGTAGAACAGACAAAGAAGAAATAAAGCCAGAAGAATCCAGAATCTCCCCCTCCTCATTTTTATTACCACTAACATTAACTTGAAGATCGTACTGTACGAGAGAAAACATTTTCTTTTCTCAGGGATAATCAAACAATTAAGCTTTGTCCATCACAATCCTTGTGGCCTAGAGTAGTCCAGCTAGACTGGTATCATAAGCTGGAATTTGAGGGTATGGTATAGACATTTTAGAGCAAGCTCAGGAGTGAGGACCTATCAGTTTAGGTCCTTACCCTAGGAACTTTTAAGGGAGGGGAGTGTTTAGCCTATTGGAGACTATAGTTCTTTTTTTTATTGGACAATTATACTTTCCTGACTCCCATTTGAAGAATTTAGGATGAGGGCCTAAAAAACTAGGTCCTCACCCTTGGGCATAGTGTCCTTTACCCACGCTTGTCTGGTGTTACTACTCAACTCGGACTCTCCGTGACAAGACCAATTGGAAAATGTGTTCTGCAAAACAGGCAGTAACCACAGGCCACATTTTTTCCCCAACAGGCTTCATGCTGAATGTGGCACCTAGGATCTAAAGAAAATATTTAGGCTAGTATTATTTGTTTTCTTTCCTTTCTTACAATGATTCACCTGAGGCCAGTTACAAATGCTGGAATGTATCCCAATCAACATATAACAGCAAAGTGTCAGGAACCTTCTGAATGCAAGGTGATGATTGTATTGTGGCCAAAAGGTGTTATCAAAAACCCCCAACTCTATTCAGGCTTGGTTTCGTTTTGACCTAAATTGTCTCCTTGACACCTCTTTCAGACTAATCCTGTTCTCTGGCCAAGATGTTTACATTACAATCTTCAAATATATATCCTTTTTCCTTAAAGGAACACTAAAGCCAGAGAAATAAATTTGCCATTCGTTTGTATTACTCGCAGGGAAGTGAAAACGCTTATTCTCACCTCCCTGTGAATAATAGTGCTCCTTCACTGAACAGTTGTTCTTTCCCGATCGCGTGCCCTATTTTTGTATTGGCGCACGGTCGGGACAGAGCGGCTGTCAGTGAAGAAGCGGCTGCGAGTGGAGTGGAGGTAAGTTAAGTTCCAGGTCCCCCAAGCGTAATATTATTTACAGGGAGGTGAGAATAAGCGTTCTCACCTCCCTGTGAATAATACAAAGGGACGGCAAATAGTTATTTTTCTAAATTTAGGGGAGTTTAGTGTCCCTTTAAGATGCAGGTACACGGACCAAGCCCTTTCTGGAACTCCTGTGCTGGGCCATACATTGGTGTAGCTGCTGTTTAGTCTCCCCCACATAGTGCACTGCATATATGATGTTGCTCTTCTTGTGTATTTTCACAGTATTGGGTCTTTTAGATGCACCAGTTGCTGCCTTAGTGTGTAACAGGGATTAAAGCAGACAGGTATACAGTGCCTCTTGAAAATTCTTCTTAAATTTCTCTAACACCCCTACTACATATAGGATAAACATGTTCTTTCTCCTGTCTTGTTTTCCCTCTAATGGTATTCATATTCTTTTCTTTCCTTCTTCCAGTTTTAAAAAAGGTCCTGACTGGATATCCACAAGTTTGAAGGGCTCCTCTAAGATGTTCAATTTTCTTCACCTCTGTGCTAATAGGGATATTCTGATGACCTCTAAATGGTGGTGGGACTCAAACATTAAATACAGGTCTGTGTGGGTTGGTTTCCTTCCAGTTTACCATTCTCCCTGATTTCTCATCTTGTCTTATCTTCTTGCCCCTGGATGTTTGATCCACCCCAAAGCAAATAAGGTAAGCGTAACTTTACCAAGAAAAAAGCATCCTGGGAAAATAAAGGACTATTGCCAAACACGAAATGGCAGTTCACGACTGACCACAACAGGGCAAGCAAAAAAATATATGAAATCCAATGCTTTTTGAAGATGTAGAATTTTTTTCCCCACAATGTATAAAATACTTAGGCTTGTGTAATAAGCCTAAATATTTAAACATGCCCAGAGAATAAAGAAATGAGACAGAACTAACAAGCTTTAATTTCCTGCAACAAAAAAGAAGAAAATACGTTTTATAGGCACATAACTCAGTCACTGGCAAAGTCGGTAAATATAGTTACTGTACTGTATGTTTTTTCCTTTGAGAACCTTCACTGCACAAAAAAGAACTGGTACAGGAGAAGTTTCCCACTTTATACTGATTTAACTATTATTTGGTAAAACAACTTGTTTGTTTAGAATCACTGCATGAACCAGTATCTCTGGAGCTTCTCTTTATGGGCCGGTGGCCTTGCATGTGTTCTGTAGAATGTGTAGGTATAATGATTCTCTTGACATATCACCTGATCACTTTGTGAAGAAATAGACAGTTCTAAAGGGTTCACAGATTTGCAGGCGCTACCTTAGGCCCTAAACCCCAAAACAAGGTTCAGTGGAAAAGCAGCTTTAAGAATTCTCCATTTTAAAGGCACAACAGAAGCCTGATAAGCTCCTTAGTTTAGTGCATATGCCCTCCAAGTTGTACATACTTGTTCTTTCGTTTTCCCTTCACATTCCTGTATGCGAAAAGTTACAATCTTTTCTGTTTCTTCACAAAGCCTTGGATAGTCTAAAAGCTTAAATAAAACCAAAACAGTCAAATATTATTATTACACAGAAAACCAAACGTAATTAAACGTGAAAGGAATTTATGTAACAAAAGATGTGTTAATATTTATTGATATTGTATGCAACCGACCTGTGCAATGTTTTTTTCAGGATGATAAACAATTGTGAAACTCTTAGTTAGATAACAACATATTAAAGCTTAACTTGCTAAAATCCCTTTGAGAACTTTAAATGCAAAATATTGTGATGGTTAAAAATAAACAAAATAATATTTTTAGAGGCTAATTAAGGGCCCTTGGCATGATTCAAATAATGGTTCCTCAGCCCCCCAATATATTACCCACTGCTGTTAGTTTAGTTGCCCCTGAGGAAGTGGAAGGTATTCCACGAAACGTGTAGGGCGGAGCTTGTGTGCGTGCCTCCTATTACACCTGTATGGACCCTGCATGCCTTGCTTTTAGAAGTTATATTAAAGTATTGACTTTTATTTATACTTTCCGAGTCTGGTTGCCGGCCTCCGTGTTGGGGAGATTCCAAGTCCTTTGTGTTCATTCATACACCTATTGGGAGATAGGTCATTCCTGGAGGTGATTGCAGCACTGGACTCGCAGGTGGTGGTAGACGCTCCTAACACGCGCAGGTACGTACTTATTACACAGCGTTTAGTTGGTAGTTGGTTTTACATTTAAATACCCATGATAGAAGTCCTGTATACATCTTTTTAGGTGGCTCTATTTACCTGCCCTTTTATGCAGTAATTCCCTGTGGTCTACTTTTCACCTTTCTTCTTTAAGCTCATTGTTGGGTTTTTTTCCACTTTCTCTTGGGGTTTACTCCTCCTTTTACCCCGAATGCTTTTTCCGTGTATTTTTCTTTTATCCTTTCTTTAATTTCTTGTGTAGTTCCATATTTCCTCTTTACACTTTTCTCTGTGACTATCCTATCCCACACTATGTTATGTAATACTGTTGGAGTGGGATAAAGTAATTGAGGTTGAATAAAGACATGCATCCATCAAGTCCTACCTTTTCACCCTCCTTTTTAACCCTACCTAACAGTTAATTACATTACTACATTAATATGTATTAATACCAATAATTCTTAATATTTTTTAGTTTTAGAAACTTATCTAGCCCAGATAAAAAAATGTTCTGCTCATTACCTACAGTTTTGCTTTAATTCCCATTTTTGTCCCCTTTACCCCCTACTATTATTATTTTGCTACCCCTGATCACATTTCCTTTCTGCTCACACTTTTTCCTCCACATAACTTCTTGCTTCCCTTTTTCTTCCTTCTTATCCTTATTCTATTTTGCCCAGTCTCCTTATTCCACTATGCCCTCTGTTTTGGGACCCAGAATACCTGTCAGGCATTTTATACAATGCAGGGAACATACTGTATTTATTTTCCAAGGAATTCTGGGGGAATATTGTCATCTTTTTGGACGTCTTTTTTTGGTCATCTCCTTGGGCTCTAGACTGCTGCAATAAAACACTCACAGGGGGGTGCAAAAAGGCCGGTAAATGTCGCAAACGGATTATTGCCTCATGAGATATTGGCAAGGTAAATAACACGTGGATGTAAAATAGGGTAGCGCACACACAAAGGTTGTGAAAATTGTCCTTAACCCATTTATTTAAGTCAAAACACAGATAACATTTTGGGGGACCAAGCCACCTTTCATCAGATAACAAAACGATAGCGCAACACACAATATAGAGGGAACACATAACCCCACCCCCATGCAGGCTCCACCTGTATATGTGGTAGTCCAATCAAATTGAAGTCCATTGCATTAAGTACAGTCCAAATCCAAGATGATAGGGTGCTTGTTGTGAATAAAAATAGTCCATGGAAGCATTTAATCAGATACAAAAATATTTGTATAGTGTAGCAATGCATGGCTATATAATATACCTATAAAATGAAATATATTTTATATCATACCAGCTGGGACCTAGTAGTATCAGTATCTTTATCCATTGCCCAGCGAAGGAGGAACAAATCAATTTACAGAAAACATGCCATATTCCATTGTTCATTCAACCCTTTGCGAAATAATGTATCTAATTTCCATATCCAAAATCACTCTCTTTTTAGTAAGGTTTTAGTTAGACTTTCACCCTCCCTTCTCTGTACCTTTTCCAAGATTTGCCATCTTAGTTGTGATATATTGTGTTTAGCATCGCTGAAATGCTTGGCTACCAGGGTCTCTTTATTGTAGCTATCCTGCTCCTTTGCTTTTATTTGGGTTTTAGTAACAGGTTTGAAGTTTCTAATAACACTTTTGTGCTCGCTTAATCTTATTTTGATGATACATTTGAACAGCGCTCTAGGTAAATGATGATAAATTTCAAGAAAGAGGATACCATAAAAAAGAATTAGAGGGGGCACTACAACAGGTTAGACTATTACAGAGGACTGATCTTTTACAAAAGCGACCCAGCCACAAAAAAAGAAAACAGACTACTGAGGTCAACAAAGCAGTTTTAAAATACTGGTCAATCCTACAGCACAACGAACTATATGGCAAACTGTTCATAGACACCCCCCTGTTCTCCTATAAAAGAGGCAAATCCTTAGGAGATAGGTTAGTACACACTGACACTAACAGAATACACAAGTATATCACAGAAAAGGCACATTTCCCTGTTTGGATTGCCCACATTGCCATAGTATCATCAAAGGCGATTGCCAACACCCACATAACAGGACCTCTGTTAAGATCAGGAGTTTTGCCACCTGCACTTCTGAGAACTAGATATATCTGCTGAAATGTCCATGTGGCTTATGCTATATAGGGCAGACCAGCAGACAATTCAAAATAAGATTAAGCGAGCACAAAAGTGTTATTAGAAACTTCAAACCTATTACTGAAACCCAAATAAACGCAAAGGAGCAGGATAGCTACAAAAAAAAGAGACCCTGGTAGCCAAGCATTTCAGCGATGCTAAACACAATATATCACAACTAAGATGGCAAATCTTGGAAAAGGTACAGAGAAGGGAGGGTGAAAGTCTAACTAAAACCTTACTAAAAAGAGAGTGATTTTGGATATGGAAATTAGATACATTATTTCCCAAAGGGTTGAATGAACAATGGAATATGGCATGTTTTCTGTAAATTGATTTGTTGTTTCTCTTCCTCCTTTGATAACCGGCTGGGCATGAAAATGGATAAAGATACTGATACTACTAGGTCCCAGCTGGTAAAATATAAAATATATTTCATTTTATAGGTATATTATATAGCCATGCATTGCTACACTATACAAATATTATTTGTATCTGATGAAATGCTTCCATGGACTATTTTTATTCACCCTATCATCTTGGATTTAGACTTTACTTAATGCAATGGACTTCAATTTGATTGGACTACCACATATGCAGGTGGTGCCTGCATGGGGGTGGGGTTATGTGTTCCCTCTATATTGTGTGTTGCACTATCATTTTGTTATCTGATGAAAGTGGCTAGGTCCCCCGAAACATTATCCTTGTTTTCACTTAAATAAATGGGTTAAGGACCCTTTTCACAACCTGTGTGTGTGCGGTACCCTATTTTGCATCTACTTTATACTGGAGACGTCGCAGGACGTCCGGATACCAGCACCACTACTTAACTATAAGCACATGCTAGTGCTTGGGGAGTGCATCACTACATATTGAAGGTAATTAACACAGCTTGGGTTGATTGCATCCCCCTGTCAATTTTTAATGCACCACTGAATCAACCCTTAAAAGAAACAATTTTTCAACCTATTTTACAGGCACCTGTCTAGTTCCTCTGATTAATTACACATTTGAGGATGTCATGTATACAATTTAATGATACTGGGAAGCATTTACATTGTTTAACTAAAAAAATGCATCCTCCCTTAAAACAGGGAATGTGGTTTACTTATAAAATCCCTCATACTAGCTGGCTCACTACCGATCACTGAGGCTTACGTACCTCATACTTTACCTTAGTCTTCCATGGAATATACTTCTATATACATGTTATATGTTTTGTATGAATCAAATATTTTTTTTTCATACTTTTTTTATTTTTAGTTCTTTTATTAAAATGACGCCATTGGAATATATTTCCTTTTGTACATACTACTATGCAGAGGTATAGTTTAGTCTGTGCAGCAAAATTGCAATACCCTGATATACATTTAATTAGGAGTAGTTATACATAGATCAGTGTTTGCTTTTAAGGAAAGGTTTATCCTCGATCACAAGAGATGCAATTTTCTTTCTAATAAGCAGTATGTGAGGTAGTTGGGTAACATTTATTTTACACTGATCTTATTCTTAATATTTTATGTTTTAAAAAACTTTGTAAAAAAAAAAAAATTAAAATCTTCTTTTAAAGCACAACATCCCGGGGGTATTCATTAGTGTATGTCCTTAAAGGGCAATTCCAAAACCACCACAGGTCAAAATTATTTATAGCAGCTTGGACCCTCCTCCCTTTTAAACCAAAAGAACGCAATACTAACCTCTTTCCCTAGACATCTGAGATATTCCTTTTGGGCCTAGATGGCTCCAGTTATTTTCTTCCTGAACATTCCAGGTAGCAGCAATGACGTATAGCTGCTCCCTGAGCTGCCTGCTCTGCAGCTGCTCAAGCTCATAAAAAGCCTGTAAAGCTTGCAGAGGAAGTGTAAACCTTCTGGATAGGAGCCAGCGAGGACCAAAAGGAATTTCTCAGTTCAGGAATGTTGGGTGAAAAGTTAAGTAATGTACAGTAGTCTTGGGGTTTTATGGGTGTCTTGCCATTATTTATGAATTTGAATGGAGAGTTGGAATTGCCCCTTAAAGTATATGATCGTAGCAATCATGCCAGAGGATACCCTTTTTGCAAAAATAAAAACTAAGTAGTTATTAACTTTAACCACTAGATGTCAATGTGACAACATATTTGCAGACAGCATGATAATGCCAAGGGTCATATCGTATTTGGAGCTTTACACTGCATAATGACAATAAGAAGTATAAATTCGGGCATAAATTTCAATGTTATTGGAAAAAATGGAGGGAATATACGAACAAACCAGAACATATTCAGCAGGGCATGTTACAGTAAATTTGGTAACACAGCAAAGGGAATTTTCAAACACTCCAAACACATCCCTGTAATTATTATAAGAGGTAAAAATGTATAAGAGAAGACATAATGGGTTATTTATTACATGAATGAAAAAAAAATGTAATGCAACCAAAGTTCCCAATATTTATTTACTTAACCTCGGACTTCGTTCTTGCAGTGACAGCTCACACTCACACACAGCATGACTATCTCCCCTATATCTGACCTTCTCTAGGCCTGTGCATGCAGCCACCCAGGGAGGTTGGAAATGGACATTAAAACCAAACAGGGTCCATTTTGCCACCATCATTTCTATTTTAAGTTGATATTCTGTTCAGTACATACAATATATGCAGATACAATGGGTAATATAGAAAATGAAATAGACAAGGGAGGGTTGTAATAAACTGTTACAATGCAAGGTCTCAACAAGCACTAATGGTTATGGGGAGATTTTCATGGATTTTATTTTTTTATTTTAATGCTTCTACATAGAGATGAAATGAAATGCAAATACAGCTCTCACTAGTATCTATTTACAAATAGCGTAATATGTAACCAGATCAGGTAATATTAAAATACATTTCTGACTGTTAAGCGAATGAGAGTAAAGGCAATCCCCAGAGTCCATGCAGCTAGACTAGATTTAAGTACTAACAAGAATAAATAATATAGTAATAATAAAGTAACACGCTCATTAGTCATTAAATGGATTACGGTACATTCCTAGTTCCTGCAAGAAATCTATTTAAAACAGTTTCTGTTCTTGTCAGCATTTATTTGATGTGAAAGCAGAGGAATGTAAGCCGATACAAGTGGGAGACTGGAAGCAGAAATTAACCCAATGGAAAAAGGAATGAAGACTTCTGAGTAATTTCCATGGTAGCCCTTTAGGAAATGCTATATGTTCTTTGAGGCTTTAATAGCATTCCATGACCTAAATGCAAAACCAAAGAGCCATTTACACACAGATCTCGGCTTTATTGAGCCATCTTCAGTGTAATATAGCCCTCTGTTTTTTCAATGTGAAGTGGTAGTGCCTATTAATAGATGTCACTAACAAATTAGATAAGATAAGGGAGAGTAAGTCTATAGAGCTCCACTCTCACATATGCAAATAAGGAATATACAGGGAGATTCAATAAAAGTTCTTATTGTTAAAAATGGTGCTAATTTTGCCCCAACCAATCAGATATTATGTAACATTTGAAAGCTAATATCTGATTGGTTGGGGCAGAATTAGCACCATTTTTAACGATAAGAACTTTTATTGAATAGCCCGGATAGACTTCTAGCTAATGGACTGAAATGAGGTGCAGTGATCTCAGCAGCTGCTGCTTCAAAAATATTTTTTTCTGGCTTTTGCAGGCTGTATCTCGGGGACAAGTGAGAAAATAAAGGCAAGTAATGTTTAGCTTAACATGGGCAATAAACACTATAAAAGCTTTACGTCTTCTACTTTAATACAGACACATAAACCGGGTAAGGTGCCAATTGTTGCCTGTGCTCTTATTCTGCATCAATCAATCAGATGTTATAGAATGTTTTCTATACTGTAACATAGTAGACCAGTAAAAAAGGTATTATCTGATTGCTGCAAATTAGCATGGACACATATTTAATTCTAATTAAGCCCCATTATGTTCTTTTTATACAGTAAAAGGATCTTTTAATTTTCTTTGCTAAAAAAGTTGTTCAATTATTATTTTTCACATGGATATATTTTCCTTAAGTGCAATGTGGTAGCTGAGTTCCCACTGTGTGGTAATACAAATATAAGTGTTTGCACGAGCAAGTGTAAGGGACAAACTATGGAGAGAATAGGAAATGTATGATGGCTCCTGGTATAAGGCAGTTTTATATGGTTTTCTGCTATTTAATTACCCCCAAATATGACCAAACTGGAAATTACTGTATATGGTTAGAATTTTACCTTAGCTGTGCATTTCTTTATAGTATTAATTAACTCTTGCATTACTAGATCCACACATTTCAAAGCCGGCCCTTTCAGCTTTATGATCTGTTTCTTTACTATTGCTTCAAATGCTAGATCCGGAGTAAACAATCCAGTCCTGTCAAGAAGAAGGGTCAATTGAGAAAATACTTTAAGTATGCTTTAATATACAAATAACCGAAAGAGAAATGTTATGGTGACTGTAGGTTAGTTGGTAAGTCCCTGTGCAGACAGATTATGGTTTGAAAATTCTAAAAGCAGTAAACATGGCCAATGGTAGTAACAGGACATTATAATGTCAAGAAATTAAAAATAACTTTATTCTTCTTTGGGTTAACAAATTAATGGTAATGGCCAGTCTGTATATGACCTGATTTTCCTTGTTCCATGCAGTTTAAATAACTTAAGGTCTAAAACACATTTTTCTGACTTATAAGCAGATTGCTGATTTAAAATATATAAAAAAATCCTTTTTATAAGCAATTCCTAAGCAAAGATATACTTTTGTGAATACCAAGCCCACGTAGCATATGGACACAAATAGGGCTATGTACCAAGAGCCGTTATCGCTATCTATTGCCTCCTTTAGGCAATGCACCAAGCCAATAGCAGAGCTGTAATCGGTTTGGTATATTGGTTGTGTGACCCAGTTTTAGTCCACTGTTACAACTGTTATTAATTTAGTGCTCCTTTCTCTCCTTAACATCACGCTAACCCATTTACGATCGATTAGCGCAATGGTAAGTCTCGCTTTGTGGCGGCTGCGCGAGTCCTAAAAGAGGCACTCTGGCAGTGGGCGCAAAGTGATTTACCAGAGGCTGTGCGGGTCTTAGTGCGTAAGTGTTTAAGGCCAGCTATAGCTGGCATTAAATACATACGTGCGGGTGAGATTCACCCAGAGCCGCACAGCCTCTGGTAAATCATGTACGGGAGATTTGCCCAGAGCATTCGCGGCTCTGGGTGAATCTCCCTGTTTGTGTCTTAATGCTGCGCTAACCTTTGTTACATCGGTTAATGCGTCTTTAAGACTCTGTTGACGGCACTCATAGCCCCATAAATATTTTGTGACCTTTTGGTTGCAATAAATAACACATTTACAGTTTAATCCTGTCTGGCTGTGACTAACAACATTGTTACTTGGTACTATTATGTAATAGAGGGTGCACAGTGAGCCTGCAGTAGACTACGAGTAAGTGGCACATACTTTGGTGAAGTCAGAAAATGCTTTAAGGGCACAATTTCTTACATCCTTTATGCAGGCAAGATTTTGTTGAGAAATCCCTGATATATTTTAATTAGCAAAATGTACTATTACCCACGGTTCTCCTTTATTCTGCTATAAAGGTGGTGCTTATGGCTTATGAACATATCATATCTATCAAGCAGACAGAAGATGTTTTAAAGGAACACTAAACTTAAACAAGTATTTGCCATCCGTTTCTATTATTCACAGGGAGGTGAGAACGCTTATTCCCACTTCCCTGTGAATAATAGTTTGCTCAGGGGACCTGGAACTTACCTTACCGCGCTCCTCTCGCAAGCCGCTCCTTCACTGACAGCCGCTCTGTCCCGACCGTGTGCCCTAACTTAGGCGCATGCCCGCCAATACAAAAGATAAGGCGCGCGATCGGGACAGAACAGCTATTCTGTGCAGGAGCGGCTTGCGAGGGTAAGGTAAGTTCCAGGTCCCCTGAGCGAACTATCATTCACAGGGAGGTGGGAATAAGCGCTCTCACCTCCCTGTGAATAATAGAAATGGATGCCAAATACTTTTTTAAGTTTAGTGTTCCTTTAATTATGGAGAAATAGTCTCACCAATGTGTCATAGCCAAATTTACCAATTTGAAAGTTGAGAAATTTTGGAGCTCATTACTTTAAACCATGAAAACATTTTCGAAAGAAAACACAGAAAACAATTGTTTTTAGTAGCCCATATACAACACTGATTATCTTAGAATTTACCGAACACCGTGAATGTTTTTAATCGCATAACTTATTTCTCTCCTCAGTTCCTTTTCATCAAATACCATCTGGAAAAAAGAGAAAGTCATAAAAAATATACTGCATGGTTTCTGGAAAACATAGCTTATTTTGTGTAATCTGTCTACCAAAATGTCAAGTCCCTGGTTTTATGGAAATGTGTAGATTAATAGTTCAAAAAAACAGAATATGAAAGGATAAGTATACTGAAAAAACAAATACAGTTTAAATGGTAGCTGAATCCCTAACTAACCTTTCCCCCCCCTTTTTTTTTTTAGGTCCCTTCAGAGCCTACCTGAGCCCATGGAAACTGCTGGCCATCTTGGAAGATGAATGAAGTCCGCTAAGCTCCGCCCCCTGAGAGTTGCTGGACCTCATTTCCAGCTTATGTCCAAATCTATAGTGCCAGTTAGGTCCGTGCATGCGCGCGAGTGACGTCATGACGCGTGCGCCATGACGTTAGCGTGCGCACGGTGTAGTGCGCGTGTGACGTCATCACGCCGCGCACGCTTATATCAGCGCACACGGCGTGATGACGCCACGCACGCACTGCGTGCACGAACATCACGTCGCACGCGTCATGATGTCACTCGCGCGTGCAGCGCGCACATGCATGGACCTAACTGGCACTGAAGATTTGGACACAAGCTGGAAACGAGGTCCAGCAACTCTCGGGGGCCATCTTCCAAGATGGCCAGCACTTTCCATGGGCTCAGGTAGGCTCTGAAGGGACCTAAAAAAAAAAAAGGAGGGAGGAACGGTTAGTTAGGGATTCAGCTACCATTTAAACTGTATTTGTTTTTTCAGTATACTTATCCTTTAAAAAAGCAAGCCTAGTTTTGGTAGGCTGAATGCAGCAATGGTCAGTGGCACATATTTTCCTACGAAAGTTTGAAAAGGTATTAAATACATTTGTTGCACAGTATACAGTACACACTAACATACTGGTCGTTCCTATTCTTAAACAGAGTGGTATACAAACTTGTAAAATTCTACTGACTGTGAGGCACTGGAAATATTAAAAATGTGTTGCCTTATTCATGATGGGAAAGCTAGTTTTACTTTAATGGTTTTTCAATTTTACCACAGAATAAACTTACAGGGCCACCTGTCCAAATAATAAGTGGAATATCTCTCAGTAAGTTATAAACCACAGTGACTAATGGTATGTTTCAATAACAGATGGCTATAGCATCCTTTGTAGCAATTAGAACGACAAAATGTTATATGCACACTATTTGCAGTAATTAATTCATCTGTAACAAAGGAGGTTGAATAAAGGCATACGTCCATTTAGTCCAACTTTAATATAGAGTACTCATTAACGTTACCTAGCAGTTTATCCAGAGGAAGGCAATAAAAAGTCAGCTGGAAAAAAAAAATGGGAGGGGGGGTTCTTTCCTAATTCCAAATGGGAATCACAAAGGATCTCTGGATCAATACAAGTATTAATACAATACATATTAATACAATCTCAATATTTGTAGCTTTAGAAACTTATCTAGCCCACTTTTAGGCTGTGTACAAACTGCCCGACAGCCTATTTTACCATCCCTCCTTAAAGAGATATAACTGGCTTAAAAGGTGCCTTAAAATTTAAAAGTATAATCCATTAAAAAGTTAGTTAAAATGATAATTTACATTTTAAACCAAAGATAACTGGGACAATTTCGAAAACAATTGCAATAGACTGACAAATTCATCAGGTCTGATTAGTCTGTATTTTGCCTTCCTCCCTAAAGCAATACCAATAAAAGTGTGGTTCTGTCGCGTCCATGTGTGTGAACAAAAAACATGGAACTTGCTGCAAACAAATTAATTTAGGAGCCCCTGAGATTGCTTGTCTGCAAAAAAAACATTTCTAATGCCCCCCAAATAACCTCCCTATACAAAGTGTCAGGAACGTGTGCGGCCATGTTTTACAGCAGGTGACAGACAGCTTCCAATGGAATCTGTCTGCCATTGGCTATACATCTGTGTTTACCCAGCTTTAATAAGTAAATACTGGAGCTATTGGGCACATGTAGTGCCCAAACCAATTGGTACAGATAAAGGGTACATGCAAGGGACATTTAAGCAATGTAGCTTGTAGTTGTAAGAATATGTATCACTGATCTTCTATATTATGCACTATAAAATGAATTACTTTGTTTCTACCTGAAATACATAATAACCAAAGGACACAGTAGTGTATCTACAAGAGCCGATAACTAGGCCCCACTTCCCCACGGGGGTCTTCAGACCTCTACTTACCTTCACAAGTTCAAATGGGAAACGCTCATGAAAAATGCGGTTGATTTTAGCACCACCTGACAGCTCCATTGTATCAACTTGATTCCCTGAGCCTGCTATTCGCTTCTCAAAATCCACTGCAAAATGCTGTATCAAGCTACAAAAAAAAAAGGCCATGAAAACTTAATTAAAAATATTCTAACAAATAAATCAGCCCTCTTTGCACTAGACCCTAAAATCACACTACCACCAAAAGTACGAGGCCTAGTTCCTGGAACAATTTCAAAACAAACAAATTAGCCAGTGGGTAGGTTGGGTTTATGGGGTTGGTTTGGCGTAGTATGAGAAAGGGGGTATCTTTCCTCTGTTTATGACCCGAGGGTATCCCCACACGTCACCTAGGTCATATCCATTAAACGAGTCCCATAGGGTCCATGTTTTAACAAATATATTCATGTTGTTATGGACTATAGCTGCTCATTTTTCCATACTTCTGATTTCAAAAATAGAAGTAAAAGGTTTACTTCAGTGGGAGGATTTTTCTGCTTCCAGTGTCTTGTAATAAGACGTCTAGCTGCTACTTGGATATGGGTACAGAGTTTAGTTGAGGTTTTGCCGAGTCCTCTGAATGGTATTTCTAGGATCCAGTGAATGGGTTCCATGAACATAGAGTGAATAAATTTGGCTGCTTGCAGCCAGATCTCTTTAATATGCAGGCAATCCCACAAAATATGTATGAGAGTACCCTTGTCACCACATCCCCTCCAGTACCTATCCGTGGAGTCATGTCATATTTTATGGAGCTCTTCTGGAGTGTAATACCACTCCAGCAACACTTTATAGGCGTTTTCCTGTATGTAGTACAAATGGAGGATTTGGCCGCCACCTCCCAGATGTTGTGCCAGTTCTCCTCGGTAATCTTTTTGTTTAATATTGTTTCCCAATGGAGCATATATTGTGTGTGGTGTTTAGGTGGTTTCTTGTGTGGTTGTATTTAGAAGGCAGTAGAGTTGAGAAATTAAACTCTTTTGTATGGGTCTTTTTGCTACTATCCTTTTAAAGTGAGATTTTGGGGGAAAGGAAAGGTGACAATGTAATGATAAATGTCTGATTTATAGGTAGGGGAATATAAGTGTTGTTGGGAGTTTCTTTTGAGAAACTAGAGTGGAAAAGTCTTTCAGCTTGTTTTTAATAGGATCAAGTATATATGAGTGTCCCATATGCACACTAATCCCCAGGTGGGTGCAAAAATGTCCAAATTCCCTTACTCCACAGGGAAATAGATCAGTAACTAGATACAAGGTGGACTGCACTCCAAAGTAGAACGTGTTTATTCAAAGCCAAACATCAAACAGCAAAAATACTTTTTTTTGCTGTTTGATGTTTGGCTTTGAATAAACACGTTCTACTTTGGAGTGCAGTCCACCTTGTATCTTTGTTTTTAATAGGGTCTACAAGGTCTGTTATTAATGTTGCCCCGAAATCAGTCCATGTTTTAATATATTGTGGGGTGAAGCTAACCACAAGGTCGGTGTTGCCCACCAGTGGTGTGAGTGTGGATGGAGTGGAAAGTAGATCTATGGATTTTGTTCGTTTTTGCCATAAGATTATTGTTGTTTGCATGGGTCCTAGGAGGGTGGGTGTGTTATTTTCTTGCTTGGATTTCGTTGTTTTTATTAGTAGAGTTCCTAAGTGAAATGGGTGATACCAATCCTGTTCCAATTGGACCCATCGTGATTGTGGTATGGTAAAAAAACAGTGTAGTGTGTGACGTAGTTGAGAGGCTTGGTAATATTTGAGGATATTTGGAACGGCCAAGCTTCCCTGGGATCTGCTCGTCATAATTGTTTGTTTAGATATTCTATGTGCTTTATATCCCCATATGAAATCTAAAATATCTTTTTGGAGCGTGAGTAAAAATTTACATGGGATTAGAACTGGCAGTGTTTCAAATAGATAGAGCCACATAGGTAGAATTGACATTTTAATGGTCGTAATTTTACCAAAGTACGAGAGGGCCGGAACAATTTCTTGTACACAATATATATCCTCTACTAGTTTGGGTACGAAACAAAGTAGGAATATGGAAACTGTTCCCCATCAATCTATTAGGCCGAGTCAATTTAATTAAAATCATAATTTTTCTTAAAATTCTCTACACTCTCCAACATTCAGCGATTATTATATCTTTTCATGACTTTGCAAAGCACACTACTCTCCCTGATATGGGGCTTAGGTTGGGCACGAACCAAACTCAGTATTCTTCAAATGCCTAAAGTCTCAGCAGGTCTTGCGTTGCCGGATTTCTATTTATACTATTTGGCAGGGCAGCTCAAATATTTCACAGACTGGGTAGTGCCACCCCCCCGACCCACAAGACACCCCCCTCCACAAATGTATAATACAGAGCGACTGCTCCAAGCATACATCCCAACAGTACCCATCACATTTTTAGAAGCCCCAAAGAATATAAATTCCTGGCGGTGGTACTGCCCTGCATAAACAAATGTATAAAATTTGGCAAGACACAGCAAAACACCTACATATATGGGGTGTACTGGGAGAATCTGTATTGTGGCACAATAGCAAATACCAGGTATTAGCAAAATTCGGAGCTTCCGAATTTTGGAAAAACAAAGAAATATTTTCAACAAATTATACATAACGATACTTTGATGCCATTCTCTGAATCGCAACAAAAACTCTCCTTAACAAACTCAGCCCTATTCCGCTACTTACAACTGCGATATTGCCTTATTACTAAGTTTCAAACCCTCAATATCCCCATCACCCCACACCTTATAACAAAGGTTCTGAAGGACCGGGTGGAGAGACATCTGATCTCACGAATATATTCATGCTTAATTGCCCACAAAAGCACTGATATGCAAACCACACTGATGCAAAAATGGAATAAATACATACCCACATTAAGTGACTCAAACTGGGAAGAAATCGCCCAATCGCACATAAAAGTATCCCCATCAGCTAGTAATAGAGTTACACAATTTTATATCCTACACCAGGTATATCTAATCCCGCGTAGATTAGCACACATGTCCCCAAATAATACCTCGGAATGCCCCAAGTGCCATATACTATCAGCAGATTTCTGGCACCTAATTTGGACTTCTCCAAAGGTCTCAGCTTTTTGGAACAGGGTAACAAAAACTCTAACACAGATTCTTTATATACAGGTGCCACCAGACCCCAGACTATGTGTACTGGGGGTTTGACGAAACTGGAGGATGGACAAATGCACATCTTAAATTACTACGTAGTTCCCGCTTTTATGGACTGATACAGAACGAGAAGTAACTCTTCAATATTTAATCTAACACAATATATTTCTCTATACTCCCCACAACACATATAATTAATTAAATGAATTTACAGCATGGATGTAATTTAAATTGAGGACGTCCACTTACTGCAACAAAGCCTTGGTCTTTCTAGAAGGGTCATCAGGGTTACAGTTTTTGTAAACATCAACCTCGTGTTGTAAAGAGAAGAGGTGATCTTGAAGTTTAACTCTCAAGTCAGGCAGGGTTTCTCGAATGTGATTAGTTAACTGCTGTGAGATGAAAAATCAAACAAATGAATAGGATAAGATTGATAGATACACTGAAATTAAAGGAGAATATAAAGGATCAACTGTACCATCCTCCTCCCATTTGTCTGGTGACACAGACGGGCTCAGCATATTTCACCCAGGGATACATTGAGGAGCTGCCCATTGGTTATGTTGTATCTCTCCATGCTATAGGGAAAGGTATTTCCCACAGACACGTTTCCCAAATTTGAAATGGCCATTCACAGGAGGATATTCCTTTCAGATCACAAGTAACAATCACCCATGTGTGCTAAGCTTTAATACCAGTAACTTGGAAATTCTTTTCATTCTAAGGAATCATCAAGCCCTATGTGACTAATAGTAAAACCTAAAATTTATACTTACGTAATTTTCTTTTCCTGGTCCATAAACGGCAGTGGTCACTATAGAGTTAATCCTCTTACCTTGTGATTGACAGGATTGTTGTCAGCTGATATAAAAGTGTTGCTCCTCCCCTTTCTTGATGTCTTTATTGACTGTCCGAGATATGAGAGAATGTTAACGAGAAAGGGTGGGAACTAGACCACTGCCATTTACGGACCAGGAAAAGTAAATTATGTAAGTATATATTTTAGGTTTTCCTTGGTCCTGCACAGCAGTGGTCACTATTGGGATCTGAAAAGCTGAATGAAAAAGTGAGGGACACAGAAAATGCTGAGACAAAAAGAATTATTTAATTGTGATTGGCTGACAAGACTTTCTTCCCAATGGGATGAGGAAAAACCATTGATTTTATAGTGCTTAATAAAGGTGCACAAAGATGTCCAAGTAGCCGCCCTACAGATGTCGGACGGAGAGACCGTGGCAGCAGAGGCCCATGAGGCTGACACTGCTCTGGTAGAGTGTGCTGTGACTCCAATAGGTGGAGATGCTGCCTGACTTATATAGGCCACAGATATGCAGGATTTGATGCAGTTTGCCACTGTAGCAATGGATGGTTGATTACCTTTCCTGCTTCCCGAATGTATAATCAGTAAGGAATCTGACTTCCTGAAGGGAGAGGTTCTGTTCAGATAGGTGGCCAAGCATCTACCAACATCAAGGGAGCTGGGGACCTGAGTTGATTCCATGCAGTTCTCAGAAATGTAGGTAGGATTATGTCTTCATTTAAATGGTAGCTCAAAATTACTTTCGGTAGAAATGAAGTGTCTGGTCTTAAAATTACTTTGTCATTAAAGAAGTTAATGAATGGAGGAGACGCTCTGAGTGCTCTGATTTCTGCCACTCTTCTAGAAGACGTGATAGTTATTAAAAAAGTATTTTTTTTTTCTATCCACCATTTTTTTAAATTGTGGATAGAAGATGATGCTATTGGTTTGAAACGTTCCCTTTGGAGGGCCTCTAAGACCAAAGGTAAGTCCCAAGCAGGAACCCTGGACTTGATTGGGGGCTTTAAGTGGATCACCCCTTGAAAAAATCTGATAATTAGCGGGTCGAAAGCCCATTTGGTGTTAGTGAGTGCCTAAATGGCAGAAACCTGGGATTTGAGAGATGTCAGACTAAGGCCTTTCTTTATCCCTTCTTCGAGAAACACTGTGATGTTCTCAACTTAAGGAAGCGATGGAGATATGGATTTGGATTCACACCAAGAACTGAAAATCCCCCATGTTCTATAGTATTTAGAATTTTTAGATGCCTTTCTGGCAGCTAGAAGGGTTTGGATAGCTTCATTAGACAGACCTCTGTCTTCCATGATCTGGGTTTCAGTAGCCAGGCCGCTATAGAAAGTTTCTCTATAACTGGGTGCCAAATGGGTCCCTGGGATAGGAGGTCCCATCTCAATGGTAGCTTGAAGGGGCTCGCTGCTGATAGTTGGAGAGCCCAACTGAACCACGGTCTCCTCGGCCACCATGGGAGAACGGCTATGACTGTAGCTTCTTCGTCTTGAATCTTCCAAAGCACCTTTGATATTAGTGCAATGGGGGGAAACACATATGAGAGGTGATGATTCCAGGTTACTGAGAAGGCATCTGTTTTGAGGGCTTCCGGTTCCCAAAACCTCAAGTAGTATGCCCTAACTTGACGGTTTGATTTCAAACCCATCAGCTCTATAAGAATGTGACCCCATTTGCTGCAGATGTACCTGAATACCTGCAGGTGAGGTGCCAGGTTCTGCTGGATTCAAATCTTCCCGACTGAGGAAGTTTGCTTTCTGGTTCTGTGTTCCTGGGATATGGAGGGAACTCAGATTCCTCAAGTGAGTTTCTGCGAATAGGAGTATTTCCTCTGTTATCTCCCAAAGGGATCAACTGAGAGTCCCACCCTGTTTTTTTTATATATGTTACCACCGTTGTGTTGTCTGACTGTATCATAATGGATTTCCCTTTGATCAGGGGCTGAATATGAGTCAGAGCCTCCAGAACTGCCATCATCTCCCTGGCATTTTGATGCCTTGATGATGATTTCCTTGTCCATACCCCCTGAAAGACTAGATAAATCGCACCCCAATCCCGAGGGCTGGCATCCATTGTTAAAACTTCCCAATGGGGAGTCACAAGTGAAATTGGCTTGAAATTGTTCGCCCTCGTCCATAATTCCAGGTTTCGGATGACTGACTGTGAGAGAAAAATGAGCTGGTTTGGTCCCTTGATCGGAATATATGAGAAGATCTCGGAATATATATATTGAAATGATGTTTGTTAGGCGTTCTGGAGAGAGGGCTATGGACATGTTGCATGTGTCTAGGATGGTTCCTAGGAACTGAATGCGGTGGGCGGGGTCACGGCACCCGCGAGTGAGCGGGGCCACATGGGGCTGTAAGGGAATGGGCAAAGGGGGGCCTGTAACTGGAGGGACCATTGGGTCCATGAGTGGGAGGGACCAGAGGGGCTGCAAAGGGGAGGAGACACAGGGCAGATTGACTGACAGGTTTCAGAGCAGGAAGCAGGAAGTGCAGGGGACCTGGTGGTGCTGCTGCCATATCACACACAAAATGAGAGCAATTCCTATCAATTTACCTAAAGTCACCTAAAGTCATTTTTGGATCACAGTTCCCCTTTAAGTTCCTGCTAAGGTACGAAACATGTCAGGTGACCTCTGAGTTAATGTCCAATGACTTGTCCTTAATAAAGATGAAGCTTTAAACTGCGAGGAGTTACGGTTTTGTACTTTCCAGTGTGCACGATCCTTTGTGTGAATTTTCGCATGTACTGTATGCGGCCATAGCGACAGGCTCGGGGCTGGATGCACCTGGGCCACCCATCAGGCGCGGTGAGTCAGCTGTTGTTACTGTTTGCTACAAATGTTTGGATCACGCAATTAAAACCAGTGAAGGGTCCAGGGCTTTTGCACCCGGATAACTTGCCTTTTACCGTGAGTGGGTTTTTCTATTTGCAACAACTCGGAAATTTGTTTCTTTTTCCACCTCTACTGGCTTCTTTGTAGCGTCTTGATTATGTTCACCTGAAGCAATTTCTAATGTATCACAGCTAGCTAGATGGGTGGCAAATTCTCTGCACATGCACACACTGTGTTTTTTATTCTATGGTTTTATACAATTATCAGGGTTATTCAATAAAAGTTCTTATCGTTTAAAATGGTGCTAATCAGATGTAAGCTTACAAAATGTTAAATAAGATGTGATTGGTTGGGGCAAAATTAGCCCCATTTTAAACAATAAGAACGTTTATTGACTCTCCCTGTATGTTTCCCAAATATGTACAGGCATTCTTTAAAGTGACACTTCATCTTGAAGAATTTCATGGATGCCGTATGCAAATTCAGTATTGTGCCAGAATTAAATGTATGCCTGTTTCTTTTAAATACCTGATTTAGCATTCTATGAAGGTGTGGTGTTCCCATTCGATCTGCAAAATGTCTGTATGCTGGATGTGACAGAAAAAACATTTTTTCAGCTAGCAAAGCTGCATCAATATCTTTTTTTCCATCAATGTCTTTCTGGCTTCGGTTCACGATCCCTACATATCCTAGAATGTAACAAAGGAATATTCAAAAATACATAGAAAAATAACACAAATCCTATTTATTTATACTTCACAAAACTGAAAGACACCAATTGCCCTGCTTTCTTTCAGGCACTAACCTAGAGTCCAACAGCTCCTTTACTCCCTGGCACTACCATATGCCTGTGAAGCTTGTCTCTGGACCACATGCAAACCCACATAATTTGGTTATAGAGGGTGATCAGCCTACTTATTGTCGTGATGTGATGACAACAACCTTCCATTCATCTGATAGATATGGTATCACTGTTCACAAATCACAGCTACCAGACAGAGGCTCGTCTCCCCAAAGAGTGTCATTACTTGCGTTACTTGTTTAGGAACATTACCATGTTCCCCACCAGGTTTAATGTTGCAGTATATTAAAGATAAATTAGCAGTTATATATAATATACGGGAGCCAAGTAAACTTCAGGGTGCCAAGTTACTTGAAGCTCTCTATTGCCCCCTTTAGGCAATAGAGATTGCTAACAGTGTTTACTTATCGCAGATCTTTAACGCCGTCTAAAAAACCGTTATCGGCTCGGTACCATGTTTACTGCCGTTGCACGACACAGTTTTTGTGTAACAACACAACTGCCATTAGTTTTGTCTTAAAGTCACGTTAACCCTTGGTACGTCGGTTAACGTGACACAAATAGCCAATAACAGCCCTCGGTACATAACCCGATTAAAGGATAAGTGCACTGTAAAATCAAGTTATGTTCATTTGAAAGCTGCAGCTTTTATTTTTTTTTTTACCTATGTCCCTCGCCTACCTTTGTGCCGTGAAAGTTGCTGACATCTTGTTACTGGTTTGCTGAATGTTAAGCTCCGCCTACGGCACAAAGGTAGGCTCTGGAGGGACATAGGTAAAAAAAAATATGGCAACAGTATTTTTAAAGCTGCAGCTTCCAAATAAACATAACTTGATTTTACAGTGCACTTATCCTTTAATAAGCAGACTATGCATAAAGAAAAGGTGGACCCATTCATAACAGAACTCCTCAGTAAAAGTTTTTTTGTATTTTTAAGCTCATTTTAAAAACAATTTTGCATAGTATCAATGACCAATGCTTACAAATCATACCCTCCTCACAATTGTCCCAGTTTGGCCTGTCTAAAGGATGGGTCACAGTGTCTTGGAACACAAAACTGTTCTGCAGAGGGGCAGGGCTTGGTATTTATTTGACATGTCTGGGGCATTTAGGGGACAAGATTGGGTGGTCTAGGGCTGGAGTTGGGTGGTCCAAGGTGGGTTTGGGAAGTTAATTTTCTCACACTGGGTACTTTTAATGGGAGGAAGTTAAGATACAGCAGTTTGGATAGTGGCAATGGAGGAGATGCCAGACATGCACATCATCTGCAGAATTTTTAGCACTATGTGCAAAGCTACACGTTTCAGACATGCAACATGCCCTTTGTCAAGCACATGATAGTAAAAGTTTTCCTGCAGTTGATCTGTATGTACTTCTACGTTGCCACCATCTTGTGTTTACCGCTAAAACAGTGTGCAGTGGGAAAGCAGACATAATGAGGCAGCTTAGTGGATGCACTTTCTGTTCCATTAACCACATTGGTTGTCCTTCAAGTTTACACCAGTTACCCACTTGCACTTTGAACCTATAAGCAGAAATGGCACATAAGCAGATAGTGCTGCCAAGAGTGTAGCAATTCGCAAAATCTCATAATGGTCAGATAATTATACTATTACTGTGCTCCTTCATTCTGGAAGATAAATAGCACTGGAAAATATGGGTTAAGTGTAGTTTAAAAATGAGACTCAAGTTTTCCTAGTAACTAAGTCACTAAAGGCAACTTTAAAAACAAAGCCTTCACCAAATATCTTAAAAGCAATCAGGCAAAAGTAGTTGCATAAATCAGCAAAGTTCAGGTTATAAAATATTTGCTCTACGCAAAACAGTAAAAGGAAAGAAACGATATATCATGCAATGATTTCACACAGAGATTCACTTTTAACAGACCATCGAGAGCAATCTTATGAAATACTGACATCTACAGGCTGAACTGGATATACATCTTAACATAAGACAAAAAAAGAGAAGACTCAACGCTCTTATAACAATATCTAGAGAGAGTGATTTTTAGCCATTTGAAAAAATAATTAGCACACATTTCCCCCCCCATCTTACAGCCTCAGTGGACATACTTTGATTCTATAATTATCCTAAGTTGGAAATTTTATATTTTTTTCATTTTCTTTCTTTTCTTTCTTTTTTTTTAAAAAAAGGAAAAATTTTACCAGCAGTACGTATATACTCGAGTATAAAACCGAGGTTTTCAGGCTTTAAAAAAAGCCTGAAAATCTTACCTCGTTTTATATTCGAGTCAGCCTTTCTCCTACCTTGTCTGCCGGCCGCGCGATCCGCATCCTCGCTCCACAGCCCTGCGCATCCGGATGATGTCACTACCCGGCGTCGCAAAGGAGAGGCGCCGGGTAGTGACATCATCCGGATGTGCAGAGGCTGTGGATCGAGGATGCGGATCACGCGGCCGCCGACAAGGTAGGAGAAACTTTTACTTGCACAGGGACACAAGTGGCAAATACTTACATAGTAATAGTAAAAACCTTCTTTATTTGTGCATACTGTATGCACAAATAAAGGAGAATTTACCCCTATTTGCAAGTATTTTCCACTTAAGATGTTTGAAAACTACAACTCCCAGCAATAAAGCATGCTGGGAGTTGTAGTTTCCAAACATCTTTAGTGGCAAATACTACCCCCTCGGTTTATACTCGAGTCAATGTGGTTTTCCTTATTTTTTACCTAAAACTAGGTACCTCGGTTTATACTCAAGTATATACGGTACACATGCGGATAAAAAAAATGTACAAAAAAATTTTTTTTAAACCTTCTTGATAACAAACATGCCTCATGTATACAGTACCTCTGCGAAGTGGAAGCAGTTTGTTCTCTAATATTTCTCTTGCATCTGTTCCTTCATCCATAAGATCCAGCTTCGTAATCACCCCAATTGTCCTTAGACCTTCATAAAGAACATAATGAAAATATTTAGAACATTAGATAAGCCATTTTTAGAGGTGATTACATATTAAATTCCTAAAGTATATTAACTGTGCAGACACTCCTGACTTTGTTTATAAAATGTTAAATAATCTATGTTAAGCTATCATTTAAAGCTAAGTGCAAACCTAGCGATTTTTCCTCCTGACCGACCGTTCGATACCTTCGACCGGTCTGCCAGGAGGAAGGACTGTCGGTCGCGGCAAAAGCAGCTGCATCCGACAGTTACCGCTATGGACCGCACAATCGGACGAGGTTTTCCACCATGTCCGATCGTCCTTTCGGACGAACGGTCGGTCGGGCATGGCCGCATTCGGATGCGATAATTTTGGTCCGATCGACTGATACACTGAACTATCGGTCGATCGGACCGAAATATATTATCGTGTGTACCCAGCTTTAGGGGGATGATAAGGCTGCAATCCAACAGCCTGATGTCAGCCATATTTAAGTCTATTGAGCTGGGGCCAAATAAAGATTTAATCAGCAGGACGGTGTTACCACATACCATCCAAAATACCGGGGAACAGAACCAGAAAAGGACTTACCCAGGTAGGCCCCTCCACTCAACCACCGCCTCAAGATCTCTCAATGATGGTTGGGGTAAGCCAGCCTCTTCACCTTTGTTCCACTTTACCACGCACTAAGCCGCTACAGCATTTCCCGAACCGTTCACAAACTCACAGGTTGTTGATTTTATGGGATTGTGTAGGGTTTGGATGGGTACAGAGGGTGCGGTGTTCTTTTGCTAATAAATATATTTTGTATTGGACTAACAAGTGGTTGTGGCTCAGTGTTAAGGGCTGGTTGTCTTTAACCCATTTAATGTATCATATATGGTCTTCCCTTAAGAGCACTGCATTATGATACGTTCCACATGTCCCTAAGAAGTATGGTGCACTGTTCCACACATTTTTAGTACTACCTAGCTCTGCCCCTGGAACACCCAGCAACAAACCCAGTCTGCTCTGACCAAACACCCAAACTGGGGATCTCCTCCTATTCCAGGACAAAGCACAGAATATAAGACTGCAGGACAGGCCTGGAGGAGACACACACGCAGCACTTCAACTGCAAACATGATTATTGCGACATGTTTCAGATCCTGTGCGATCCTTGAAAAGATCAAACGGAATCCAAAACATGCCTTATATATGAGGATGGGCTGGATATAAAGTTGCATTTTACCAGGTAGCAGTAAGAAGATACTCTATTTTAGGCATGCAGCAAGCTACTGGATTAAAAGTAACATCCTACTAGATTTGTTAAGTGACTATATTTTGGACGTGCAGCCATCTACCTCTTTGATCCTCTCATCTCAGGCAGGGGCCATTATTGTGGATCAGTACTCCTGCTTTTAGAAGTGTGTTTTTCTATATATTTTTATACATTTTATGTGTATTGGTGGCACTCTACTGGTATTACTGAAGGGTAATACAGGTTTTGTAGAGGGTTTGGGTAATAAATTTGTGTGATTTGGACATACATATTGTTTGTGTCGTTTCTTATATTTATAGGTTGGAGTGCTTATACTTGCAGGGAGATTCAATAAAAGTTCTTATCGTTTACAATGGTGCTAAATTTGCCCCAACCAATCAGATGTTAGCTTTCAAATGTTAAATAAGATCTGATTGGTTGGGGCAAATTTAGCACCATTTTAAACGACAAGAACTTTTATTGAATAACCCCCTTGGTCTTTTTGATCCTCTTTGGGTCGGTTTTGGGTGGGTTTATATTTATATCTACATACCCAGTAGCACAGCACTGAGTTAGGTGCTAGACCTGTTTAATTTTTAGCATAATGTACTGTTGTGCGGAGGTATTATTTTTGGATATACCTATGAGGAAGGGCACATGCCTGAAACAAGTCAGGCAGTTGCAGCCTGATATGCACTTTTTAACCATGCTCCAATAAAGTATTCATTGTTTTTAAGATTGGAAGGTGTGGAACATATTTCTTTCATTTTGCGGTTGTACTTCTTGATGATATTCGTTCAGGCACTTCCATCGTCTTTCCCTGTAAGGGGGTAATCCCATGAGAGTTGGGAGTAGGGAGGAGTCAAAGGCGGACAGATGACGCTGCGAGGGAAGACATGGCTTCATTAGGCCTGTGTCTCCCGGTGCCTGGAGTGTTCCCCTTCTTTGAATGTGTTAACAGTCACCAGTCCTCTACCTTTACACATATCACATGTATTGCTGTATTTGTTCATGGATTGGATAGCAAATACCTTGAGGATCTACATCTTTAGCCATTTTCAATGCATCAGAGTTAGTAAGGTCTGTATTGGCAGGAGTGACAGCAAGAATCAAACAATTTTCCCGACTGATGAACTGCAGGATCATATCTCTGATCTGTGATTCAATGTCCACAGGCTGATCTCCAACTGGAACTTTTGTGATTCCAGGCAAATCAATAAGGGTCAGATTCAAAACTGTTTAAATAAACAAAGAAAAAAAAGCTTTAAAGTTCACCATCAATATCCAGAAAAATAAACTAGAAATAATCTCATTTTAACTAAAGGTAAGAAGAAGGATATGATACTTAAAAAACAACACTGGGTGTCCTTTTACATCAGATGTTGGGTCAGGAGCCCGTTTGGGGAAAAGGGGCTGAACTGGTTAGATAAAAATCAACATAAAATAAGTAGCCATAAAGACAAAAACTAAAGGCCAAACATAAAATGTAATAGCAATGCATCCCCGTGATTAATCTTTATGCAATAACAATGCATCCCTGTGACTAATCTTTAATTGCGGATTAAACTGTCAGCTCCTGAGGGGGAGATCTCAGTATCCTCTCTCAATATGTAACCCTTCATTTTTTTTTATGGTTAAGGTACAAGATTTTAGAGATGTTATGCTATGTCTGTTATGCTTACCTCCAGAAGATCATGGCTGTAGCTGTTAATTTTATGAGCACAAAGCATTAAATAACAATTAGAGAAGAGTGTAGGCTAGAATAAGTACAGAATATTTGTTTTCGACACTGCTACATATTTTAAATTGCATCAGGTTTTAAAAAATTCTTATAAGTTTTATAATTGTGATAAAGTTTCATTTATAAAGTCTATCTGGCTGATGCAATAAAACTTGCTTGTGCTGCTACTGATCTACCACAGCCAATCAGAAAGATGTCTTAAGGCAGTAGTCCAGTAGAAATCCAACATCTGATTGGCTGCTGCAAATTAATAGTACAGACTTATATTTGGACCTCTTATTGCATCAGTTCCTTTGTATTTTTAATGGACATACCATGTGGGGAATAAATCCTCAAACTGATAGGAATTGGAGAAATTCCTTTATTTGCACCTGAAGCTCTGTCTGTCTCTGCTTCAATTTCCTGGCGAACCTCAGTAAAATCTGTAAATTTGCTTGCTTTGCAATGCAGGAACTCTGCATATTCTGCATGAGAAAAACATCAAAATTATGAAAAACAAGAATTGAAGTTCAATGTCAGCAATAAATCTTCATTCTATTGTTATATGTGTGGCTATACACACACACACACAAGTGGAAACTACCTTATTCCACCTAGGGTACAATGTAGTATCATTTCAGGGAACTTGTTAAACTAAACTATTGGTGTTGATGGGGAATGCATCTGCAAATGATATATCAAATCCCAGAAGATAGAAACACACAAGCATTGAGTTACTGGTTCTCTCTTGGAAAAGAGTGAAATGATCGCTGAGTTTAAGATAGACTCTAGATGGAAACAGTAGTCAAAACTGAAAAGCCTGAGGGCATGCAGGAACATTTTAATAGTGGAGCGAGAGGAAAGGGCGGAACCTGGGAAATATAATGCGATGGAGAAAATTACACTGCATGCAATTTTCAACAGGGTTTATGACCATATTGTCAATAGAAATGGAGAAGGGTGGACTAGGTGCTTGTTGAGGGGGGGTGGGTGATTTATTTATTCAGTTTTAGAATAAAGTGTTTAATATGGCAGTGTGCCATCCAGAAGGAAAGAGAGACCAGACAGCGGGTGGACAAGTAGATTTGGATATCATCAGCGTATAGGTATAGTGTTGTATTTGAGATTGAATGAAAACATACGCCCATCAAGTCCAACCTACTTCGCAATACCCACATTTTCTGCCTAACAGTTGATCCAAAGGAACTTGTAGTGATAGAAGTCTGTCTGACTATGGGCCTTTTTCCACAGTCGCCCAGCTTCACGTGTACAGTAGTAATAAGAATTCTGTTTCTGAAATGAGCCAAGGACAAAGGTTAGTGGGTCGACAATTGTAGTTTATAGGGGCACAAAGGAATCAATATTAATAGGTAAGATAGAGTTAAAGGAATGCATTAGTGAGTCAGGGTTACAATCAGACATGAGGGCAGTGAGACTAGAGCTGAGAGAAGATAATAGAGCTGGAAGGGGAGGATAGTAGTAAAAGAAAGGACTATCAGTGCATCCCAGATGCACTAAATAAACAGCAAAAAAAGTGGTACCTGCCCCCAAGGCCTTGAAATCTACCAGTGATTGACCAGGAACTCTACAATGCAGGCAATAAAATGTAAGAAATGCCTATTCATTCTTAAAAATAAAAAAATCACATTTAGATTTGAAAGAAATAGAATAATTTTTACTCAACAAAGGGTCTTTTCACCTGTCTTAGAAGTGATGAGCTGCAGGACAAGAGGACGCCTTGTAATGATACCTGATCCTCGTGGTAGAAAATCCCTAAAATGTAAATTTAAAGAAAAATGGAAGTGTTTCTCCAACAGATACTTCAACATCACAGAATTCTACCCATTATATTCCTATAACATAAATGAAAGTGTAACCTTTTGTTTTGTACAAAAACACAATTGATAAAAAGATGCCTTGATTTAGACATGAAATAATCATAGTAAAATGTAATATTCTCTACTCAGCTAGCTTTAATGATTAATAAACTCAATTTATAATCTAAAGGGTAAATGCAATTGATAGATAAAGATAGCACACAAACTTTGGACCAAAGGTAACTGGCAATCCAATGAGATATTCCTCTGTGTTTTTAGAATTTCCTACTACACAGGATGCATTGTTGGATCTGGTGATATCTAATAACTCTGAGCTCATTTTGGAGATGAAGGTAATGAGAAGCTTAAGGAACAGTGACCATGGTATAGTGTCTTTAATATAGGTTGCAAAAAACAAAAGTGCACTGGGTAAACAAAAACTTAACTTTAAAGGGGAACTGTGGTCTCCAAACAAGTTGAGTTTAAATAAAAGGCAAGTTTCCTACCTTTAAAACGAGCCATCAACCACCTCTCTACGTGCGCTACAGCCCAAGATACACAGAAATGACTGACCAGAAAGTTAATGGGTGGGAGGATGACATGTGACATTCCTGAGGCTTCTCCTGCACAGGAAGTCCCTCCTCCTCTCTGCTGTGTGAAGGACCTGCAGCTGCAGAGAAGGTAAGGGAAATCTACAGCCCTTCTCTCTCACAGTGTGAAAACAGCCTTTTCAGGCAGAGTTCTCACTCTGCCTGAAAAGGCTGTTTCCAAACAGCATCCGGGGGGGGGGGGGGGTGTTGTGTCAGAGTGGCCCACAGCACCTGTGAGGGTGGGGGTCCTTAGGTACCTGTGAGTGGGCGGGGCTTAGACACCCACGAGTGGGCGGGGCCATATGGGGCTGTAAAGGAATGGGCCAAGGGGGGCCTGCAACTGGAGGGACCATGGGGTCCATGAGTGGGAGGGACCAGGGGGGCTGCAAAGGGGAGGAGACACAGGGCAGATTGACTGACAGGTTTCAGAGCAGGAAGCAGGAAGTGCAGGGGACCTGGTGATGCTGCTGCCGTATCACACACAAAAATGTAAATATCTTCAAAACTAAAAAAAAATAAACAATGGAAATAAATTGCAAAAACTCCCAGGAGAGCAATTCCTATCAATTTACCTAAAGTCATTTTTGGACCACAGTTCCTCTTTAAGAAAGCTAAATTTATGTTGTTAAAGGAATCACTCCTTCTCATAGACTGGGGGATTTGTTTCCAGGTAAAGGTATTAAGCAGAAGTGGACCACTTTTAAAGTGATATTAAACTATTACATTTCTAAATTTATACCTTTATGGACAAATGTAATAAATGTAGGTCCACTCCTGCCTGGCTTGATGTTCAGATAAAAAAGGCAAATGGGGAAAAAAGGAAAAGGATTTTAAAATGTTGCAATGTTGCAATCAGTGTGTACAGAACAGGAGTATAAAAGCTGTAATAGGGAGTGTAAGCAAGCAATTAAACTAGCTAACATAGAAAATGAAATATCGATAGCAAAACAAGGCAAGTCCAACCTCAGCTTGTCTGCCCCCCCACACACACACACACGGCAATATGAAACTTAATTCAGCCATTAAGAACACCCCCAGTCCCCTTCCAACTATGCATAGCAGATAGAGACAGCAGTAAATCAAACTGAGTGATTTCATGTGCCTCACCTCCTTAGCATGCTGTGGCAGCTATGGGACAGAGAGCTCATGCACAGCAGTTCATTCGTAGAATACTATGTGGTAGTAAACTACCACAATGGTAATCTATGGGCGATCATAAATCCACAATCACGGATCAAAAATTGTTCCCACACCTTAGAGTGAGACTGACATTCACGTTACAGCCACTACGCTTTCTCACTTTGAATTGCAGAAATGGGAGTAGACCGGCCGTGTCTCTCTGGCTTACAAAAATTGCCCACAGAAAGGACTCTGAGTGCCCCCTCTGGAACGCATGTCATAGGTTCACCACCACTGTTATAGAGAATGCCAAAAAGGCTAATATGCTAGCATAAAATCTTTGTGTAATACTATCAACCTTGCAGGTGCTACAGGGCACCAAGCAATGTCAATGAATTAAGTTTTAAGTGTAACGTAGGGAATCAAACTTGTGGCCCTTTAGATGTTCGAAAACTACAACTGCAGCCAGGGAATGCTGGAAGTTGTAGTTTTCAAGCATATAGAAGGCTACAAGTTTGGCATTCCTGGTTCCTGACTTCTATAATTTTAAACTGGCTGTAAATTCAACAATGAATGCTGTAGATATATAATGTGCACATGGAAAAGGCACGTTTACATGTAAAGGGCATGTCCACCCCCAAAATAACATTTTACATTTTGATAGAGAAGCCCCCAAAACCTTAAGAGCTTTATGAATGCTCAGATGAGCCTTTCACTGCTCTCAATGGACAAACTTCCAGGTACATGCAGTCATTGGCTGTGACATCATAAATCATGACAGTGACTCCAGTTCAACCAGGAAGTGAAAGAAGTTTACTAGTATATGATGCAGGGATCAGGCTGAATAATTATCTTTTGTGTACAGTTCTGGGCTTTAAGATCTATAATTTAATAATCTTAAATTATAGATTAAGGGCAAATGCAAAATTATTTTAAATATAAGGACAACGCTAAAAAGCTTATCTAATTGTTTGAGTAGCCTGGGGACATGATGTTCCTAGACATTAATAAAAAGGTTTATCCTATAGAATGGGACAATATTGTAGTAAGAAAATGTTAATTTTGTAGAAGTTACTGGGTCTGCAATGAATCATGAGGGCTCTCAAACATGAAATTTCTTGAAAAGTGTTTAAATAGAATAGACAAAAGATATAAAATTATAAATGCTTAAAATTATTAATAACTTTAGATTATCTAGTGATTCTTTTTATTAAATCTTTTTAAATAAAAGCAACATGAATAAAGTACATAAATACTAATTCCAGATCTGCATCAATATCCTTTTGCTTAGGCTTAAACAGTGGTCCAGTGTTTTACTCAGCGGAACAAGACTGATTCATTGGTTCACAAGGACAGCTGTGTACATAGTCACACTTTGTGCAGGTGCAGGTCAAAACTTAAGCAATCAGGCTTTTCAGAATCACTATGCTGGCAAAAAAAAGATCAAATTGTGTAATATTCCTGCACAATGTTGGTGTTGTACAGCAAATATGTTGCATGAAAAACACTACTTTAAAAACAATAAGGGACTTATTAATTAGGAAACAGCACAAGGTTTTTGTGAAGAAAAATTCTGCCTAAAAAGGGAAAATCCAGTACCAATAATATTACTCTTTTAAAACTATTTTACCTGGGGGGTGATGTAATAACCCAATGCCATATTTACATTATCTTACAAAGAATTTTTATAATTTTAACAGTCTATAAATAAAAATCAATTATTTTCAGGTATCTATTCAATACCTTTGTAAAATCATTGAGTTCAAGAAGCTCAAACATTTCTTCATTATTTGGCCATATATTGCATATATTGTGCCCAGACTGGAGAACTAGGGAACAAGACTTCCATGTTTTTTCATGGACTTTCTTCTTTTGGGAGTCAACTCTTAGTACTTGGGGACTAGCTATATTTATATATACAAAAAAATGGTACTTTGGACTAGGATTCTAGTTTGGTTATGTATTGAATTGGTTACTAGCTGCACACTATGTAAAGTGGTATTTCATAAATATGTATACAAAGAAACCTATATACAGAGAGCAGGGATTTCAGCTCATAAAAAGGTAAGTACTGGTAGAGTAGTACCCAGCTGAAAAAAAATCAAACCTTAGAGTAGTGAACAGAAAATAAAGAAAACATGCCATACTGCAACACTCAAATGTAACACTCTATCTTTATTACAATTTTAATAAAAACAAGCCATACACCTCAAAAGTAATTTAGTATAGTATAAAGTGCATAAACATTATAATAGAGAGATAGCCGAGCTAAAAAGAACTGGGCAATTTAATAAACTGTCAGGGTTATTCAATAAGTTCTTATCGTTTAAAATGGTGCCAATATTGCCCCAACCAATCAGATGTTAGCTTTCAAATGTTAAGTAAGTTCTGATTGGCTGGGGCAAATTTAGCACTATTTTAAAAGATAAGACCTTTTATTAAATAACCCTGACATTTGCTTTAATTTATCACAAGAAAAAGAGAAAGTGAATTGAATGCGCACCAGTGTTCTATTTTGTTTTTGGTTGGGGAATAAAATCGATGCAGTCAAACAAAAGTTGTCATGGGAACACCATTTATTGATGAGATTCAATGTTGATACATTTAAGCTGATGTTTAAAAATTCTTGTGGCTCTTATACTGTAAATGGGTGAGCGATGCATTGTATGCATGAGGATTTTCAGATGAACAGATCTTGTGAAATACAAATGGGGCAATGCAATATTGGGTGCTAAAATGCCCAAGTCAGTGTAAAGTCTGCAGTGCCTGCGACATTTCCAAAAAGATTTGGAAATAGGGAGGCACAGGCCTCCTAATTTTAAGGGTATCTCCACTGGTAAAATTATTTTTTGGTATCCAGTTTTTCAATAAAACGTTCATGAGCCGGGAACAAAGGTAAGGAACTTACCCAATGCCTCGGTCCTCCACAGTGTCCTCTGAAAGGTCCCGACGGACTTAGTACTCTATGCACATAGAATACAGAGTCTGTCAGGACCTGTCAGAGGACGGGGCTCCTGAATGTTTTATGGAAGAACAGGAGGTAAGACACTGGTCCTTTACCTCCTGTTCTTCAATAAAACTGAATACCAAAAAATTTTCTACCAGTGGAGGTTCCCTTTAAGTTTTGCGCTACTGTGTCGCATTATTTTATTGCATTGCCCCCCAAGTTTCAAGAGTTTCATATTTATGCCTTATCTTCTGATTTCTGACAAAAATCCTCTAGTTTGAATACACAGTCTCTCTGTGTGGTGATGACAGACAATACAGATCTAGGTTTCAAAGAAACCCTGCACTTTTAATGGAATTTAAATTAGTTAATACAGTGTAAAAACAGCACATCATAGCATTGATACCAAAGGGAAATTGTTATGGTTAGCATATAAACTGTATTAATCCTTGTTTATTATCAATAAACAATGATTATTGCTGAATTATTGCTTTTTATTGGTCGGATAAACACTACACATTTCAGCCTGAAGCTGTACACTGCCTTGAAATAACATTGATTAGACATTCTATCTGAGACAAATGTCAAATTGATTGTAATATTAAGTGGAGCAGACACTTTCCCCAGCCAGATCATGTTTGCAGTCATAATTACAATCGATATAGCAATTGAAATATTGATCGCCAAATGATCAGGCCAGGTGGTTGTTGGAACCCTTGTAGTGTATGGCCAGCATTACTTTTTAGCTCTCCTCTGTAAAATGGAGTTTGCAATCAACGTTGGTTCTAAGGTAAAAATAAGCATTCCCCTTGATGTGTATTACCAATACACTAAAATATTTAAGTACTGGTTTTAAAAAGAACTAAACTTGGACATTTACAGCCAAAGTTTATCACAGATCTGCTTGTCAGTCCACAAGAAGGAGCTGGCACAAAAACAGCCCGGTCCACCTTGCTGGGGAAGTGTTCCTAACATCAATATTATCTGAAAACTAACATAGCATAATCAGAGTGTTAAAGATGAAGCTCAGGGTTCACTTTGAGGCAAAACATAAAACAAGCTTCTCAGGTTATTCTACAATTCATGTAGATTCATGTACACAGTTCAAAAGTAAGTCAACTAACAGGTATAAGTATTTCAGTTTGATTTCTAAAATACAGATCAAGCAGGCAAAGCTGTAGTAACCTCCTTATTATGTTATAAACATCCACACATGGCACAACTCTCATGTCACCTACCTTCCCACCAAGTTCTCCAACACCGAGCTCTTCCCTGCACTTTGTCCACCCACCACAGCAATTTGAGGCAAGTCTATGTGGCAGCTCTGCCCAAAAGCACTGAAGGCATCATGTAACCTGTTCACAATTGGGACCAGCTCCTCCATCTTTTAAGGATACTTCCTTACACTGTACTAATCCTTATAGTTGGTGGGACTGAACCGAGCCACTGGATCCTTCTAAAAATCTTTAGTCTTTTTGCTGCATATGAAAGTTCCACCTCCACTCATTAATGTGAATGCGCTGTCTGTGGTGCTGAAGGGCTCTACTGAAAGTCCTCTGTGTGAAACGCCAAATGACCCACTTAGCCCTACAGTTATGAAGGAACAATAATGCACAGAAAAAGAACTGTACCCTATATTGGTACCTGTGTTGGTTCTTAGCCTACATACGGTTACATATTTATTTACCTATATGGTAACTTATTTTGCTTCTTATTTTAGAGGTCACACCGGGGCACATCAGTCACAAGCCTCCACTGCAGGGCATAAAACTACCTGGGACCTGCAGTAGCAGTGATTACTATAGCAATAAGCCACAAAATTAAATACAATGAAACACCACCACTTTCAGGGTTAAATATAACAATTAAACATGTAAGTAAATAAAAAAAATTAGCCCCTCTGAACACTAAAAATGCCCATGATCCCTAAAAAAATATAATTAGTTTGTGCAGTGCAGCAAGTGAATGGCTTAGTTATTGGTAGTGATAGGGTGTAGCATTAATGTATTCCAACACTATGGTGCATAATATAGATGTCTCACCACTTCCCTGGCTAAAAGGTAAGTAAATGGATCCTGTGAGGCAAAGTAGGTGCAGGAGATAGAAATATGGCAGCTTTAATCCACTGGGAAAAAGTCTGTGGCAGAGAGAGGCTTTCTGGTATAAGAGTCAAGGTCTAGTGCAGAAGATGTGTACTTGCTACAAGGATGACTCCTAACTGACTCTAAAGGGGGGTTATTACCCTCCCTTTAGCTAAGGACAGCTGCTCTTATCCCATTCACAAGGTTAATGAATAAGATAAATGAACTCTCTCTCTCTCTGGCTATTAAGATCCCTATTCAGATTTTAACACTGAAAGGGATATCCTAGCAACCTACTTTGAAAATGAAGTACAGAGACCTCATATACTGAAGAGTGGAATGTTTTCAATTCATTATTTGTGTGCCATCCAGAAATGTATTTTACATTAGATACCGCTTATGCAACTTATGTCCCATACAGTTTAAAAAAAAATGGTTGCCCTTTTATGTTTCACACTGCATGATGGTATTTGTATTTTTTTCCCATTATAATATATATAACTGTACTATAATATGTGGTATATTTATAGCTATAATACATGAAAATAATAAGGGAGCTCACCATGCCAAGTGATACAGTAGTTTTTTAGTAGCTGTAAAGAGTACAGGTCTAGTTAGAAAATTCTAATGAGACTTAAGGTGGCCATACACTTGAGATTTCCATCGCAATGTGCCGACAGATCGCACTGGTATCTGCTGGCACATTACGAATGGAACCACACACATGGAACCAACCAATCACCCAAACGTGTATCGGGATCGGTAGGCCATGCATCATATACTATCCGGCAGATGGAAATCGGTCATTTTAAAGTAAAGGGAGCCGATGCCAGATTTTTTTGTCTTCCCTGACCGACCGTAATGCTAACCACGGACGTTTGTCGGCAATACGGTCGGTCGGATTAAGGCTGACAGGATTTACCTAATATCGCTAAAGCGTATGGCCACCTTTAACTTCATGTTTTAACTAAAACTGCTGCATGCGATAGTATATGCATATATTAGATTTGTATTTTTTAAATTTAAACCTCCAGTGTTATTTATATTTTCCAAATTTGCTGTATTATAAAGCATAATCGACTCCCAACTAAAGAAGTCACCTTAGAGATTTATTTTGAAAGCATGACAATATGATATAAATAGTATTCCAACCTATCCCTTCCATATAATACTTCCCAAGTTGATGACCATAGCCGCTTAGTCCTTAATATTTGATCACTGTTAATCTTTAATTTCCTGGTCTCCAATCAATTCCAGCTCCAACCAGCCCGTCTGGGATGTGTTCAATGTGAAGACTTGCTACTTGCTGAAAACATCTACCCATTGGTTAGACCCCGGGCCACATGTTCTGTACATGCTCTTGCAGCATCTCCTGAAACCGGTATTACCAGGAGCAGAAGAAATAATGCAATATTCGTTCTTTGAGGCACCTTTAAATTATAGGTACTTTAGATCACAGACAAAAACTGTTCTAAAAACTAATCAGTTACAATTTATTTCCTGTTACATGGACAACAGACTGTAATAAACTAAAGAAAAGGATTGTAAGCCCACTTTTATATATGGATAAAATATTTTTGATTAACATATTACACATCCCAAAAGTAAAGAGGACCAGGTGGCAAGACTTTCTTTAGCCAATATAAACAAAATATTTGTTACCTGTAAGCATACATGCAAAGTGGCGAGGGTGGCCAGGCAGGGCTGTAGCAGCATCAATGGTATAATTGTCCGGTTGCATGGCCCAAATGTGGCCACCCTTTAACAATTAAAAAGATAACCTCCCATTTGTCTCTAGAATACTTTGGTCAACTCAATGACTGAAAAATTCACCTTAAAACAATTTTGAAACCAGATGTAATGTTCTCCATCCCAGTGTTTTTTAAATGGTCATAAAGGACAATTCCATCACAAATTTAAGAAAGAATTACTTTTTTTGAATATTTATGTGCTACTTTGTCCTCTGAATTCATTACTGTATGCCTCATGGAAACTGAGCGATTAAGTGACCTGGTACTGAGCCTGAGCATGCTCAGAAGAGGCAGCTAGGGGATTAGCATTTGGTCATTAGCTGTGATGTCAACTGATTTAATAATCCCTGTGCCATCTACACCATAAATAACTCTGTGTTAAGTTCATCTGTAATGGAAAAAGATTTGGGGGTTCTGGTAGATAACAGACTTAGCTGTAGAAAACAATGCCAGGTAGCAACAGCTAGAGCTAGCAAGATATTGTCTTGTATAAAAAGGGGAATAGATTCAAGAGAGAAAAATATTATTCTCCCTCTTTACAAGGCACTGGTAAGGCCTCATTTGGAATATGCGGTGCAGTTTTGGAATCCCATATACAAAAGGGACATCTTGGAAATTGAGGCAGTTCAGAGAAGGGCAACTAAATTAATAAGGGGAATGGAGGGGCTTGAATATGCAGGCAGATTAGACAAGTTAGGGCTGTTTACATTGGAGAAGCGGCAGTTGTGTGGGGACATGATAACCTTGTACAAATATATTAATGGCCCATACAATGAGCTCTCTGGTGCATTGTTCACTAATAGGTCATATGAGAGGACACGTGGACATCCTTTAAGGTTGGAAGAAAAGAAGTTTCATCTTCAGGTTAGGAGAGGTTTCTTTACAGTGAGAACGGTGAAACTGTGGAACTGTCTTCCAGCAGATGTGGTAATGGCAAGTTCATTGAATAACTTTAAAAAAGGCCTGGATAAGTTTCTAAAACTAAAAAATATTGAGAATTACTGGTATTAATGCATATAGATCTGGTTGATCCAGGGATACTTTCCGATTGCCGTTTGGAGTCAGGAAGGAATTTTTTCCCCCTTTTTAGCTGTTTTTTTTTGCCTTCCTCTGGATCAACTGTTAGGTAGGGTTAAAAAAAAAAGTGAATAGGTTGGACTTGATGGACGCAGAAACAGAAACAGGACATTGTGCAGGGTTTCAGGTTAGATATATATTTGAAAAACTATTACAGTTTAGGATTTTGGGGGGTGATTTAACTGTATATAAGTTTTAATTTGAGGGCTGGACTTGCCCTTTAAAATTATTTTTAAAGGGCAGCTATATTCAGTAACTAACCATGCTGCACTATAAATGTAAACATGGAAGGAAGGAATTTTTAGTGCATAGAAGTGCATAGAAGAAAAGAAGAAAAACAGCAAAATGTAATTTAGTTTTACTTTCCTATATAATGTGATTGCATGCAATAAAACGTGCTCACACTTTTTCTCTCTTTTTGTCTTTTTTTCCTTTTCTCTGTATCCCTACCAATACACCCCTCATATGCTTAAGCTACCTGCACAACCAGCTTCTGTTTTACATGTATTTAAATGGCTTCACTGGTTTTGCCGCAACTTAAAGCTACAGAGGAATCCAACAATGTGCTGGTGCTGAGAAAAATCCCTTATTACTGACTTTTTAAAATGTGTTTACATATTTCACGTGTCTTCTGAGCAGGCAGAAGAAAGGGGGCACACATGGAAAAAGAGGGAAACAAACACCACCAGTGAATGTTGTTAAGCAATACATGAGAAAGAAAATTGTCATTTTATATGTAGAGGGTGTTTCAGAGAATTTAAGAAGAATTTTTTATTTTTCTGCTTTGATTTCAAAAACACACTGAGGAAGTAACTGGTGCATCTGAAAGACCCAATACCGAAAGACAAGAAGAGCAGCACAAAGCATTGAGGAGTGCTTTGATTTGTATGTGGGGGAGAAACAAACAACAGTTGCACCAATGTATGGCCTTGAACAGAAGAGGCAATTCCTTGGGTCAGGATCCGTGTCCCTGCATCTTAACGAAAAAGGACAAAAGTTTGAAGATTGTAATGTCAATATCTACCCAAAGGACAGGACTGGTTAAAAAGACCATTTTGTCAAAATAAAGAAACCAATGGATAAATAAAGGTGGGGGGTCTGACACCAATTATATGCCATGTATTGATGCCTTATCCTTGACACTTCTGATAACACCTCTTAGCTCCAATGCAATCAACGCCTTCAATTCAGAAGATCCCGGACACATTTCCGTTATACGCAGATTGGGACACATTCCAGGCTTTCTATTGCCAACAGATTCTTGTACAAGTCATTCTGAATTGAGAAAGCCAGTCGGATGACTACCAAAATGTCTCAAGAACTAAACTTCAATCCCAGTTGATCCAACTGAATACCACAGATATACCATAGATAGATAGACCTGGATAAATGAGAACCTTTACAAGCATACTGATAAACATGTTTATCAAGTATTAACTATGCAATTTATAAAAATCCATATTCCAGCTCTTCTCTGCACATGTTATTTACATAACCTGTGCTTGAGCAGTTTAACAGAAATTCTCTCCATTAATTAAGGCACCAACCAATTCACGTATTTAAAACATATTCTAGTCATTAACAAGCAACTATTTTAAAACATTTTATTATTAGGTCAACTTAGCCAGGCTTTGCTTTTTAAATACATAGTATTTATTGCTTGAATTTTTTTTTGCTATAGATACTTGCAAAATAAACTTAAGCATTAAAAGGGCAACAACACCCTAACAAACTAAACCCTGCCCTAACAGTACCCAGGATGAGGACATTACCCATTAGATTCTCACCACTGGGTTCCCTTTAGTTTGCCCAAAAAAGCCGTAAAACATAAGCTCGTAACACTGCCTCCATAAAGGAATCCAGGACTGTTTACAGACTGTCAAATGGGAAGACATGTTTCTTAAAGAGCATGTTTTCCCAATGCCAACATGGAGGGGAAGAGGCTACTACAGCACTAAAAGTCTTTTACAGCTTTGCTAGGTCACGCTAAAAAAAATCTGAGGGGGCACTATTAGCCCTGTGTACTATTAGGGGAGGGGTGGAATTGAAGGGTTTTGATGAACTTCCATAAGTATATTTCTCCCCTTATTTCAAACTATCTTCACTGACTTTAACATATCTGCCAGACTGTAAGTGTCGTCCCATGGTAGCCCTGGGTTTCTTAGCTGTTTCTCCAGTTTCTTAGCATTTTCTGCAATGTCTGTAGTGTTCAAATTTCTGTCTGAATTCAAACAAAACAAAATCTCATTTACTTCTTCTTCAATCTTTTGGGCATAAATCAGAGGAAAGATTTCATGAAGAACTTTCAAAACGTTGGATCTCAAAGCCAGGTCACGACATACCAAGTTCAGAATGAATATACCTACATATAGAAATGCACATTTAAAAAAAGTTAATATGAAATATGATTAGGTTGAGGAGATACATTCTAAATACAAATATGCACATATTATTTCTAAAAAATGTTCAGGTAATTTAGCCTTGGCCTAGTTTACATTTACCTAAATAAAAAATAAATAAATAACAAAAGGACTAGAATTAAATGTTTTAATCTAAAACATAAAAAGCAGCTTTAACAATAAATGTACCATAAAAATACTAACTTACAAATCCAAAATAATCCTATGATATATAATATTACTCCTACAGATTAGTGAACCATACAGTAATATATTTACACACACACACGTGTATATATATACACAATGTATTATAATGCCCTGTTGCTACCGCCAAATCTTCACAATACATCTCATGTGGGAAATATGGTGCACCCAAAGGACTTTTCAAATATGAGACAAATTTATTCAAACATGGTGCAACAAGGCAACGTTTCAGTCCTACAGCATGGACCTTTATCAAGCCCCCAAAAGCAAGATTGATATCAGACCACATTGAGAGACATATGTGAGCGAGAGACATGTGAGCAATATGCAAATTATGCACCAGCTCTCCGCGTAGGACCATGTAAATCAGAGAAGTGTTTCTGGTGGAACAGCTTATTGCAAACACCAGATTGTTGTGTGAAGAAAGGTCCTACCCGCATGGTGATATGTCTGATATTTGTATATTGCAGGAGTCTGAATTAAAATACTAAAAAACCCACAACTGCACCAGTGTTAACTCATCTATTGTGCAACAAACATGTTTCAGCCCTTTACAGGCAGTCTTCAGGACTTCTATATATACACACACACACACACACACACACAAAAAAGTATTCATGAAACGAATGAGCTTAGTGCTCTGAAGAAATTGGCATTTATGTTCCACCAAGAGGTGCAAAAATTTACCTGTGCTATTATTCTGCAGCATCCAATCAGGTGTTCACATTTACTGGTCTACTGCATCTGATCGTCTACTTCAGATTGATACTGTAGCACAGGCAAACATTGGTACTTAGTGCATGCGTTTTAACACATACATCATCTTTTAGTGTTAATTCTTTTAAATATGTTGTGGACATTGTCGCCCTGAAACCAATGTTTAAAGACTGCACTTGTATAGTAATAATAGAAGTCAGTAAATACTACATTTCCCTCTGGTGAAGTGACAACTGTCACAAAATGAGTCAGGGAGCTGTTTGCGTGTTTCTAGCCTCACTTTGGTGCCGAATATGTTGCAATAAACAGGGATTTGTTTGCACACAGTTGAAGACTTACTCCATTTGTTCTTTTTTTTCAAATAATACATTTTGCCTATCCATATAGTGAAATTAGATAACTATTCCAGCTCTTCCCCTTAACCCCCCCCCCCCAACCAATAGAAAAAGATGACAAAAACCTCCCAAACTTTGTCCATGGTTGTCACAGTCCCTGCTAACTACTTTAGATAAATCATATCTGGAGCGATTGTAGCCAAGCATCCTCTCTTCTGGGGAGGGGAGGGATCTAGAGAAGGGGCATGGGAAGACAACCCTCCTAACTGTACCCAACATTGCTAAATGATATGGCAGGCCGGACCATTTACCAATGTTTGAAGATGACACTACACAGGTTAGCTTGTCAGCTGAAAAAAGTGTGCACAGAGCTTTAAAGGTGAGGATTGACAGCTGATGCCTTGTTTTAAATAGAAAGCTAGTTTTGTTTGGATACTCACTTTATTTGCAATTAATTTGCTAGGCATTACATTATTATTATTAAGATTTTTCTCTTACCATTTGTATTAAGAATTCTGAGAACATTTAGTAGGAATAATTTCTCAACAAATGCAGGTGGTGGGCAGCTCATACCAACGCTGGGGTCTTTGCTGTCCACATCAAAAATTACTACATCGTAACAAACTCCTCCTGAAAAAGCAAAGTGACATGACAACATGATTTTCAAAATACAGATTTATACATTATTAGGAACAATAAATACTAATTGGCAAGAAACCGACCTTTATGGGGATGTTTAGGCCAGGAAACGGCCCTACCTTAACTTTTGATAGTTACATCACCTTAGGATAGCTGTTTAATAAATAAACAGGGAGATTTAATAAACGTTCTTATCGTTAAAAATGGTGCTAATGTTGCCCTAACCAATCAGATCTTATTTAACATTTGAAAGCGAACATTTGATTGGTTGGGGCTCAATTAGCACAATTTTTAACGATAAGAACTTTTATTAAATAACCCTGAAAATGTCCATTCTGCACCATAATTTAAAGAATTATTTCAATGAATGCTTCAAATTAGTGACTGCACGCCTAATGAGTTTTCTGAAAAGGGGTCATCATTGTTTACATACACTTGTAAAGATTGAACAGCAATAAACACAAAAATAAAAAGACGCATATAATTAACCAGATGGTTCTGAATATATTACATTTCTTTGTAAAGGACATGCCATTTCTTTAAAGGACAACTATACTGTAAAAATTCAGTTTTTAGAAATGAATAGTACCTGGAACAGGAAGGTAGGTTTGATTATTCCTACCTCCCAATGTTGTTTTGTTGAGGAGCTACAGCACTGTATACATACAGTTTTCATTTGCCAGGTTATGAACCTGGGCCTTCCTGTATTAAAGATAGGGCTGAAGCATTCAGAAAGTCCGGCAAAAGCAGTTTTTTTTTCTGCTGCTGCTTCTCATAGAAATTATATTGGGAGGTAGAAAGTACCAATCCTACCTCCCTGCCCCAGGTACTTCACATTTTAACTTCTTTTGAAAAAAGAGTGTATACGAACTATAGTTCTCCTTTAAGCAAAAAGGTTCTAAACATACCTTTATCTGACAGGGTGTTAATATGCACTAAACCATCTGCAATGTAAACTTTCATACGATCATCTTGAGAAAAGCCAAACCAGTTACAGGCTACATCGAGTACAGATGGATCTATTTCAACGACCTCTACACTTGAACCTGGGAAATAGTCATGTATAAAGAGAGGCAAGCTGCCACCTCCCAATCCGATCACTAAAACGGATATCCGACGTTCTAAAAGACAAGAAAACATTTAAACATATTAAAGGGAAAATGCTAGTCAACATTTGAAAATGAAGTCAAGCATTTTCTAAACCACACTGTGGTGCAAGTTGCTGTTTGGAAATAGAGAGAAAGTTTAAAGGGCATGTCCACCCTAAAAACTATAATTTAACCCACTACTGGCCCCACTCTGTAGTGTAATAAAATCCTTACCTTACATACCTGCTCCAAACTGGCCACCAGGAGCCTGGCAGAGTCCATATAGGACTGCCCCTCTGCTCTGGAACTCCCTTCCTCTGTCAGTCACTCACCATCCCTCAACACCTTCAAACGTAACATTAAAACCCATCTCTTTAGGCTAGCATATAACCTGGCCTAAACATTACCCCTCTTACTACCCAATATGATCCAACCCGCCTTTCACTCTCCACTACCAATCTATTTACAGCCTACCGATCCCAGTCACCTTATTTCTCACCCCCATATACTCTAGTCTGTAAGCTCTTTGGGCAGGGTCCTCTTTCCTATTGTATCACGGTATTGCTGTAAGAAACTCTACACTCTGTTTACTTATATTATATATTACCTGTGTATATAATAAGTATGATTTTGTATAACATGTATTACCCTGTATGAAATGTATGACTATGTAGTTGTAAAGCGCAACGGAAGATGTTGGGGCTATATAAATCAATAATAATAATAAGTAATGATCGGGGGAGTTTCAGTAAAAACTAATATAGCGGTTGGGGCTGGGGGAGGGAACCCTACACTACCCCAAAAGTTATTAAATGGGGTGGACATGCCCTTAAAGTATAAAGTTTGAATCTTGCTTGAAAATGGAATGTTTGTGTCTGTGCGGCAATGGTAGAAATCTAAAGATTGTGAGGAGACATTTGTACAGTATAGACCTCCAATAAAAATTTAAAAAAAGGAAGACTCCCTCCAAATGTTTCACTTCACCTTATTAATAAACGGATAAAGAAGGTCCAAAAAACTAGGAACATCTAGAACTTTCCAGTATAACCACTTCAACTCTACCTGGCAATAATCCTGGATCAGGTAGTAATGAAAGACCAGAAATCATGGCTTTGTGATGTTCACAGCACAAGTAGCTTTTGTCAATCATAGTCATAGTTGGCTGTCCCACATCATTCAGCTTTGGAGGTTGTTTCTTTTTGTCTTTTCTTTTCTTCTGTCCTGATTGAAACAATTCAAATTATTCATCCATTAAAACAGGCTTAACAAACCGGCCCAAGTTATATACGGTTACCTATTTAATAAGCTTTTTAATATTTGATTCATTAATGGCAAATGTAGACTTATCAGATGTTTGCCACAGGGATCTTAATCCCTTGGGAGTAAAGAAACCCTGAAGGTGGCCAAACACTTAAAATGTGGACGTTTAATCTGGCGAATGGACTTTAACATCCGCAGATGGATTACACTTGACAATCACCAACGTAATGTCAGATACATATCCTTGCTCCAGCAAACTAAACAGCCACTGTGTTATGCCCAGGTGTTTGCACTGAACTTAATTTTAAGCAACTACTATTCCTAATAAATTTATATACGAATACCATCAGTGTTGATGGGTACAATGCCTAAATGAGTTATTTTCTCAACAAAAGTTAACACTCAGGGACTGTATATACTTTCAATATAAGTTATATATGCCCCACATACTGCAAAGCTAAACCAATTTAAACACTTTCCTGAACATTTCTGTATTATAAACTCACAAATTTTTCTGACATACAGCACATAAACTGCAGATGAAAATCATTTCTTGCCTTTATAAAAAAGTGCCCATACATTAGAACATACCTGCTGACCGACATTCTTTGCGACCAACATACGATTGCAAAGTCCCACCTGGCCCATTCATTTTGTGAACATATGTCGCGAAGAAGAACCGGAAAGGCGGTTCATGAAGAATTTATTGAATATGGTGAATATTGAATATGGTGGGTATATAATATAGATATATATTAGAAAGTACTATGGAGAGAGATAGAGAAGGAAACCCCACCCCAGAGCTATCCCAACAACTTAAGTATTAGTCTGCTTAAGTTAATCAAAATATGACCAGAATCAGTGGCTGTAGAACTGCAGAATAGGCAGGGAGAGAAGCTGACCGGGAAGAAGCTTTAGGACGGCCGCGAGTGGTGGAGTGCTGGAGAGCCGAACTCCTTGTAGGGAGATAGCGGGACAGCAGGCGCGGGAACCGGAAGCCCTGCCCCCGCAAGTAAGGATAAGTCACGCCAAAGGGAAGATGGCCAGGGGAAGACGCTCCCGCCCCCTGGAGGACATCCAGGCCTTACCTTAAGGTAGAGGTGTCTACCTAATGCCAGTTCCGGTAGAGGCTCTGGAGGTATGCAACAGAGCATTTGGGGGCTGTTGGATCCAGTGCCATCAGAGAGCATTAAGGAAACATGTGGAGTGCCCCTCTTTCTTGCAGTGGGAAGCACATCAGAGGAGGGGGGAGCTGCCCTGGTCTGTGTGTCCAGTTGCTGTGGGAAGGGCTGGGGAGGATTACCCCCCGGCTGTTCCATGGAGGTAAGGAAAAAAAAAATTCCCAGTTTTATCCAACAGACGTGGGGGACAGCCAGGTCTGTGTGGATGTGGCGGGAAAGGCTGAAGGGTGCTACCTTCCAACTGTTCCTAGGTTATCTTGCTAGTAGAGGTAGTAGTTCATCTCCTGAGCGGACACTTGAAAAACTGAAGCAGGCTGCTGGTGCTCCAGAAGTCTGCTCCTGAAGGTGGAATACTTAACCCCTGCTGTGCCTGGGTCCCCCAAGGCTGAAAGAGAAATGTATTTTTGAAAATTAAAAGTACCTGGGGTAGGGATATAGGATTGATTATTCCAACCTCACAATATTATTTCATTGAAAAGCTACAGCACGTACAGTTTTCATTTGTCAGGTTAGTGCCCTGGGCCGTTCTATGTTAAGAATAGTGCTGAAGCACTCAGGAAGCCTGGCAAAAGCAGTTTTCTTCATGCTGTCGCTCCTAAAAAAATGAAATTGTGAGGTAGAAAGTACCAATCCTGCTTGAGGTACTTTTCATTTTAACGGTTTAAAAAAAAAAACCTTTATACACACTTTAGTTCTCCTTTAAAGGACAATTATACTTACCTCCTCCACGCTCTTTACCAAGGGAGAGGACCTAAGTCACTAAGTCCTCACCCTTGGGCTGTCTGCATTTACGCTGTTATACTTACACAGCACTGTTCCGCTCCCTCGTCCTCTTCCGCGATGGGTCCAATAGGAAGACATGCTCCTTGCAGAGCATATCGCCCTATTAGCCTTGTCGCCAACGGAGATGTGGAGGCGGAGCAGCACTGTATAAGTATAACAGGGTAAGTGGAAACAGCCATGGGGTGAGGACTTAGTGACTTAGGTCTTCACCCTTGGTAGAGAGCATGCATATAAGAAGAGGAGCGGGGAGGAGCTAAGTATATTTGTCCTTTAAGGCTGCATACACCTGGGCAAACCCTGGCTTAAAACAATGACTGTTCTAATGTTTTTTTTACTAATTTCTTATAAATAGTGTCTTTAGGTCCTATTTTTAAAAAAAGTCTGTTTTACACATTTGAAAGTGTAAAATTTGCCATACATGATAAACAAATACAATATATTAAGCAAATTAAATACAGGCACACTAATGGATTCAGTACAACTGTATATATTACAATTGCAGCTCTGATTTGCAGGTAAGAAAAAATGAAATGTGTAGCTTGTGAAAATGTCAAAATTAAAAATTTTTAAAGGGCATGTCCCCCCTTTTTTTATCTTTTGCTGTAGTGTAGGGCTCGCTCCACCAGCCCCAACCACCATAGTTATTTGTGCAGAAACTCCCCCGATCACTACTTACATTACCTCTCTTCTCTGACATTCTGTCCATGGCCCTCTGCTTGCATGAAACTTCAAGCAGGGGCCGGACCGGTATCCGCGTTTGTGATTGTCTGCCTCTCAGCCAGACGCGGCTTCCAGCTATCCAGAATGCCGGGGGAAAGAGGTAATTTAAGTAATGATCGGGGGAGTTTCTGAAGCTAGAGGGAGGGAGAGAGAAATGGGAGGGAGAGGGAGGGGGGGAGGGCTGCAGTGAGCATGGCATTTTTCTCCCGGAGGAGAGACAGGAGGCAGAGTCCTATATGGACTCTCCCAGGCTCCTGGTGGTCACTTTTTTGGACTTCTTAGGGACATTACAGGAGAACCATTTGGAGCTGGGATGTAAGGATTTTTCTACACTACACAGTGGGGCCAGTAGTGGGTTAAATTATAGTTTTGGGGGTGGACATGCCCTTTAACGAAGCACCAAAGTCCGTCCGTAAACAATGTACCATATATACTCGAGTATAAGCCAAGAAATTTTACCTTTAAAATGATCGTGAAAAACACATAGCCCTGGGAAAACAAAAGCTGTACCCTGTAACCCACCAAAATCAAGAGGATTGTGTGTGTTAGGCAATTGTTGTCCCGCTCACTCATATATCAGCCCAGAATGCAAGGGAAAGGGGGAAAAAATATCTTTAAGTATTCAGGCTGCACAGAAAGATATGCAGGGTACATCTGTGTATGGGACTTTCTATGGGGCTGTGTATGGGACTTTCTATGGGGCTGTGTATGGGACTTTCTATGGGGCTATTTATGAGGCTTTCTATTGGACTGTAAACAATGTTGAAAGCCCAATCAATTACACAGTCAAAGTTCTATATCAAGTCTCCTTATAAAGAAGGAGAGAGGAAAACAACAAAAATATGTTCCCATAAGCTTACTTTTAGAAACAAGTGACCCGGATGTAAAGACCCCCGGGTCCAGCAATCAATCTCAATAGAACTCAGAGCCCAATATCTTACTTCCTGCTCACATTCGGTGGTTCCGGTGCTGCCAGCCCCGAACCCTTCGCCTGGTCCGTATCCATAAATATAATTTTTTTTTACGGTGTGCGCTGAAAGACCCAGTTTCTGATATTTCTATTGGACTGTCTGTGGAACTATCTATGGGGCTGTGGAAGAAAGTCAACCCTCAGTTTAAACTCGAGTAAATCAGTTTTCATGGTTTATTAGTTCAAAATAATTACCTTGGTTTATATTTGGCTCAGTTTATATGCTGTAATGTTCTATTCCTACAAGTTACGCCTGCTTGTATTGACGTTTATACGACCACCATATAAAAAGAAATAACCCATCAACTCTCACCAGCGTGTGCTCTGATTGGTAGCAAACGTGCCTCAGACTGCACTATGTTCTGTGTGCTGAGAAATACAAGACGTCGGTAATTGATATTATCGTCTCCTCTAACATCTTCCACCACATAGTCTCCACTTAGCTGACTCTTACCCTGGTGCTGCACAATGCGTGCACCGAGATCTTCACCAACTGACAGGAATGGAACCTGAATGGTACATGAAATGAAATATTCAATAAATATAATAAATACAATCAATGATAAATAAGTACAGCTAACAAGTTCTAAAGTAACTCCCATTTGTAAAATCACTTTTCTCCCAAAACCCGGCAAAGATCCCCAACTACCAGAGTCCTACAGACCAATATCACTCCTACAAACACATATTAAGATCCTAGCCAGAATACTTTCCACCAGATTAAATAAAACCATCCAATACATAATCCATCCAGACCAAAATGGCTTTATGCCTGGGAAGAACACCTCCCATAACACTAGGCGCCTCTATAAGAATATACAAGCTATACACGACAACAACAACACAAGATGCATAGTAAGCTTGGATGGCGCAAAAGCATTTGACTCGGTGGAGTGGCCATTCCTGTGGCAAGTACTCCGGGGCTATGGTATTGGACCCAAATTCATTAAATGACTCCAACTCTTATATTCCCACCCCAAGACCCAAATCATAGTCAATGGAATAACCACTCTCTCCTTTGCTCTACGCACTTGCGATAGAACCTCTAGCAATAAAATTCTGAAACAATCAAGCGATCCAGGGCCTGCGAGTAGGGACCCACATAGAAAAATCAGCTTATGCGCTGACGAACACAATTTTAACCCCCCTCCCTTTACAGAGATCCAGCACAATCAAATATTTAGGAATAATTGTCTCCAAAGATCCCACAGAATACATGAACCTAAATATGGAACCCCTGATCCAGCTAATTAAACAAATACCACTGGTCAAGAGATGAATCACAACAATTCCTCAATCTGATCACACCCCTACACACCCCAAACCTTTTAAACCCACTAAATATAATATCATGTGGTGTGAAAGGCTGGCAACCAATCAAATCCTCCCCTCCTCTGCTAACCCAGGCGTTGAAGACCTGAGCCTCGCAACAGAATTTGTGAATCTGACACCTCCAGCCAAGAAACTCTTCCTGAGTTTCTCTCCATCCCACAGCCTGAAACCTGCACAACTACAGAATCAATAAACTATCACACCTGTTGATGAATGGTCAATTAAAAACATTTGATCAACTAAAGCACGAATTTAAAATACCAAATACACACTTATTTAGATATTTACAGATCAGGCACGCTTTCAATACCCAGTTTCAAGGATGTACTCTAAACTTAGATTGCAACCCACTCATAGACCTGCTCAATGCCCCAACCTCTGCGAAATTTCAAATATTCATACCCATCTCCAGACCCCCTACGCCCGCTCCCAGGCCTTCGAAAAGAAATCCACTTGGGAGGGCGATATAGGCCAGATAGAGGACGATGAATGGGAAAAGGCGTTAACAGCACCGAAAATTGCCACCCTAAAGGTGTCAGAACGGATGACAGTTGTACATTTTACATAGAGCATACCTCAGTCCAATTAGACTAGAAAAGTTTGGACAGGGAAGAAGTCCTCTGTGTCCCATGGGTAACACGCCCCTGGCACTTTCTACCACTAACTTTGGAGTTGCCCACAAATACAAGGGCTTTGGCAGCAAATTAAAAGATTTCTACGCGATCACATGGGCAGCCAAGTGGGAATGGACCCTAAAGTATGCCTACTTGGCATAACAGAATATATGGCACTAGATAAATTCACAACTATTTTTATACACGAAAAACGGTTTACTGCCAGAAAGCTGATAACAGAACACTGGATACTGCCCACAGCCCCTACTTTTACCCAATGTAAAACCCGGATAAACGCCACATTGGCATACAAAAAAATTCATATACAAAAACAGGGGGTGCCGTAGCAAGTACAACAAAATTTGGGACAGATGGGAGGTCTCCCAGTAACCTGCAACAACTGAGAATTAAACAAAACAAGGAGACGCAAGAGAGATAAGTACTCAATAAGACCTACTAAGGACCTAAGAAACAGTTTAATTTGTTAGTTAAAAAGTTGATGTTGTGATTACCCTCTTATTGGAAATGTATGCAAAAGATATGAAACCGTACTAGGTCGTGGAACACGAGCAAACATGCACGACAGTATATCGATTCTCATTAATAACGACAATGAGATGTAAAGTGGTCATATGCTGTTTTATTCTATTTATGTACACTCATCATTGTATATCAAAATGTATGTAAATGGGAGGGGCGTGGCCTGGCATGGCGTGAAGGAGGACGTATACCTAGGGAGCTACGCTCGACCCACTTAATCCTACACTAATCCTACAAAACTAAACTACCAAAAAACACCGGCAACAGCTGCCCCGGCACACCGAAGGATCCCGGGTGGAAAAACTGCCTCCTACAAGCCCACGTGACAGGTGCGCCCCACGGCTGTAAGGCCCAACACCCACCTAACCCACTCTAGCCTGACTGCAAAAACAAGAGCCTCCGCGGCAGTACACGGAGACCACCCAGACGGCGCTGCCAACCCGAGATCCCAGCCCACAAAGCAGGACACTTACCCGAACGGGGGACGGGCTTGCGTTGCAGGCCGTGTGCACACCGGACCGGAAGTGCGCCGGGCCGCATTCCCCCGACGGCGCTGGGGGTGAACCATACGATTCCGGCTGCCGGGGGGGCCAGCCCATCGGGGGACCTCCGGATCACAGGGACAGTCGCAGAAACCCAGACTGCCACTCGGGAAACATCAGCTGAGGCGAGACCTCAGCCTACTATACAGCCCCAGGTACATAGACACTGGGCCCAGAACATACCGGCTGCAAACACAGAGCCTAAACAGTCGGCTGGAAACACCACAGGGGAACCCCCGACCCAGAGAACACAGCCTACCTAGGGAAAACTCCTTACATAGGCAAAGAGCTGATCCAGACAACACCCAAAGACTGCAACACCAAATAAGACCAGCCTCCTATCACAAGACACAGATACTGTATATGCTACACGACCAGCCCCCCCAAAAAATAAAAACAGGCTGCAACTAGGAAAACTACAACAAGAAGGGCCCCCACTATCTAGCTGTACCCACAAACAGACCCAGCTTTACCTATACTGTACCTGTATACCCTGACACAATGTCACCCCCGAAAAAAGCACAAGACATGGCCCGCGGGATTGACAAATTCCTTCGCCAGACCGAACAGGAAGATACACCAGACCCAGGAGAACCAACACCAAGAGCAGCGTAGACACCACAGCCAGACACAACTACCAAGGTACTAGAGGCCATCGCCAACTGCCAGACCACTTTGACAGCCAAAATAGAAGAGGTCAAAGTAGATATCTCATTAATCCGCCAAGACCTACATACACTGCGCGACAGAGTGACAGACACCGAGCGCCGCATCAGCGACGTAGAAGACACGATCTCTCCAATACAACACACGGTGGAGGCCCAACAGGCCACAATAACTGCACTCCAGGCAAGACAGGAAGACCTGGAAAACAGGCATCGCAGAAACAACATAAGGCTAGTGGGCGTACCAGAGAAAGCTGAGGGAGCAGATCCAACCAAGTTCCTGGAACAATTCTTAATAAATACATTTGGCAGCGACAGCCTATCCAGCACATTCGTTGTAGAACGCACACACAGACTCTCTCCCAGAACACCTCCCCCCGGGGCCCCACCGCGAACCCTCATAGCAAAATTGCTGAATTTCAGAGACCGGGACACAATACTCCGCCTCACAAGGGAAAGAGGCAATATCCCTTTCCAAAACAGCACAATCTCGATCTATCCTGACTTTTCAATCGAAACACAGAAACTAAGAACAAAATTTACAGATGTCAAACGCAGGATGAGATCCGCGAATATAAAATATGCGATGCTCTACCCAGCAAAACTTCGGGTCACATCGGGCGACAAAGTGCACTTTTTCACATCTGCCGAAGAGACCTCAAAATGGCTCGACTCTAATCCCAACGTTCCACAACACCCCACTGGAACATAAACACCTATAACTCATCTCAGCTTGTTCCCACCCGTACACTACACTCCTAAACAAACACGCAGGAAAAAACCAATCCCACAAAGCAAACTACAAAAATCCACCGAGAACAGAGAGCCAGACTCATTCTTGTCCAAACCCTACGGGAAAAACTGCCCATGAACTTAACCCAAGGAACCGAAAAACACCAATGGATTACAAACGCAAAAACCTCTATGGAAACACCCCACAGGATCCTCACCCACATGCGACCTGCACTGGTAACACCCCAAGCAGCTTACCACTATCCGCAACCGCGGCACCCTAAGGATTACAAAAGTTCACGGTACAACACCGCAGGACGACACCTCTACCAACCTCCTGGAGTATATCCTCAACACCTCAATACAGAAATAAGACAACCGTGTCGGAAACGGGGACCAATACCTACCCTTGCCTAAACCTCGCAGGGGGAACCACTCATCAACCCAACCCAAGGAAGTAAACTAACTAACACCCGTGGATTACAAATACCAAAGACTCTACAGAAATACTACCTTAATCCTTAAACTCCCACGATATCCGCATCAATGGGTCCTCAAACAGTCAACCACCATCCACAAATCCGGAATCCAATGGATTACAAATAACCAGGGATTAACCTCACCAGGAGAGACTCCTACCAAATCCCTGGACTGGCATCCTTGGGACCTCACCACGAGAAAAGGGTAAGAACAATGGTAACCCCCGACCCTCGCTAACAACCGCAATATGGAACTAGCCCTAAACTTCAAATAAACATTTAATCCACTAGTCCAAAACACCCATAGACTGCATTTGCTTCTTGTCAACCACAACCAAAACAACCCCCGGACAGCCAATCATTGGTAGTGTCCTTTCCCTACTTATCCATAATATGGATCCGAGCGGACAGAATCGCTCCCTATGCCAAAGTAAACAATATTCAACTCCTCCTCACCAACCAGTCACAGCGTTAAAAGAACATCGCCCCCCTAACGCTGCTAATTAAATTACCAGGACAATTGGTACACTTAGATCGGTACCAAGACTAATACTTCCTGGTATAAAAAGTAAACTTGTTGTTTAAATGTTTGATGTTAAGAGTACAATGTTTGCACTAGTTAGAAAGTGCATGAATGAAAATATAGATGTATGGTTCACTGTTCTCTATTGTATAAAAGTTTATTGGTCATATATAACTGTAAAAAAGTCTTCTGGGATAGGTGAAGCTAGGCCCCATCCGACCCCTACCGGGTCTGGCCTCACCCACGATGCCAGGATACAATCACTTGTACAATCATACAATCACTATTAATATCCTTGCCTCTTACGTCCCACCCCCATTCAAGATGTCCTCTATACGGGAGGCACTGCACTTCCTAGCGGATTTCCCGGGGGCTCCATCTGTCTGGCTAGGGGACTTTAACATAGTTCAAAACCTTATAAGCGACAGAATCCATCCCCCCCGGATGGAGGGCCCCCGCGAGTCCACTGACCAGATTTGCCAGGCTGGTACACAGTATTAATCTAATAGATGCATGGAGACACTTACACCCCAACGAGGTTGAATACTCCTGCTTTTCTGCCTCGCAAAACACTATGTCAAGAATTGACATGATACTGGTCCAGTCAACCTTAACCCCCTACCTGACAAGCGAAATATGCTCCAAGGATTCTATCCGATCATGCCCCTTGCAGGGTAGACATCACTTGGTCGCACGATCCCACCCCGAGACCATGGAGGCTGAACCCCTTCTGGCTGACTCTAATACCAGAGGAGGACGAGTTGTCCAAAGAATGGGAACTGTTTTTTGACATTAACACAAATACAGCCAATGCAATCCAGGTATGGGAAACGTTTAAATTGCATGCATGTATAATTATGACATCTGCCATTAATAAGATTAAACACAGATCCTGTAAGATAGAGAAAAGGGCCTCATATGCTCTACAACAGGTGCACTCAACATTCATCAATAACCCCTCGATAGAAAACGCAGAAGCTCTCAAACTCCAAACCAGAGAAACAAACGAAATACTAGAGACAAAAGCTCAAAAGAAACTCCACTTTAGATCGCAGAGGCTATATGACTACGGAGAGAGGTGTGGGAGGTTGCTAGCATACCTAGCCAATAATGAACACAAACCCCCTACAGTCGTCACCCTACGAACCCCAGAGGGAACCCCGATAACCGACCCACAGGCAGTTGCCAACCAGTTTCACACATACTACAAAACACTATACTCTTCTCAACTTAACCGCACCCCGGAAGAAATAGCAACATACTTAAGCACAATTCCACTACCTCAGCTCCCACCAGACGCCTGCCACCTACTAGAGGAACCCATTACAGAAAACGAAATTAGATCTACCCTAGCTCACCTACCACACAACAAGACCCCTGGTACAGATGGATTGCCAGCAGAGTTCTACATCCACTATGCAGGCACCTTAACACCAAGACTACTCGACCTTTACAATACAATATTCACTACTTCTATACTCCCAGAATCTATGTCCAAAGCCCTCACGGTGCTTATCCCAAAACCTGGCAAAGACCCCCAACTACCAGAATCCTACAGACCAATATCACTCCTACAAACTGACATTAAGATCCTAGCCAAAATACTTTCCACAAGACTAAATAAAATTATCCAATACTTAATCCATCCAGACCAAAATGGCTTTTTGCCTGGGAAAAACACCTGCCACAACACCAGACGCCTCTATATGAATATACAAGCCAGACATGATAACATCAATACAAGATGTATAGTAAGTTTGGATGCCGCAAAGGCATTCGATTCAGTAGAATGGTCATACTTATGGCAAGTACTCAGGGGCTACGGTATCGCACCCAAATTCATCAAATGGCTCCAACTCCTATACTCCCGCCCCAAGACCCAAATCCTAGTCAATGGAACAACCTCCGATACCTTCCTGCTACAACGGGGTACAAGGCAGGGCTGCCCACTTTCCCCTTTGCTCTATGCACTTGCGATAGAACCCCTAGCAATAAAATTCCGGAATGACCAAACAATCCAGGGTCTACAGGTGGGAACCCATACAGAAAAAATCAGCCTATACGCTGAGGACATGGTACTATACCTAGCAAACCAAGATATAGCACTCCACACATCACTAGCCCTCATAAACGAACACGGCGAATATTCCGGCCTCTCTATTAACTGGGCTAAATCCCAAATTTTTCCTATAGACTCCTTCCAATATAACTCTAACCCCCCTCCCCTTACAGAGATCTAGCACAATCAAATATCTGGGAATAAATGTCTCCAAAGAGCCCAAAGAATATCTGGACCTAAACATGGAACCCCTGATCCAGCTAATCAAACACAAAACGCAAATTTGGTCCAAGCTACCCATAAGAACAACTGGACGTATCAATCTTATAAAAATGATACTCCTCCCCAAAGTCCTCTATGTCCTATGGCATTCCCCAATCCTCATCCCACTCAAATACTTCAAAGTACTGGACGCTATCCTCAGATCATTTGTGTTGGGGGCGGGAAGGTCAAAACTAAACTGGCAGACACTAAAACGCCCAACGGACTTGGGGGGCATGGCACTCCCAGACTTCCAACTTTACTATCTTGCATCCCAGATCTCACACATACACCACTGGACAAGAGACGAATCACAACGATTCCTCCATCTGGTCACACCCCTACACACCTCAAACATTTTAAATCCACTACACATAATATCATACGGCATGAAAGGCTGGCAGCCAACCACACCCTCTCCACCTCTGCTAACCCAAGCGTTGAAGACCTGGGACCTCGCAATACAACATATGAAACTGACTTCCCCGACCAAGCAAACCCCACTGTGGTTTAACCGCACTCTCCCCGAGTTCCTCTCCATCCCACAACCTGAAATCTGGCACAAATATGGAATTAACAAACTATCTCACATTCTGATAAACGGCCAGCTGAAAACATTTGACCAACTAAAACACGAATTCAAACTACCAAATACCCACTTATTTAGATACCTACAGATTAGACACGCTTTCAATACCCAGTTCCAAGGACACATCCTCGACCTAGACAGCAACCCACTCATGGACTTGCTTAATGCCCCAACCTCTGCGAAACTAATATCAAGAATATACACCCAACACCAAACCCCCCCACGCTCGCTCCCAAGCCTTTGAGAAAAAAACGACTTGGGAGGGCGACATAGGCCAGATCGCGGCAGACGAATGGGAAGAGGCGTTGATAGCACAGAAAAATGCCACCCTGAAGATGTCAGAACGGACGACACAGCTCTATATTTTACACAGAGCATACCTTGCTCCAATTAGAATAGCAAAATTCAGACAGGGAAGAAGCCCCTTATGTCCCATGTGTAACAGGGTCCCTGGCACCTTTTACCATTTAATCTGGAGTTGCCCACGAATACAAGGGTTCTGGCAGCAAATCATAAGATTCCTACACGACAATATGGGCAGTCCAGTGGGAATGGACCCAAAGGCATGCTTACTGGGCATAACAGAATACCTAGGACTAGATAAATTCACAAACATTTTTATATGCGAAACACTGTTTACTGCCAGAAAACTGATAGCAGAACACTGGATATTGCCCATAACCCCTACCTTGGCTCAATGGAAAGCTCGTATAAATGCCACATTGGCATATAAAAAATTTATATATACCAACAGGGGATGCCCTAACAAATACAACAAAATTTGGGATAGATGGGAAGACTCCCCAGAGACTTGTAACGATTAAGAATTAAACGAAATAAGAAAACGAACCACCCACATGTTTAATACAAGAAAGACAAATACTTAACAAAACCCAATAAACACCTAAGAAACAATGAACCAGATAAATATGTTTAAAACAATCAGTTAAAAGTTAATGTTTTGTTTACCCCCTCATTGAGAATATGTGTAAAAGGTATGAAGCACAATACCAGGATACGAAACAGGAATGAATAAGTATTACAATGTATTGTATAATCCAATATTGTATTGGATTATGTACACTCAACATTGCATATCAAAATGTATGTAAACAATATCTCTGCTGTATTCAATAAAGTTCCTCCATGGGAGGGGATTTAAAAAAAAAAATGTATGAAAATAATCATTCTGTCATATTTCAATAAAGTTCCTCCATGGGAGGGGATTGTAAAAAAAAAAAAAAAAAAAATCACTTTCCTCTATAAAAAGGGGAGGCCACCCTTTTAGAAACATTGGGAATTAAATGAAAGATCTGGGAATGCTAATAATAGAACCTTGATTTATTACAGAAATCTCTCCCTCCTAAAAAGTGGACAATATCTGATATCATATTTGAAGCACTCCTATACTAAAATATACACCATCATTTTCTTAATTTCAGCCTTGTAAGTAATGCAACATTCAGTTCTTCATGTTCTAAAGCAAAAATGTATAATATCATCCAATGGCAAAAAAAAAAAAAAAAATTCCAGTTCAGATGTTTGTAGTTAATGTATGAAGATATGAATTCTGGTCAGTTCCAGTGTTTTCCCTACCTGATGGTTATCTGGTAATCCCGGAGGAGCTAGTTCTAGAACCTTTGCAGACAACTCTGACTGAATACCTTTCATGTCAGTGTATTGTTGATCTCTGTGCAATGCCACAACTATAAGTCTACGGAACCCAACACTTCCTGCTAGCTGCTTACGTCCCCGCTCTGATCCAAACAGCCATTCTGTTTCTCTTCCATGAGGAACTGCAAAATACATCAAAATCAATCCACAATTACAAGCATGGGGACTGTTATTTGTAAAATTATTAAAACTATTAACAAAAATAGTATTTTTTTTCCAGTGTGAAAAATAGAAAGTAAAGAAAATCTGCTACATCACAGCATATTCCTTAAAAATACTTTCATTTTAAATCTGTAGATCGTGGGAAATCATCATTTGAAATCACAGCATTTACATCTGTCACTATCACTCTCTGTTGCAATTGTACTTCCAACTTAAAGGTGGATAAAAGGTTGCAGTGTATCGCAATGCCATCCTAAAGGGTAACTGTGCTCTCCATACAAGTGCTATCTATTTAAAGAGCTTCTCTGGATCTTAAGTTATAAGCTTGTGAAGTTTCACTTCCCAGACTGCCCTGTCTCTATGTTTGTGACAGGCATGCGTTTTAAGCTTTGTCATAAGCCCCACCCCAATAAGACCACAATAGAAGGGTCCAGCTGAAACTGGTTCTAACATTAAGGCCAAAGCTTGCAGCATATATTAACTCTGATCGAACATTTTTGGTATAGGAATCACAATATATTATCCCTTGATAAATTGTTAATATTAGAAAAGTCAGCCTGCCCCTTACGCGGGAGAGGTATGGGAATACATTTGCATGTGATAATGTTTTTATAACCTCCTTCATTTTAAAGGGTATGTCCACCCTAAAATCGATTTTTTAATATATGACTTCCCCTGTCCCCCCAGCCCCAACTGCTCTATTTATACTTTTAGAAAGTTCCCCAAACTTTACTTACCTCCCCTCTTTCCTCCGCCGCGCTGCCGGCACTCTGCTTGCGAGAAAATGCAAGCAGAGGGGCGGGACCGGCAGTCGCGTCTGTGATTGGCTGAGCGGCAGCCAATCACGGACGCGGCTGCCGGGAGTTGATTTCGGCGGGGGGGAAAGAGGGAAGGTAAGTAAAGTTTGGGGAGCTTTCTAAGAATGTTAATAGAGCGGTTGGGGCTGGGGGGATAGGGGGAATCATATGGATAAAGGGTTTTACGCTAGGGGGAGGGAATCCTGAGAGGGAGGGAGAGGGAGGGAGGGGGAGAAGGGCTGCAGTACGCATGCCAAACTTCTCCCGGAGGCCAGGTAGGAGGCAGAGTCCTATATGGACTCTGCTATCCTCCTGGTGGGCAGTTTTTGGGACTTTGGGGGGGACTACAGGAGAACCTTATGGAGCTGGGATGTGAGGTAAGGATTAAACTACAGTACATGATGGGGCCAGTAGTTGGGGGGATTATAGTTTTGGGGGTGGACATGCCCTTTAACATTGCCTGATTCTCTTTTAAGACAATGAATTTCCTCTTTTTTGCAGTATTGAATACATAGCCAGTAAAAGTGGATTGTGTTTCATACTTACTAATAAAGATGGCAAAGTGATTGGAATGGGATAGCCTAATGGTTGGGCTATCCACAATATAAAATGTGTAGCGGCTTTTCCCAGAATTCTCATTACACAAGTCTAATGAAACCTCCTCAGAACTTTGGTTTTGATTCAGTCTGTTCTTGATTAATGCATACTGTTGCCGTTCCTTTACAGCTTCCATTAAATCCTTAGGACTTGCACAATTTGCAGGCTTGACACCTTCTTCATCTGGCATTATCTCTAAAACCTGAGGGAAGCCAGGCATCTGACGAATTTTGGTCATCACAAACACAAAAACTGGCATGGGAAACTGAGTGTGATTTACAGAAGAGTTGCCCTGTTGGACTTGATGAACACGAACCATCCATCCCCCCTGGGAGAAGTGCCCAACCAGCTTCTCTAAAACATGGGCTTGGGCTAGAGAGATACACAAAAAACGGCCTCCATACTGAAGTACACGCCCAATCTCAGACATCATTTTGCCAGCTGTTTCTAGGGTTCCTTTTTCTGTATCAGTCATGATAGCATCCAGTGTCCCCTTATCCAGTACTACCTGAAAGGAAGAGTCACTAAATGTTGTCTGAGTAGCATCCATCAGCTGAAATATCATATGGGGTCGTTGACTGGAATTTCGGTCTTTCATCTGACGGATAACTACTTCACTCACGTCAATATTGGTTATTTTCTGACATCCTGCGTCATATAGCTTCTCACTCAGCTCTGAATTTCCACATCCAACAACCAGTACCTGAAAAAAGATACGAGTTTGATGAATAAAAAAAATAAGCACTAGTTTATCTACTAGTATCTAGGGTGGATAAACAATAACAAAAGGACTAAAGTAATATGGAAAAGTATTCAGCATCAAACTGAATGGCTTAATTAGGAACAGTAAACCTAGGTAAATGCACAACTAAAAACGCTATGTAGCTGATATTACCTAAAGATAAGGCACAAGTGCAGCACCCCATAATATTGACCTTCTCTCAAATATTACCAAAAACGAAAAAAATTATCCTTCCAAAACAGCAATCAGACTGGGAATACACAAATAGTGCAGAAGTACTATAAAGACTATTAAAGGAGAGCTGCAAAGCAATTATTATTATTGTGGATTTATATAGTGATATGTGCCAACATCTTCTGTAGTGCTTTACAATTACTGTTTACATTAACATTTGATACATGCAACCTATCAATATGTGTTTATTATTGTGGGGAACCGGAGCTAGAATAGGGCAGCATAGCTATTGCTGTGAAAGCAACAAGAGAGATTCACAGTCGATATTTTGATATTAAAGGAAAACTGTTGTCCAAAAATGACTTTAGGTAAATGGATAGGAATTGCTCTCCTGAGAATTTTTGCAATGTATTTTCATTTTCATTTCATAGTTTTGAAAATATTTACATTTTTGTGTGTGATATGGCAGCAGCATCACCAGGTCCCCTGCACTTATTGCTTCCTGCTCTGAAACCACGTCAGTCAATCTGCCCTGTGTCTCCTCCTCCCCTTGCAGCCTCCCTGGTACCTCCCACTCACGGACCAAAAGGTCCTTCCAGTTGCAGGCACCCCTTGGCCCATTCTCTTACAGCCCCATGTTGCCCTGCCCACCCACGGGTGCCTAAGCCCTGCCCACTAGCTGGTGCCCAAGCCCCACTCACACGCACGGGTGCCTAAGCCCCGCCCACTCACGGGTGCCGTGGGGACACTCAGGACCCCCCCCCTACTGAAAACTCTGTGGAAGTAGAGGGAGAACTCTGCCTGAAAAGGCTGTTTTCACATAGTGGGAGGGAAGGGCTGTAGATTCCCTTACATACTCTGTCAGGACACACAGCAGAGAGGAGGAGAGACTTCCTGTCTCCCTCACACAGAGGGAGTCTGAGGATGTGCTCGCTGGCGGCACTGTGCAGGAGAAGCCTTAGGAATGTCACGTCAGCCTCTCACCCATTAAATATTCTTTTCAGTCATTTCTTTATATCTTGGGCTGTGCAGCACGTAAAGAGGTGGTTGATGGCTCGTTTTAAAGGTAGGAAATTGGCCTTTAATTTAAACGCAACTTGTTTGGAGACCACAGTTCCCCTTTAAATACAAATCAGCTACTTGGGAGAGTGACTGCTGCTAGCTGTAAATAGCTCTTTGCATTGGCTTGAACAGAAGTGCAGTTGGAATGGTCATAGTGAACTTAAGTCTAAATTAAATGTATGTTAACTGATCTCTCCATAGTATACAAAATTATTGTAGTGCCATATTAGTCCTATATATAGATGTTAAAGAATAAAGAGTACTGTGATACTTTTTCTATGGACTAACAGTTTATTGAGTACTGCTCTGGCCTAATGAAGAGGGTATAGTCCATAGAAAAAGTATCACAGTACTTATTTAGATGTTATTTTTTTAACATCTCAATCCATAGGGAACTATAAACAATATACCTTCCAAAATAATTTGTAGATTCCTCCCTCTCTGCTTGTCCTTGGCTGCATCTGCATTGACTTGCATGTATTTAATGTCAACTCTAGCTTATATCTCCATCCATTAGAGATAGAAACAAACATTCTAAAACTAAAAACTGAGGCAAAAAACTATGTGCTGCCTGTCTCTCTCTGCACTTCCTCAGGCAAACTCCTATCCACCATAAATGATTTAATGGATTCCTCTCTCAAGGATTTTTCCATGTTATCCCAGGTATCAAATATGATACAGTCAGCGGGCCCTAGTGGAACAACAACATCAACATCCCTCCTTCATCATTTCAGGACAGACAGACCTTGGAGAAGTCACAGATGGGGATAGAGGTTCCATAATGGCAGAAGCTTATCCAGAACCATCCCTTACTCATGAAGCCTTAGGCAATCTGATTTCTAAGATGAGAAAGTCCCTGCTCATTTCTGAGCCTTCCATTCCTTCTGCCTCGGATCTGATGATCCAAAAAACAAGATGAATCAATTTCCTTCCATGTCCATTAACTCATCAAGGACATTATTAAAAAAAGAGTGGGATTTTCTCAATCTCAGAATTTCAATAATACCTACCCTATCAAGCAGACCGACTATTCGTTCTGGGACAACCCTCCAAAAATAGATACATCTATCATCAAGACAGCAAGATTTACTTCATTGGCTACTGAGGATTCCATTATCCTTAGAGACCCCATGGACAAAAGAGAAGAATCTCTTTTAAAAAGAGTTTATCAACTCTCGGGAACTGCTTTAAGACCTTCTATCACTATTACCAGCTTTGCCAGTTCAAACAAAATCTGGAATCAATTCTCCAAGAGATGAACTTCTATTGATGCTCAAAGACATCAAGCTATCAAATGAATTCAATTCTGAGGAATCAATGGATTCGATCAAATTGACTGCCTAAACCATGAGCTCATCTGTAGTAGCCAGAAGAGCTATCTGGCTCAGGCAATCGAAGGCAGATGCTAATTTCAAACAAGGCCTAAAGTCTCTTCCCCATGATGGAGGGCTTCTATTTGGAAGCAAGTTAGAAGATGTTATTGAAAGGAACTCCTCCAAAAAGAGTTTTCCCTCAACCAGTGAAGCAAGCCTATGGAGTGTCAGCGCAAAAGGTTGAAGGGAAGCACACTCAAAGTTGCTTTCAAACAATACATTTTTTCAGTGCTGAAAACCGTATACACAATGTTTCGGGGGGTCTTGGTTCCCTTCCTCAGGTGTAACCAAACACTACAACATACAAACCATTTACAATGACATCATTGTATCAATTGGTAAAAACTCCACCCCCTATCACAGGGGATTCCAAAAAAGTGCCAGTGCAAAAAAAGTGCAGCATTATCAAATAATCAAACAATTACCATGGTCACAAAGTGGTCCTTCATACAATGTCTATATAAAAAATGCAAAAAATTTATACAATAAAAACATCATAATTCAATATTTAAGTGCATATGTGGTAATGTGTTCAATAATATGTAAATAAAATACTAAAAAGTTTAAAAATTTTGTCTTGAGTCTTTCTTAATTATTTAATCATAATCCAAGGGTTTTAATTGCAACAAAAGGTAATACAAAACTCAATATCCAAGAAAACATTCTTGAGGAACAGAACTTCTTTTGAAGTCTTTATGATCAATTCGTAGAAGGATCCACTAGATGGCATGTGATCCCCTTGTACATATATAAGTATACGGTTGTGAATACGGTTTTCAGCACTGAATAAATTGTTTGAAAGCATCTTTGAGTGTGTCTCCCTTGATCCTTATATGCACTGATATCTACCCTCAACCAGACCCCAAAGGAATTTTTTTCCTTCATCATCTTCAAACCTCAGAGATGCGAGGCAATACATGTCTGGAAAGCCTTTGCTCAAAGAGCCTCTTGGAAAGCTCACCCCTCAGTCCTTTCGTGGAAAAGGAGCCAACATCAGATCCCATCCTTTTTTGAAGGTCAGGGAGCCCACCTATCAAAAGTGTGAGGCAGGCTATCCCTCTTCTACAGGGATTGGGCTCAAACAACTTAAGACACATGGGTCGTTCAAATTATCAACCAAGGCTATCGGTTAGAGTTCCCCTCGCAGCTGCCTCCAAACAGGTTCATCCATTCAAACATTTCCGTTCTCAAAAGGCTAGGAAATCCTTTAATTCAGTCCTGCATTTTTTACTAAAGAACATTATAGAAAAAGTTCCTGCTTCCCAGGCCTCAGGAAAGGCCTCTATTACCCTCTTTTTCAAAATGAAAGACAGGAGAATTCAGACCCATACTCAACCTCAAATACCTCAACCAATTTCCTCAAACAAGGAAATTCCGAATGGAAACGCTAAAATCTGTCACCATTCAACTGGACAAGCAGAATTAGAGCTAAAAATATATATCAGAGACACATACCGTATATACTAGAGTATAAACCGAGGTACCTAGTTTTACCTAAGAAAGGAGGAAAAAAGAGTGACTCGAGTATAAACCGAGTGTGTAACCCCTACTAGTATTTGCCACTTAAGATGTTTGGAAACTACAACTTCCAGCATGCTTTAATTGCTGGGAGTTGTAGTTTTCAAACATCTGCAGAAGCCAATACTTGCAAATAGGGGTAAATCCTCCTTTATTTGTGCATACAGTATGCACAAATGAAGGTTTTACTCTTATTTGTAAATATTGTGTGCCCTGGTGTCCCTGTTGTATTCTCCTACCTTGTCCGGCGGCCGCTCGCTCCACATCCTCTGCGCTTCAGGATGATGTCACTACTCAGCGCCGCAAAGTGAGAGGCGCCGGGTAGTGACGTCATCCGGAAGCGCACTGAGGATGCGGATCGCACGGCCGCCAGACAAGGTAGGAGAAAGAAGCCACTCGAGTATAAACCGAGGTAAGATTTTCAGGCTTTTTTTAAAGCCTGAAAACCTCAGTTTATACTCGAGTATATACGGTACTTAAAAATAAACCACAAGAACTACAGGAACTTCCTTTGATTCTGTGTCAGACAAACTCATTACCAATACAGGGCTCTTCCCTTTGGTCTAGCTACTGCTCCACAACTTTTTTTCAAAGTGTTGGTTCCTCAGATTGTCCATCTTTGCATACAAAATATACAGGTGTACGCTTACCTAGATGACATCTTAATAAAAGCCAGATCTAAATCCATCCTCAAGGATCACTCTCAAAACTCTTTCATGTTTAGTCAATCACGTGTGGATTATAAACAAGAAGTCATCCCTCCAGCCAGTTTAATGCTTTCAGTTTCTGGGGAACGTGATATTATATCCTCCCTGCATGAAAGGAGTATTCTCTCTTCCACATCAACTGCGTGGATGAGCCAGCACATTCTTGGTAAACTGACCGCCACCCTAGACTCGGTGAAATGGGCCATGGTTCACATTCATTCTTTTTCAAAGATCATCTCAAAGAAAATTCTCAACTGGGTGCAAGCTCACCTATCCAATTTAAAAGGGCATGTCCACCCCTTTTTTCATTTTTTTCTGTAGTGTAGGGCTCCCTCCCCCAGCCCCAACCGGCATAGTATTTTGTCTAAAAACTCCCCCGATCTATACTTACTTTACCTCTCTCCTCCAACGTTCTGTCACGGCCCTCTGCTTGCATGAAACTGCAAGCAGGGGGCTGGACCAGCAACAGCGTCCGTGATTGGCTGAGAGCTTCCGGCTGCGCAGAACGCCGGGGGAAAGAGGCAAAGTAAGTACAGATCAGGGGATTTTTTAGAGAAATAACTATAGCGGTTGGGGGTGGGAGCCCTACACTACAGAAAATAGTATTGTAGCTAGGGGGAGGGAGAAAGAAAGGGAGGGGGGGGGGGGGGGAGTGCTACAGTGAGCATGACATTTTTCTCCTGGAGGAGAGACAGGAGGCAGAGTCCTATATGGATCCAGTGTCCTGGATTTGGAGGGACAATACAGGAATGGGGATGTAAGGTAAGGATTTTACTACACTACACAGTGGGGCCACAATTATGAGAAATAAAGGTCTTTCAGATGGCCCCATATCAACCCTTCTAGCAGCTAGAAAACCATATACATCTGCAAAATACTACAAATCTGGGAGAGTATTTTGCGATTGGTGCACCTCTAAAATCTTGACCCTTTACTTCCCTCTGTAGAAACTATCACAGAGTTTATTCAGTCTGGACTTAAAGGGTATGTCCACCCTTAAATCAAACTTTTAATATAGGCTTCCCCCTGGTCCCCCAGCCCCAACCGCATAGTTTTTATTTTAAGAAAGCCCCCCAAACTCTTACTTACCTCCCCTCTTTCCTCCGCCGCGCTCCCGGCCCTCTGCTTGCGAGAAATGCAGAGGGGCGGGACCGGCAGCCGCGTCTGTGATTGGCTGAGCTGCAGCCAATAACGGACGCGGCTGCCGGCAGCTTACTTCAGCGGAGGAAAGAGGAGAGGTAAGTAAGAGTTTGGGGAGCTTTCTTAAAATAAAAATTATGCGGTTGGGGCTGGGGGACCAGTGGGAAGCCTATACTAAAAGGGTTAAATGCTAGGGGGAGGGAATCGGGAGAGGGAGGGGGAGAAGGGCTGCAGTACGCATGGCAAAAATCTACCTGAGGCCATGTAGGAGGCAGAGTCCTATATGGACTCTGCTAGCCTCCTGGTGGGCAGTTTTTGGGACTTTGGGGGGGGACTACAGGAGAACCCTATGGAGCTGGGATGTTAGGTAAGGATTAAACTACACAACATTGTGGGGCCAGTAGTTGGGGGGATTATAGTTTTGGGGGTGGACATGCCCTTTAAAAAACATCTAAGCAAAGCCAGTTTGAAATCTCATGTGTTGGCCATATCAGCCATCACCAACACAAAATGGGCCTATGACCCACTCATAATCCGTTACTTTCAGGGAGATCGCATATACATCCTCAAATCAGACAGAGTACCTCCTTGAGATCTCTCTTTGGTTCTCCACTACTTACAGGAGCCTCCATTTGAGCTTCTGGGAAATTGTTCCATGAAACAGCTAACTACAAAGATGCTATTCCTTTACCTCCGCATGGATAGCAGAAATTAAGAGTCTCTGAGCCTTTCACAAGTTTTCTACATGACAGAGTAATGCTTGGGCCAGGCCACACATTCCTGACTAAGGTAGTATCCAAATACTATATCAACCAGAATATCATCCTTCCAACCTTAAGTTCTTCATCTAAAGGGGAGGTTCAACCTTTTTCCCATTCACTTAATGTAAAAAGGAACTTGAGAGTCTACATAGACAAAACAAGAGATTTTTGTGGAACACATGCACTATTCATTCTGTTTTCAGGCAGTCGTAGAGGACAACAACCAGCCAAGTCCATGCTAGCTACCTGGCTCAAACAGTGTATAGAACAAGCATTTCATGGCAAGGCAGAGCCTTTACCTGATATGGGCACAGCTCACTCTTCTCTATCCACATTCATCAAACATTACAAAATTGACGTTGATTATTCAGATCAAGCTTCTTTTGGTTCAAAACTCGTCTTCTGCTGCACCCAATTAAACTTACATAAATATATTTTGCATCATTTCTGTCTCCTGCCCAGTTATTAAGCTTTTCAAATCCCCTAGATCATCACGGACGTGCAAGACCAGGGAAAAAACTGAAATTTTAGCACTGCTTACTGCAATTTTCTTTTCCCTGGTTCTTACGCGGCAGAGGTTAACATTGGGTTAATTCCCACTTTACTTGATTGACAGGCAGGCCCCTCCCTAAAATAAATTCTGGCGCTTGCTCCCTTTCTGTGTCTTTTTTCTCCTGTACTTGCAATACAGGTGGCTCCCCCTTACACTCAGGTCTCTAAGCCTCTCTCTTCCCTGCTGCCGAAGGTGTACCTACATGGCCGACCATGTCGCGTCCAAGACGTCACTGCATCACTTTCGGTCTCGCGGGAAATTTTAAATATCGGCACTTGCTGCTCTCCCTCTCTCCTGCTCCTCGTTTGTGCATGGGAAGAGAATTTTTGCATGGGAATTTTTGTGCTGTAGCTGCCCCTGCTGTGTGCCATATTTTTAAGTATGGTGTTCACTCTGCCTCTGTGCCTCCCTTCGGTACTAGGCCCCAGGCTGTCTCCTTTGGGTCCTAAGGCTACTATGTTTTCTCCTTAGGTGCCTGCCTGCCATGAGCTCTCACAAAAGGAGTTCGGATTTCAGGGGGTGAGCATTTATTTTTTTCAGAGTGACTCTGTCTTCGTATATTTTTCAAGTATTTTATTTATTTATTTTTTTGATAGCTTCTCATCCAGACACAGAGAGGACAGAGAACATGATTATCTCAAAGAACGCAGGATGGAATGCACCATGTGTGACAAGCCAGCCGCTCATCATCAAAAATTATGCAATTCATCTCAAGATAAACCGCTTTCCTCCATGATGGATTCTTCCTTTACCAAATTTTCTGAAACCATGATGACCCAAGTTTCTGCTATGATAAACTGCCAACCTGTTTATATTCCACAAGCTAAACCTACCCAAGAATCAATCTTGGAATTGGGAGAAATCACAGACCGAGAATCAGATGAGGAAAGATCCAAAAAGACAACCTACTCACGCATGAGGCTCTAACTGCCTTAATTTAAAAAAATGAAAAAATCATATCTGACCCTCCACCATCCGAATATTCAGATCTCATGTTCGTTAAAAAATATCAGGATTCCGGTTCCTTTCATGTACATGAACAAATCCAAGAGGTCATCAAGAAAGAATGGGAAACTCCTGACAAAAATATTTTGCTCTCACAAAGCTTTTATAAAACCTATCCCATTCACCCTTCAGATTCAGCACTTTGGGATGAATGTCCCAAGGTAGATACGGCAATCATCAAGACAAATAGGAGAACAGCACCCGCCACAGATGATACAGTAGCCCTAAGGGACCCCATGGATAGGAAGGAAGGCTCGCTTATTAAAAGAACCTACCTTCTTGCGGGTGCATCCATTCGCCTGTCATCAGCCATTACTAGCTTTGCCAGAGCTAACTAGCTAGCTTTTCTAGCACTACATTTAACTAGCTTTTCAAGAACTACATTTCAAGTCCAGTTGATCTAATTGAATACAACAGATATACCATGACCTGGATGAATGAGAACCTTCACAAGCATAACAAGGTTTGTATTTCTGACTTAGAAGAGGCCATAAACAACGGTACTCCAAGAAACGAACTACTAAAGAGTCTTTCAGACATCAAGTTAACTAATGAATTTATGTCCGAAGCATCGATGGACTCAAATTATCCTCCAAAATTATGGGGTCTGCTGTGGTCACCAGGCGTGCCTTATGGATCAAGCAATGGAGGGCTGACAGCCATTCTAAACAGAGTCTCGCAAGTTTTCCTTTTGAGGGTAACCTGCTTTTTGGACCCAAACTGGAAGAGCTGATTGAGAAGAATTCTAACAAGAAAAGTCTCCCTCAACCCAGAAGCTTCTGAACCCCAACAGCTTCTACTTCAGGTCTACCCCAGTCATCGTTTAGGGATCAAAGGCAATTGAGGAACAACAGATCTCTCCCCAAAGAGGATCTTGGAGACCTTTTTAGCAGCAGTCCTTTCGTGGCAAACCCATTCCCTCAAAAACAAGACCTCTTTGAAGGTGCGCGAGCCCAAACCCCAAAAGGTAGGAGGCAGACTTTCCCTTTTCCCAGAGGCCTGGGCTCAGTCCACATCAGATTCCTGGGTCCTGAAAACTATCCATCATGGTTACAGTCTAGAATTCACTTCTTAACCGACTCAATCTATTCACCCAGTCAAAGTTTCCCCAAGTCAAGTCTGATCAGGAGGGAACTTCAAGTATTCCAACTCCTCCTCAAGAACAATATCATAGAGGAAGTGCCTGCCAGGGAGAAGGGACAGGGCATCTACTCTCCCATATTTCTCAAGAGGAAAAAATCAGGAGAATTCAGGCTGATATTAAACCTAAAGTTCCTGAAAGAATTCCTCAACATTTGCAGATTCAAAATGGAATCCTTAAAGTCAGTCACTATCCAGCTCCAGCAGGGCGACTGGTTAGCGACGATAGACATAAAAGACGTCTACCTTCATGACGCTATCCGTCAGGAAAACAGGAGGTTCTTGCGTTTCTACATCATGGGAAATAACTTCCAATACAGATGCCTACCCTTTGGCCTAGCGACAGCTTCAAGGGTTTTTACCAAAATTTTGATTCCCATCATAGCCCATTTAAGATCTTTGGGACTCCATATATTGGCCTACTTAGACGACATTCTGATCAAGGCTCACAACTCATCCACTCTCCAGCACCACATTCAAATTACCCTCTCTTGTCTGCAAAGCCATGGGCGGATTATCTGGGGAAGCTCATCTCCACACTGGAATCCGTTCAATGGGCCATGAATCATATCAGAATCTTTCAAATCTCCTTCCTAAACCAGCTTCACTCGAAGAATCAGAACCAACTGATCACCCTTGCATCAGAAGTCATCAAAGATCTGAAGTGGTGGACAAAGAAAGAAAATGTTCTTCCCATCTCCTTAGAAGTCAGGAACTGGATATCTGTCACCACAGATGCCAGTCCCCTAGGTTGGGGTGCGACCTGTGGGAAACAGGTGGCTCAGGGGACGTGGAACAAGAAATAGAAATCAGCACCTCAAAACCACAAAGAAATGGTGGCAGTATTTAGGGCCTTCAAGGCATTTCAATTCCAGATAATAGGGAAATCCATTATGATCCGATCAGACAATTGTGGCTTATATCAGGAAGAAGAGCACTCGCAGTCCCACAATGTGGAACATCTCTAATGTTCCACAAACTAATCCGGACTTCAGCAGAACTTCACCTCAAAGATCTATCAGCATCTCAAATCTCAGGACCCAACAACTTGAGAGCAGACTTCCTCAGCAGGAAATCTCTCCTTCCGGGAGAATGGCGTCTCAACCCTCAGGTGTTTCAATCAATTTGCGACATCTGGGGGATGCCACTCTTAGACCTTATGGCCAGCAGGGAGAATGCTCAATTGGAGAAGTTCATATCCAGATTCCCAGATGACCGAGCAATAGCCACAGATGCTCTATCAGTCCCCTGGGGTCTCCAGATGTCCTACATCTTTCCCCCCATTCACAGAGTTCTCAAAAAAAACAGGGATGAGAAGGCCAACGTCATTGCCATTCTACCCTGGTGGCCTCGGAGAACATGGTTTCAGTGGGCTCTCCAACTATCAATCTGCCCTGTCATCAGACTACCTCTGAGGGAAGACCTTCTACTTGAAGGTCCAGTCCTCCACCCGGCCTTGAAGACATTATGCCTAGCGGCCTGGCGATTGAAACAAGATCTATGAAGAAAAGAGGACTTTCCAATCAAGTCATCCAAACTCTTCTGGCGTCCAGAAAAGGGTCAAATACTACAAGGTACTATAAAATCTGGAAAACATTCAGTGCCTGGAACAAAGCAAAAGGTCTATCTCCCCTTTCTACTTCAGACAAGATCATAATTGAATTTCTTCAAGATGGCCTCGATAAAAATCTTTCCTTAGCATCCCTCAAATCCCAGGTTTCCGCTTTATCGGATCTAGATCCCACCATAATCCGTTTTTTCCAGGGAGTCAAACATCTAAACCAACAAATTAGATCCAAGGTACCCCCTTGGGACCTTCCAACAGTTCTTCAGGCTCTCCAGAATCCACCGTTCGAACCAATTTCTTCTTGCTCCATCAAAGATTTGACCCTCAAAACCATCTTTTTAGTAGCCATTACCTCGGCAAGAAGAGTCTCAGAAATAAGAGCTCTTAGAGCATCTCCACCCTTCATTACCTTTCTTAATGACCGGGTCGTCCTCAGAACTGATCCATCTTTCTTACCAAAAGTTGTATCCTCATTTCATCTCAACGAGGACATTATCCTCTTAACACTAGTAGCCTTAGATGACTCCGACCTACCAGAAAGACCCCATCCTCTAGATGTGGGCAGATGTCTTAGAACATACTTGGAGAGGTCGGCAGATTTCAGACTGTCTGATTCTCTGTTCATTCTTCACACTGGCAACAAGAAAGGACTTCAACCTACCTCATCTACCATCTCAGCTTGGATTAAAATCTGCATCAAGCAGGCATATACAAACATGTCTACAGCTCCACTTAATCAGGTTACAGCACACTCAACCAGATCAGTGGCACCTTCTTGGGCCTTCTCCATCCGAGCATCAGTAGAAGAAATCTGTAAAGCACTTACCTGGAGTTCCATGAGCACCTTTATTAATCACTATAACCTGGATGTGTTTTCTTTCTCTCAAGCAGACTTTGGCAAAAAGTACTAAACCGGACGCTTAATTTAGACACTGGGGACGCCCAGTGCCATATAAATGGCAATGGGCGTCCCCCGTGTCTAAATTAAGCGTCCAGTTTAGTAAAGCAAGAAGTAAGTCTAGCAATCGAAAGTCAGCAGATGATATCCTACACTGGGGTATATCAGAACTGTAGTTATTGATCCCTGTTCCTTAAACAATCTAACCGATATACTACTATTCTCCAACGCATTCGGGACTTAGGTGAGAAGCCAGGACCTCTAACGGGACGGACCACACTCTTAACCCGACTCCACGATACTGGATCATTGCCGCTCCTATGTCAATCTTTGAGGATCTTGTCTCTACTCCTTGGTTCCTCCGTTTGCCACGCTATGTTGTTACTAAACACCGGTAGTCTCACCAACTCCATGAACCTACGCGCGTTTCACCAGTTGCGCATATTTGCGCTATGGCTTCTTCAGGAGTTGGCGAGACAACCGATGTTTAGTAAAGGAACAACATAGCGTGGCAAACGGAGGAACCAAGGAGTAGAGACAAGATCCTCAAAGATTGACATAGGAGAGGCAATGATCCAGTATCGTGGAGTCGGGTGAAGAGTGTGGTCCGTCCTGTTAGGGGTCCTGGCTTCTCACGTAAGTCCCGAATGCGTTGGAGAATAGTAGTATATCGGTTAGATTGTTTAAGGAACAGGGATCAGTAACTACAGTGCTGATATACCCCAGTGTAGGATATCATCTGCTGACTATAGAATGCTAGACTTACTTCTTGCTTTACTAAACCAGACGCTTAATTTAGACACTGGGGACGCCCAGTGCCATTTTATATGTGTATATTTATAGGAATTCATTGGATGGTGGTTATGCTGCTATATTATATTGATGTATAACTTATTTGGTTATGTAGTTGGAGGTTTATAAACAATTGGATGCCAATAAACGTATATTTGGAAATGTTGGACCTATATGAGTAGTGCCTTATTTTTTGAGGGGCTTGTTTCTGAGGAGCCGCTCTATGGCCCCCAAGTAGGTTTGTATTATATAATACCCTTTAAGGCACCGCTAAATTTGTAGCGCACATATGGTCCTGTTGTAGATACTGTGACTGTGCCACACCAGAATAAATTATACCCCTCAATACTAGACCTGTAACCAAAAATTCTTTTTAATATTAATTAATTGTCTTAGGCTGGACAATTGATTTATTTTTATTATGTTTATTCAATGTCAATTAAATTATTGAAGTTGATTTTGAATAACACTTGACAAAGAACCCTAGTGGTTGTAAACTTGTATTGTGGCAGTTTAGCACATTCAATAAACACCATTTGGGTTGTACTAAAGGCTCGTACACACGCTCTATTTTCGAGGGAGGCATCACCCACGACGACAGAGTGGTAAACCCGCCGAACACCCTTTTCGGTCGAGAATCATCCGTGTGTATGCACTCGGTCGGGGGTCATTCGTTGATCTGTCTGGCGTTGCAGCGATTCCTATATTCAGAAAAAATCGCAAGAGCAGAAAAATTGTGCAAGTCTGGCCTAGCCCTGAGGATCCCTGCAATAAATGATTGACAAGGTGTCTGCTGTAATCAGTCAGTAAGGATAACCCACCAACCTTGTCTTTGGGTTTGATGTATTTATGCAGCAGCCCACAGAGCTCCAGGTACCCTCCATACCACTCAAACGCTCGGTCACCCCGCCGTCTGAAGAAATGTTCCCAGTACTCGGGAGAAGCGAATTCCTTTGAGCTCTTGGGGAGCAGATTCATCTCTGACTAATGACACATGTGAGCAAATGTCTTCCGGGTGGAGAGTCTTGTGGAAAGGTTCCAAATCTGCGTTCCAGAGCGACTCTCCTGTGATTGGTTGTCGCTGTAGTAGGGCAGAAGGTCACGTGTCTGATCCCACCCCCATTGCTGATCACCATGGCCGGACCGGCTGGTAGGAGCATCGTGTTTGTTACCGGGAACGCGAAAAAGTTAGAGGAGGTACCGAAACGCATTGTGGGGATTTGAGTTCTTTAACCCCAGAGGGTTCCTGCTGCTCTACTGATAGTGTTGGACCATGTGGTGATTGTGGGCATGGTACATTAATGGGGTTATGTCAGGCATAGACAACCAGTAGATATTTTGAAAACTACAACTCCCAGCATACACTGCAGAGTTCTTGTAGAGGAACTTTGGGAGTTGTAGTTCTAAAACATCTGGAGAGCTACTGGTTGCCTGTCCCTGGGCTATGTACTGAGAGCTTCTATCGCTCCAATGTAGCTAGCCATACACGGGCAGATGATCTTCTGATGAGATTTCCGCCCATCCCAATAACAAGATCCGGCCGATTGTCGGCAGTGAAATTCAGACAATACCCAGTATCAGCAAATCCTATATAATAAAATGCAAGTGTGCGTCCTGCAGTTACCTCTTTTTGCCACTTGGTGTGCATTCTATTCCTCAGGCTGCTTCTATTATTTCCCTCCAGGCAATTACAGAGTGCATTGACACTGCCCTAGCTCCCCCGCAGCAGCCTCTAAGCCCCTTCATTTCCTTTCGTGCAGGAAAGTCTTTTACTGTGCGGCATAATTTACATCCATCAGCACACCTTCATGGGCGGAAGTAACACACGTGCCGGTTGATTATGCGCGTGCGCGAGCATTGTCATGGTAACTGTTTAGACGCGCTGGTTGATTATGCGCATGCGCGAAACTAGCGTTGTCATGGTAACTGTTTAGATGCGCCGGTTGATTATGCGCGAAAAGCGTTGTCATGGTAACTGTTTAGACGCTGAAGCGTATGGATGGCTGCACAGTCCCTGCTATTTCCAGGTTAGCAAGTTCGATAGCGTAACAGTTAAAGAGACAGAAGACCTCTTTAGAGAACAAAGGAAAAGGACAGTTAGCTTATGGAGGGCTGAGGGAAAACCGTTCTATCTAAAGTGTATGGACAGGGGCTGAGGGGAAAAGGTCCCTCCAAAGTGTATGGACAGGGGCTGAGGGGGAAAAAAAGTCCCTTCAAAGTGTATGGACGGGCTGAGGGGAAAAAAAGTCCCTTCAAAGTGTATGGACAGGGGCTAAGGGAAAAAAAAGTCCCTTCAAAGTGTATGGACGGGCTGAGGGAAAAGGTCCCTCCAAAGTGTATGGACAGGGGCTGAGGGGAAAAAAAATCCCTTCAAAGTGTATGGACAGAAAAAGAAATGTTTCTACACGTGTATTCTAGCGCCCGTTTATGTAACAGGCTTAATGTCTAGTGTTGTTATAAAGGACATGAGCCCCAAACTAAAATTAACTTTAAACTAACCAACCCCCAATACCTAGACCTTGCTGGGTTAAAAAGTGCGTACAAGGCTTCTAAATCACGGACACCGATACGAATCTGGTCTCTTTTGTTGCTGCTGGTGAACAGAAAAGTCACGCAGCTGCAGAGAGCTTTGAAAACGAGTCCGGGTAAGTATATGTAGGAGCAGGGCCACATTTACACTTCAGGAGCCTGGCGCCCTTAGCCCCACCCTAAAACACAGACCACACCCCTAAACCACACTTCTTTTTTTCTTTTTGGGGGAAGAAAATAGACTATAAAGGGGTTGGATTGGTGGGAGGAGATTGACAGCTGCCCCTCCAACCTCAGGCACGTGCCTAATGGTAAATCTGGCCCTATGTTGGAGCCTTATTAACCTAGCAAGGTCTAGGTTTTGGGGGGTGATTAGATTAAGATTCATTTTTACTGTAGGGGTGGACATACCTTTTAATACTCCTTTAATTAAATATCCTAAAAACATAATAAATTGCCTTTAAATTCCAAGCATGCTAAGAAAAATTTGCCCCTTCCTTTGTGATTCTTTAATAGGTCATTCAGATCCTTGGAGACAAATTTCCATGCAAATTGGTGGCAAAGAAAATAGACTGTAAGTAGTAGATCAATTTAACAATACACTACAATCTGTACAATGGTTTATAGTTAATTACATTCATGTTGGTCATGATAATCTTTTTATATAGTGCCAGAATATCAGGGAGAACCAGATGAGATTTCAATACAAAAATGCAAAGAAGCTGTAAAACAGGTAAGCAGTTCTGTATGATGTATGGTCCTTGTGCAGTAAATTAAAACATTGTTTAGTTTTTCTGTTATTACATTTTTGTACCACTTAAGTATTGATTTTTGGATGAGAGGGGGTAAAAATGACCTCTAACAAAACAACATGTTCTCCCCAATTACTGCTACTTAATCTGCAAAAGTTTTTGTAGGGGGTGAACTAGAAAGGTCACATTTTGAAAAGCATACGTCATGGCTGCACAAACCTCTATTCAGTGGCGTAACCAGACATCACTGGGCCCCCCTGGAAAACTATAATACTTCCCCTATCTGTACTTACAGTGGTTTTCTGGGGGGAAGCTATATCTGTCATAGGAAAAATACATAGATAAGGGGCCCCCTGCGGTTGAGCTGATCATGTAGTCTAAAGTAAACTGCATGATTGCTCACGCTGAAATGTTTGTTAATCAGTAGTCTGACAGTCTGGATGGTAGGTCTGAAATTGGAATGAGTGTACCCAGACTAACCATATGTAAAAAGGGGTGGACAAATTATTAATGGAAGTAGTAGGCAGACCACTATAGTAGCCAATTTAGCTTGTCTAGGTCACCTGTTCCATACATTGATAGGAACTACTTTAAATAGAATTATACTCCTCCATTAACTGACTGTTTTATGGCAATAACTGTCAGTTTTTAGGCTCCTCTCCCTCCTTCATTAAAGGGACAGTTCAGTGGAAATTATCAAAACTTGTTAAATTGTTAGTTTGTGTAATGCATACTTAGCTATTCTACATATTCTCTCCCATTTTAAAAAAAATCAGTTGATTTCATACCCTTTGCTGTTCCGTGCTGTTGACATTAGTGAGCTGACATTTCACGTTCTAACAGTCCTTCTTCTTCCCAGGATGCACCACATGATTGGAATGTTCCAAACAGTCATTTCTACTGATTGGTTGTTGGATGGGTCAAAGATGCTCAGATCTCTACTGAGCAACTGAATCAACCCAGGTACTGGGTCAAGGGCAAGACCATAACGGTCTCTACTAGGGGTCCTGCAAACAGGAAGTCAGTATTTCGGTTGCATTTATTTATACACAGACAAAATGCTGAATTGGCAGATTAGGGTCATTGGGATGAAAAAATACTGCTCTTTTTTCTGAAAAGCACATGTATTTGCACTGAACTTACCCTTTAACCTCATGTTCTCCAGTGTCAGAGATGGGAGAATTGTTAGTGACAATGATTGTGGGAGGGGCCAGAAAAGTCTTTTACAGCATGAGTATAATTTTCCTTTTAAAAATGACTTAAGGCAAACTTAACCCCTCCTATTGAATATACCCAGGATAAGGCCCTAAAATGCTAGACAAGGAACTTAAAAGGAAACTAAACTTAGGGGAATAAAACTCTCATCTAATTTATCCAGGGTTTGTGAGTTCATTTAATAGGAGTTTTCCTTTAGTCTAGTCTTGGGCTATAAGGTAAGAAGAAATCTTCTAATTTAACTCTTGTAAATGCTTTGATTTAGGTAAAAAAAAGTTTTTTATATTTTGTGAATTTAGGTCCAAGGCCCAGTAATTGTAGAAGATACATGCTTATGCTTTAATGCTTTGGGAGGGCTTCCTGGACCTTATATGTGAGTATAGTTACAAGTGTTTGGCATGATAGACTGTTATTATTTATGCTCTATGTAATCTTTTCCCTTTTGTGGATAAGTTTGCCATTCTGCAGAACCATTATCATTGTAGGAAAACTATACTGTAAAAATAAGAAAAAACCTGGGGCAGAATTATACAATATTGGGAGGTAGGATTATTTTGCTGAGGAGCTACAGTGTGTACAGTTTTCTTCTGCCAGGTTAGTGCCCTGGACATTGCTGTATTAAACATAGTGCTAGTAGGCAGTCTGGCAGAAGCAGTTCTCTTTATGCTGATTCTCCTCATGGAAACGAAATTGGGAGGTAGGAATTATCGATCTTACCTCCCTGCCCCAGGTGCTTTTCATTTTTAAGGTTTTTTTTTTTAAAAAAAAGCTTTATACAATATAGTTATCCTTTAAAGAGAAATTTGCAATACAGTTCAATGTACTTTATGCAACTTAAAGAAATAATGCTCATCCTGCTTCCTTAGCCTCCAAATGTAAGTTTTGTTCGCACCACCGTGCACATGTGTGATGTAATCATGCCGCGCCTTTTTTGGTCGCGGAATAATAATGCACGCATAGTGCAACTGGAACTTACATTTGGAGGCCAAGGAAGCAGGATGAGCCAGGAGATCTCGTCAGGGTGGAGCTGCAGATGCCATTATTCAGGAGGAAGAAGCCAGCAAGTTTGAAGCAATAAAGGTAGGCTTTGGGGGGGATATAAGAATTTTTTTTTAAGACAACTTCAGTTTTAAAGCCACAGCTTACCACTTACCTTCCTGTACACATTCAGGGAGATTCAATAAAAGTTCTTATTGTTTAAAATGGTGCTAATTTGGTCCCAACCAATCAGATCTTATTTAACATTTGAAAGCTAACATCTGATTGGTTGGGGCAAAATTAGTACCATTTTTAAAGGACAATTATACTCGCCTTCCCTCCGCTCCTCTTCCATAGTGAGTACTTTCTACCCAGGGTGAGGACCTGAAGCACTAGGGTCTCACCCCTGGGTTTGCTTAACTTGCTTCATATACTTACTTACACGCTGCTCCGGTAGGCTCCGCCCCATCCTCTCCTTTCACGATAAGGCCAATAGAAAGACACGCTCTGCAACGAGAAATAGGACTCTCCTGCTGGTTTGTGATGCTTTCCATTACTACTGTTGAGCCTGTAAAAGTTGTTCCATTGAGTTGTACTGAAACTGCGCAAGTGCGACATTGTGACACTTTAACGCGCAGCCAGCTTTATTCTATAAGACACAGTCTTTTTGTTAAGATGTTTCTTTTTAATATGTTAAAAGCATGATTGTTGTATGTATGTTTCCCAAGGCAGAAAACTAATTATATTTATTGTCGCTATACAGAAAATGGTTTCTTGAGAAGATAAAACCAGAAGGTAAGTTTTATCAACTCACATAGTAGGAACATGCTATATACAGAACCAAAAAAACAAACTTCTTTTTGGTGTACATGATAATTCATTCCATAGTAGTTTAGTTGGTGGTAAAAAAGGGAGTATTGAGACATTATGATTGAATTTATAATAGAGACTACCGGTACTTGTTGGAAGTGTATCTTTAGCAACTATATGTCTGCAAGAAGGGCATCTCTAATATGAATATTGTATTTTTTTCAATAGACCCATTCTTAAACCCAAGGCCCACAAATCTTATGCTGGCCATACAATGACCTAATATTAGGACAAGTTAATCTGGATTCCGTTATCAGGCAGTATAATTGACTTAGCTGCAGACATTCTAGTGATGTTCTCCAGCATGGACCTTTCATTTTGTGATTGAATATTAAAAAATTATAGGCTTCGGCACTTCTCAGCACATCACAGAAATGTTATATTGGATGGCCTTTATTGGCATGTTTAACTCTTACTTACACGTAAACTTACCACACATGAAACTATTTTGATGGTTTTAAATTTGGAGAAATTATTCAGAAAGATACATTTTCTGAATATTGTTTTAAATATCCTTTCTTGAGAGATTTTTGTTTCATGGAGAGTGCACTACCATGTTCTGTGTCTGTTACATTTGTGCTAATTTGTGCTCTATTCTATTCTCTGATAGTGTCTATGGAGTATTTACCATTGCAACATTTACCAATCTGTACAGGTCTTTACCAGATGTTGGAAGGCTTTGAGGACAAGTCTGCTTTTGCTCTTTGCACATTCGCTTTTTCCAATGGAAATCCAGAAGATGAAGTTCTTTTGTTCAGAGGCAAAACTCCGGTATGTATCTCCTTGTGAAGTTTGGTTTTTTTGCTTTGTCAGTGAAAGTTTTTCTTTATACTCTTTATGGATTACATGTTGGTAACTGTAACAGTAAAGAACATTTCTACTGGAAAAAGTTTAACTGTAAGCTTTTCCATCTCATTTAAGCTTTGCAAAGGAGTTTATTACTGATTTATTACATAGATGATTTATTAGTACCTTCACAGACATATGATGAAAGTGGTCAGTGGTCAGTTCCCACACCCAGGGTACCCCTGCCCAACCCCAACCGGCGTGTCGTAATGTTAAAAAACGATTTAGAACATTACTTACAGACCCTCAATCACCCAGTGCATTGATTTGGTTCCCTGCTTGATGGAACTTGGCTGAGAGGCAGCTAATCACAGACACAGCTGCCATCAATGGAAAGTGCCGCAGGAACGAAGGGATGTAAGAAGTGTTCTAAATATTTTTTTAATAAAATGGCATGGCGGTTGGGGGCAGGCAGGGATGCCCTACACTTCAGAAAAGCCTGTTTACACTAGTCGGATGGATGGATATGGGTGGATCCGGATGGAGGGAGTGAGGGGGGGGAAAGGGCTCCACTGTGCTTGCCACTGTCCTCTCAGAGGACAAGGAGGAGGCAGAAACCTTTTGGACAGTAACCTACACCTACTACTCTGGACTTTCCTGGACTTTGGACAAGCACTGCAGAGAAACCATAAGGAGCAGGGATGTAAGGTAAGGATGGGCCTGTTAACCTAAAGATGTTCCAGACAACTGCCCAGCTCGATAAATTTACAAGTGACGTTACTGGGGAAATGACGAAAGTGATGTCTAGCCAGGGAATGTCATGGGAATGCCGCAAGTAAGAACAGCTGATCTATTAGACATTAAAGCCGATTCGAAGTACTTCTTTTCTAAAAATAAATTGTCTTGAATGTTTAACAAGTGAGTGGCCAGCTTAAAGGGCATTTATACTGAAAAAAAAATGTAAATACCCTTTTACTGGAAATCTTTTTTCTCAGCTATCACTGTACTGTTTTTTGTTGATCTGTACCCTTATTTCATTAGATATCCAGTCTTAAACCTCTTATATTTCAGCCATCAATTAAGTGTTACTTGCATGGTGGGAAAAAAAACCTTCCAGTTTTGACTCCTAGTGATTACTGGGCATGCTTGACTTATTAGAAAGTCCTGTCAGATGGAAGGAGGGCTCAGTTAAAGGATAAGTGCACTGTATAATCAAGTTATGTTCATTTGGAAGCTGCAGCTTTAAAAATACTGTTGCCATATTTTTTTTTACCTATGCCCCTCCAGAGCCTAGCTTTGTGCTTTAAAACAAGTAAAGGTATGCAGCCCTCCCCATACAATTATTTACTGATTTCAAGCCTCTCTCTGCCTTCAATTAGCCATGCTGTGAAGGGGGTGTAATGATTCTGACTGCCTCTAACTGTCACTCAAAGCTAGCATGTGAGAAAACACTCCTCCACCCACCCTTGATCGACTTGAATATGTAGGCTGTATCCTAGCAATTTCAAGTTTGCTTGACTGGCAGAGGAGGAGGTGAGAGGTTGTAACAGACATTTCTCTTGCTTGAGCTTCAAACAGTAATGCCTGTGAGTTCCGTGCACTCACAGGCATTACTGTTCGAGACTCAAGCACGAGAAAGCAGAAGAAATCTCAGAGGGGCAGAGATTAACATTCAGCAAACCAGTAACAAGATGTCAGCAACTTTCAAGGCACAAAGGTAGGCTCTGGAGGACCATAGGTAAAAAAAATATGGCAACAGTATTTCTAAAACTGCAGATTCCAAATGAACATAACTTGATTTTACAGTGCACTTATCCTTTAAGAGTGGAAGGGGAAGTACTTAAGCTGAGCAAAACAACTACTGGTTTTAAGTCAGGCAGCAACAACACACATATGTATGTGATACTTACATGTTGTTATTTATAGATTATTGTGAGGCAAAGCCATTTTTGCAGTATATTTGCCTTTTAAGGTTTACACAATTAGAGAAAGACAAATACAAGACTTGCAGATTACACAATTAATACATTTTATTAAAAAATCATTGTTACCCAAATGAACAAACACTGTACCAACTTATACCTAGAAATTGGTCAGAATATCTTGACTCTCATATATGCTTTTATATCCTAATTACACAATAATACCTGTACTTCTGGAACAAAAAACTAATTTATACATTTTGTGTCCTGATTTCTGTATTTGCAGGGCAGGATTGTATCTCCTAGAGGGCCCAGGGACTTTGGATGGGATCCATGTTTCCAGCCTGATGGGTTCACCCAGACGTAAGCATGTTTATCCTCTATGCTATTTTTATATGGCCACCTTATCAGAAGTATATTTTAAAGGGTATCTAAACTGGAAAAAGTTTTTTAAAATTGGAAACTAATTATTCTCAACAACCACTGTACCAGTTTATTTCTTTAGATATCCAATCTGAAGCATTTTACATTTCAGTTGTCAATCTAGTGCCTTATTATTCTAAACTCTACATCTGTGTGTAGTTAGGGGTGACAGTTAGTATGAATGAAATTCCTTGTGTGAAATTCCCTCTCTTGGTGCTCATTAATCATAGTGATTAATGAGCATGCTTGCCCTCAGAGTTGGTTAAGAGTGGGAGGGGGATACTTAGCCCAAGCAAAACAGTACTTATTTTGCTTGGGCTAAGTATCCCCCCTCCATTCCTTAACAACACCCCTTTTATAAGGCACTCCCCATATGCCAATATTAAAGGGACTGTCCACCCCTCTTTTGAAAAATTAATATGTGGTAGATTAGCCCCCAAAACCTAGACATCGTTTAAGTCTCAAGATGTTATTCGGCTCCCACACAGAGATATTATACTTACTTACATCCTCCTCGCTCCACCGCCGCTTCCGGGTTCTTCTTCCAGTCTCCACTGTGGCTGCTCTGTTCTTTTTCTGTTCCCGAGCAGCCGCAGTGGAGACTGCTCCGGGAATGGCAGTCAGTGATTGGCCGTGACGTCACAGTCACGGCCGACACTGACTGCCTTACCCAGAAGTGCAGAGCCGCGGCGGTGGAGCGAGGAGGAGCATGTAAGTATAATATCTCTGTGTGGGAGCCGAATTACATCTTGAGACTTAAACGATGTCTAGGTATTGGGGGCTAATCTACCACATATTAATTTTTCAAAAGAGGGGTGGACAGTCCCTTTAATTCCTGTTTACACTTCTATTTTATAGGCTGCTGGTTGATATCGAGGAGTTTATCAAACTTAATGTGATTGGACTAGTTTGAAGATTTTTTTTAAAACTGCTAAATATTCACGGTGCAAGGTAGAGTACTTGCAATTTGACTGGGAGGTAGCGATTAGTTGCACTATCATGCAGGAGTCGATAGGTGTATGGCCAGCTTTGGTTGTTGATGTGAAACAACCCAAAGCAGATGATTGACTCCTTCTGCTACAGCATGTTACCATATATAATAAAATATAGCAGGAATGTTTTTTTCTTGCAGACAGGTTTAATTTAAATTTTACAGCATTTGGAAGCGCTATGTAACCTGTATTTATCATTTAATTAGTTATATTAAAAATTGTCTCTTTTTTTTCCCCAGCTATGCTGAACTTCCTAAGGATGTGAAGAATACGATTTCTCACCGATTCCGAGCTTTAAAGGAAATGTCAAACTATTTTATTCAGAACGGTTCTAACGTTCAATAAGTGTGGCAAACAAATTAAACCCTTCTACTAAACAATGTGACATGATGTAAATATATCTGTTAATGATTAAATATAATGTTCTTTTAAAAAAACATTCTAATCCATTTCTTTCCAACTAAAAATTCTACTAAATTTGCTATATGATAGAGATGTTTCTACTGGTATCTTTGGGACTGGCTACCAAAGAAATTTGTCCCCTAACTGCTAAAAAGCATTTGTCTATCTACCCCTGCAATAATGTATCTACATGTGTATGCAAATGTATTCGTGAAAAGCACCGCATTACTTTATGTAATAACCCTTTGATTTTACACCCTTGGTCCACTTTGCCTCCTGTTATTACATTTCTTGGGGTGGGGTCAAAGATGCCTTATTCCATACACTCTACTTTGGCTCCAGTATAGTGGTGAACCCACTATATTTCAGCCTTGAAATTCATTCAATTTTCTCTACTTTTTTGTTTTGTTTTCTGATTAGCATTTATTGCAATCCAGCAGTAACTGATCATTGAGATCATCAAATGATTAGGAATAGCTGTGGAAACTGTGCCAGTTAAAATGCTTCGTTCAAGGGATGTATCCTTTACCTTATCATCATGAACTCCACTTTAGTACATGTCCTGGGATGGTAAAGCAACAGTTTCCTAAAAGCAAAATATTCTTTAACATGTTCCAGATTGGTGTGTGTCAGAGGAGTGGAAGCTCTGCCTGGAACAAAGACCTTGCACTTTGTAATGATATAGGGCACATTCCATATTACCACTTACCCTTTGAATATGTAAATGTAGTTGTTCATGTCCCTGCAGTGGTTGGAATTGGAAAGCCTTTTTTTTTTAATTATTATTTTGTTCTCCTTTAAATCAAGACATTTGATTTATGCAGTTATCATCATTGCCTTTTAATGCAAATTTGTATAAAAACATATCCATTTTCATACAGTTTTTTGAATACCCTTTTTGGTGTGGATCGCATGCGTTTTGGTATCAGGAACATTCTAGCAAAAAAACAGGTTTAAAAAAAAATGCATAAAATCGCACAGTAATGCATTGCAAAAAAAAATGTTTAAAGGGCATATCCAGAGCCCTAACTAAAATTTGCCCTTTTAACACTACTGGATAGTGTTAAAAGATCCTTACCTTTCTCCTATGCTGGCACCCTTAGCCCCACCCCTAAACAGACCACACACCCAAACCACACCCGTTTTCTCTTTTTTGGGGTAGTAAATAGACTATAAAGTGGTTGGATTGATGGGAAGAGATCGACAGCCGCCCCTCCAACCTCAGGCGCTGCTAGGCGTGTGCCTAATAGTAAATCTGGCCCTGCTTGTAGGGCCTGATGAAAGTCCAGAGTAGGAGCCTCTGTGTGTAATCCGTACCTGCCACTTCCTGTCCCTCTGAGAGAATTCTGTCATGCACAGTGGAGCTTTCCCTCCCCCTCTGGATCCCTCAGTGGCTGCATCGATCTTACATGAAAAAACTTCATATAGGGTAAGGCAACCACTTAGGGTTGGGGGGTTACCTTGTATGAAGTTTTTTCTTTTGGAGGTACCCTCATTGGCACTGTGTGCGTTTGTATGTGCTTTTTACATGACAGTTTTGAAAAATGACAGGAAAAGCTTTTCCTAATTGAAATCCAATTTGTGTTCAACAACCTTTTTGACTCGGCAATCATTTTTTTTGAGATTTATCTGGAAATTTAGGGTGAAACACATTAAACCGTTCAGATCTTTAGTGCTTGCCGTATGTGATATTAGTACATACAGAATTTCTTTTGCAGGACAAGCAATCATATTCAGCAAATTTATACTTATTGTTTACAGAAAAGTCCTATTTACAGCATGGAGTAAAAAAAATGGTCAGATTACATTGTCATACACACAAATATTCATTTCAGAAATGAAATAGATTGCTACATATACCCTGAGTATAGAATATATATATATATATATTATATTCATATATATATATATATATGAATAGTTGTACATAAATTTGTAGAATCAAAGTATCCTCCCTTGAAATCAGCGGACTTCTAATCTATGTTTACTTTGATGAATCCCCAAGGATATTTAGGCATCTAGAAAACTCATTGTCACTGATTGTGCTTTTATTGAAGATGAAAATGTGTATATAACTTTTTTGAATGTGCATTTCAATTCACGTTTTTGCTGTTTGAAATGATCATAAGATCAGAACTGATCACCTAGGATTAATCTGTGCATCCTGTGAATAGGTGGTGGCAGGTGGTGAACTGCAATCAGAAATCCGGTCCGGCCCCTTCTACTCTTCTGTTCCCAGGAGTAGCAGAAGAGGCCATGACAGGGAACGAAGGTGAGTAAGTACATTGTAGGGCAGATTTGAAAGTTTTCAATCAAGCATTTGGGGGGAGGCACCTACAGTGCCTAAGAAAATTGATTGAGAACGATCAGTCATGTTTGACTATCACAGCTGATCCACTTTTAATCAGTCCAAAATATCATCCTCTGTGCACCAGGCCTCAGTTACCTGGTGCACAGTCCTATTGTGGCACCATTTTGCGTCTCTGCTGAAATGCATATGCAAATAGCAACAATATTAGAATTGATAGTAATATAATGGTTATAATATGAGATGAAGATATTATGACATGGACAGGAGAGGAATGCAGAATAACAATATACTTTGAAAACATGAACTTTCTGTAAGTGCATGAGTCATTTTTCCAGGCAGAAGAAATACAAGGTCTTGGCAGCAATAAATTTCCTTTCTAGTTCTCCAGTAGCAATAAATACCACAAAATGCCTTGACATAAACACATTTAAAGGGTATGTCCACCCTTAAAAGTAGTTTTTAATATGATGTTCCCCCATGTCTGCCAGCCCCAACCGCATATATTTTATTTTCCAAAAGCCCCCCAAACTCTTACTTACCTCCCCTCGTTCCTCCGCCGCACCGCCGGCCCTCTGCTTGCAAGAATGCAAGCAGAGGGGCGGGACCAGCAATCGCATCTGTGATTGGCTGAGCGGCAGCCAATCACGGACACGGCTGCCGGTCAGTCAGTGCAGCGGAGGAAAGAGGAGAGGTAAGTAAGAGTTTGGGGAGCTTTTGGAAAATAAAAATTTTGTGGTTGGGGCTGGCAGACATGGGGGAACATCATATTAAGGGGGTTTAAAGCTAGGGGGAGGGATAGTAGAACGGGAGGAAGAGGGAGGGGGGAGAAGGGCTGCAGTACGCATGACAAATATCTACCGGAGGCAAGGTAGCAGGCAGAGTCCTGCTAGCCTCCTGGTGGACAGTTTTTGGGACTTTAGGGGGGGTCTACAGGAGAACCCTATCGGAAGTTGGGTGTGAGTTAAGGATTACACTACACTACATGGTGGGCCATTACTGGGGGGATTATAGTTTTGGGGGTGGACATGCCCTTTAAAGAAAATTTAGTGTTGCAGTATTAAAGGGTATGTACACTGGCACATTTGTTTTTTTTTATTATTCAATATTTTTTTTATTTTCCATATATATACATAAAAAGGAAAAAAATAACATTGCATTTCCATACATTTATCTTATTATTTCTCAATCTCGACATTCACTCAGGGTGACATTTCCCGATGTTATTGACAGTTTAAAGGCTACATACAGTAATTGTCCTATATTGTATGATTATTTAGGTACATCTTTGTTCATTTTTTATCTAGGTTTCTCTCATCCAATCAGGTAGGTGTTTAGTATATTTGCTGTTTAGCCACATGGACCAGGTTTTTTGGAATGCAGGTATTGTGTCATTTAGTACATGAAATATTCTTTCATTTATACAAATTTCGTTGAGTCTGTCTATTACTCTGTTATGTGAGAGTGTAGCGGTTTTCCATTGTGCTCCAATCAGGATTTTTGCTGTGAGCATAACATATTGTATAAATTTATTGCCATGTTTATTAAAGTTATTTGCTGGTATCCCTAATAGGGCTATTCCGGGGTTTGTGGGCAGGTTTAGCCACATAGTTTCTTCAATTAGTTCAAATATTTTCTTCCAGTATTTTTGTGCTGTGGGGCATGTCCACCAAATGTGGTATAGATCTCCTGTTTGCCCGCAGTCTCTGAAACAGAGAGGACTAATCGTAGGGTAAATTTTATTCAATACTGTTGGGACTTTGTATGTGCGATATAGTACCTTGAGAGCGGTTTCTCTGAGGGCTATATTAAGGCTACCCTTGTTGAGGTTGATAAATATTTCTGCCCATTGGGAGTCCTCTATCTGAATCTCTAAATCTGTTTCCCATTTTAATTGGAAATTGGATTTATTTGGCAGTGGTGTTGATGAAATCCATTTATGGATATATGATAGGTGTTTTTTCCCTGATGGGTTTTGGTAGCATAGATTTTCAAATTCTGTTAGTCCTTTTGGCTGTGTGTTGTTGTATTTATGTTTCGATATGTAGTGTTGTATTTGTGTAAGTTGGAAGATTCCTCTTGGTGGGGTTTTAAATTTTTCCCTAATTTTTTCTATGGTTGGTATATTGTTGGGGTTGTAGAACTGTACCATTCTGTGGTGGTTTACTTCTTTCCACCATTCAAAACTGATATTTTGGAATCCAGGTTGGAAGTCTGGTGTATGTGTTACTGTTTCCATCAGTGTGGGTGTGTTCATTAGGTGGTATTGTTGTTTCAATCTGTCCCATAGTTTAAGTGTTGTTAATGTTAGTGGACTGGTTGTGTTAGGAAGGTGTCTTTTACTTGGAGGTATCCAGGCTATGTTGTCTATTTGTTGTGGGGTGATCAGATCTGATTCTATTGTTACCCATCTGGGTGGTAGATTGTTTTCATGCCATGGTGGTATTTGTGATAGCTGTGCTGCTGTGTAATATTTGTAGATACATGGGACTTTCATTCCTCCCTGCTCAATTGGTTTTGTCAGTAGTTTTTTGCTTATTCTTGGTTTTTTTTGGGACCAGATGAATTTATATATTTGAGTTTGTAGGGGTTCTAGCCATGTTTTAGAGATCCCTACTGGGAGGGATCTGAATAAGTACAACAGTCTCGGGAGTATATTCATTTTGTAAGTGTGTATTCTTCCCAGCCAGGAAATATTTAGCTTGTTCCATTTTTCTATGTCTCTTTGAATTGTTTTGTATAGAGGTGGGAAGTTTGATTGGTATAGTTGTTCTATGGATGATGGTAATTTCACACCTAGATAACTGAGGCCGTTTTCTTGCCAGATTAGTTGGAAGTTCAGTGACAGTAGCTTTTTTTGTAAATGTGTCATATTGATTGCGAGTAGCTCCGTTTTGTCTTGATTTACTGATAGGCCTGCAATTTGTGCCATTTTTCTCAGGTCGTTGAATAGGTTTGGGAATGTGGTCATAGGGGATGATATGGTTAGGGCCATGTCATCTGCGAAGAGGCATATTTTGTATTGTTCCTTTTTTATTGTTATACCTCTAATATCAGGATTATGTCTTATGGCGTTTGCGACTGGTTCCATAGCGAGAATGAACAGTATCGGGGATAGAGGGCATCCCTGTCTAGTTCCTTTCTGAATTGTAATTGGTTCAATTCTGTTGGTTTGTAGGCGTAATATTGCTCTCGGGTTGTCATAGTAAGCTTGTAGGATATTAAGGAATGTATCTGGGAATTGATATTGTTTTAGTGTTGCCATGAGGTATTTCCAATTTAAGCTGTCGAAGGCTTTTTCGATGTCGAGTGATACTATGCTGCCTGTTATCCCATTTTTGTTCATATATGATATAATGTTACAGATTCTTCTAATGTTATCTCCCGCTTGTCTTCCTGGTACAAAGCCTACTTGGTCCCTATGGATTATTTTAGGTAGGAATGTGTTAATTCTGTTTGCTAGTATTTTGGTTAAGAGCTTGAGATCCTGGTTTATCAGGGAGATGGGTCTGTAGTTTTTTGTTTCTAGTGGTGATTTTCCAGGTTTGGGTATTAGTGTTATGCTTGCTGTGTTCATGTCTTGTGGTATTTTTCCACCTTGTTGTAGGTTATATTTGTTTTTTTTTAATTGCCCATTAGTGGAAACTATAATTCTTCCCAACTGTATCATTTTTTTGTTGATCTTCCCCCTATTTCATTAGATATCCAATCTGAAACATCTGACATTTCAGCATTTCTGTAAGAAGTTTTGAATGGTTTGACAGTTGGTGTGCTGTATACTGTATGCAGTATTGACAGCTGGTATGGGGGAAAATAATCAGGTCAGTGTTCAGAGCCTGAGCAAAACAAGTACTTTATTGAAAGCACGCAGCAACACACACACCTCAGAGTAAGTGCTACTTACATGTATTTATTTATATAGTAAGATGACGCAAAGTCATTTTTTCAGTATACATACACTTTAAAGGGTTTTCAAATTGAAAAAAAAAAAGTCTTAATCTATAAATGAATACATTCAAGTAGTAATTATGTGTTCACACTTGAGAAAGGACCTAGACTGTCCGAAACATGTCGTGGTGTGCACAATAAATGCACTTTGTTTATAGCAATACCTGTGGGGTTGTCTGAGTTTTTGGTTGCTCTTTACTACACACTTTTATTTTACATTCAAGTAGCCTCCATTACAGTTTTGCTCAGGTTTAAATATCCCCTCTTCTACTCTTAATTGATGCCCCTTTATCAGACACAACTCTCTGTGAGGGCAAGCATGCTCAGTAATCACTACGAGCCAGCAATAGGAGAGGGAATTCCCCACAATACACCCCTAACTGCACCCAGCAGAAGAATTTAAAGGTTCGTAAACACGTGCAAGGGTGCCGACCCGCGACGCACGATGTGTATGAACGGCCGTTTCTGCCGATAATCGTGCCGTGTATGGGCATTTTATCGGCTGAAGCGGCTGTTCGGTCGTGGATCATAGCCCGAACTGCCAGACGGGTATTGATTAGGAAGAATTTTAGCTTCCAGTTATGAACAATCAAAAAAAAATTTTTCAAGTTTAGATACTCTTTAAAAATATATATTTTACCAATTAATAGTTTGAATATAAAATTAGGTTCTACAGTGTATTAAACAAGTAAGGTATGAGTTATTTTTTTTGGGGGGGGGGTTATAATAAATTACTTTCATCCATTAGCATTATTCAGGACTATGCATAATACCTTTTATTAATGCATATCAGTGGTATTCAGTTAGATCAACTAGACTTAAAGTTTAGTTCTTAAAGACGTTTATCTAGTCATCCGACTGCTGACCAAAAAATGCCATCCTGGGATGTGTGCTGGGGGCAGGTATTCCCATTCAATGTATAGTATGTATTTTTTGCTGTTGTCCACTGCTCCTCTTAAAACTGTGCTATTTCCTTACAAGCTCAAAGCCGCATCAGTCACATTATGACTAATGGATGCTACCTTTATTAAGGGGCCTTGGAAATACAGGTATTGTAGTCTTGGGGTGGGTGGACATGTCCTTTAAAATAAACAATGAATTTGTAACTTTTCTGTAGATTTTTTGTTTTCTTGGCAATTTAATGTACTAGACATATATAGGTGAAGAAGCTACCTCAAACTTCTCTCGTCTTTTGGTGCTCTCTGAAACCTCCTTTACTCTTTGTGTGCTCTAAGTGAGCTTGCACAGTCTTAAAGCAGGCGAGCAATGTCATTGACCATGGAGGTTACTTGGCTGATGGCTCCAACACAGAACTGCATCATTGAGCGGTGAGGGACCAGAGGTGTCATGGTATAATGTCAACACTCAGGAGAGCCAGGGAGAAAGAGGGTGGGTACTATATCTTCAAAATTTTGTTCGGGAGGGGGGGGTTGAACATGCCCTTTAACAGATGATTTCTCTAAGCCTAAAGCATATCAAGTGGTAGGAATACTTACCCCAAACAATAATATATTGTAGGGATGTTTTCTTTTATTTTTAAGTACTTCAATTTTATATAAAAGTGCATCTTAGTAATTATATTAGCTGTTTTTTTACTCAAAGTTAGCTACTGTACATATTTGAGTGTAAGCTGACCCGAGTATAAGCCAAGGTACCTATTTTTATTTGAAATAAAATATTCCTAATATTAGAAAAACCTTATGATTCTGTTTTGTTCTGAGGCGTTAGTTGCCCTTTTAATGGACAGCAGAATTCCCATACAATAGTCCCATACAGTAATAGCCAAATCTCAAAACAATACAGATTTAGAAGGCAATCTTTTTAACAATAGATACCAATACCAATAATTTCCAAACATCTACAGTGGCAAGGAATTGGGGGTTACTGTATGGGATTACTGCCCCCCTATGAGCCCCCCAGTTCAGTGTTAACTTGCCTGGGAAATCTTCAATCAACTTACTTCAGTGTGCAATCCAGCATCTGTCCACCTGACACCACTACTCTGCGCCGGAAAGTGAGACAGGCGCCGAGTAGTGACGTCAGCCGGCAGATGCGGAGCGAGCAGCAGACAGATTTCACACTGTGGTAAGTGACCCGAGTTTAAGCCTAGGTTTGGTTTTCAGGATATTTTTAAAGCCTAAAAACCTTGGCTTATACTTAAGTATATATGGTATGTACACTGCATGCCAGTCTCATTTCAAAATGACCTTGCCCCTAGGAAGAGAGAAAGTAGTACACTCTTTGACCCACATAGAGTATAGGAGGTTATGTAGACAAAGAGGTGATGAGCATGTTAAGTAATGGGTTGGTAAACCATTACTAGATTACTAAATGCTGATATATCGCACTTGGTTTCCACACCATTTTTAATTATTTAAGCAACATGTTTTTCAAAGTAAAGGGTTGTAGAAAAGAATCTCAGTGTTATAACACAATGCCAGAAAAAAAAGGCCTGGCCACTGTTCTTCTTTCCTGGCCTGAAAAATGTTGTGTTGGTTAACCAGACTAATTGCTTTTACAGAAAATCCTATAAATCCAATGGAATGGAGATTGGGTAATATGTTTGTGTCACACACAGACTAAGCTTGAGCTAAACGTGAAAGATACCAAAATGTCTCTGTTTCCATTAGGAACAATAAGTTTATGAATATTTTTATATTCCTTTCCATGGATCAGACAGTGCTACAGGTGCATGCCATGAAAACAATATGGATCACTGAGTACATCTGAGACAGAGATCTTAACTGAAATCAATAAACTATTCTTTGCATCATTAATAAAATACATTTTTATGATGCTTAATATCATGAATTGTTGTGTAGAGAAGGACAAACATAATCATCCAAAATGAGTAGCTCTAAGAACAGTGGCAACAATGTGCCTCTTGGTTTGCATTTTATCTCATTTCAAACCAGAATACGGGTAGCAATTTATCACAACGTAATGGAGTGACAAATTAAGGCCAGGCCGTCTAAAACACTTATCCAGCCTCCATAAGGTAGAGCTAGCATGTGGTAGGTAGTGAAAACATTGCTATTTTCTCAAAAAGTATGGAGGGTTGCACACAAAAGAAAAATTTATCACCTGATAAAGGGGGAGGGGCCCTCCAAGACATTGTGTGTTACTGATGTTTGGTTCTGAAATAAAACTTTAATACAATTTACTTTGGTGTGTGATCTCCATACTTTAAGAGAAACTTTATTAACCCTTTGGTGTAAGGGTTCTGGTGTAAGGGTTACAGCAACACAGCTGTAAATGTGCATAGGGCATCTTTATTAATATTTTGGATCGGTAGTGAACTGTAGAAGTGCAAGGTTGTCTGTGTGTCTTCTTTTTATGGCATTTCACTTATGGACACACTAAAACGCACTACATAACACAAAAACGCTACCGCACACGCATAACATAGCATAGGAAAAAGTTATTGCAATTTAAATTGCAATGCAATTAGTTAGCAACTAGAGTTTTTTTTCCTATGAGTTTTGTGTTGTGTAGTGTGAACATAAGCAATTGAAATGGAAGCGCACACATCCTCAGATTAAACTGTTTATTTATTCACACAAACAAAAGACGTTTCGGAGAGCCCTATGTCTCCTTCATCAGGTTAAAACTCACACAATGACCCCCTCCACCTTAATAGACCAGTGATCAAACAAGACTCCTCCTCTTCCCTCAGTGGGAAGGATTAATGTAACATCAAGTGCATCAAGGGAGGAGTCTTGTTTGATCACTGGTCTATTTAAGGTGGAGGGGGTCATTGTGTGAGTTTTACCTGATGAAGGAAACATAGTGCTCCGGAAATGTCGTTTGTTTTGTGAATAAATAAACAGTTTAATCTGAGGATAAATGTGCGCTTCCATTTCAATTGCTTGTGCTATAGCTGGGAGTCCTACAGGTAGAGGACGAACGGGAGCTGCACCTTCAACTTTGGTGGCACGTTGCCAATAAGGAGTGCCTAGGCCCAAACCTATGGTATATGGTAGTGTGAACATAGCCTGAAAGGGACAATTAAGTGGAAAATAGCATTATTTTTTAAATTCTTTGTTTTTATTACACACTAGCAGACAAACCAAAGAGGCTGCCAGGGGTGGAGTGGTCCGGGGTGTGTGTCCCAGAAGGAAAATTTGCCAAGGTGGGATATTTGCAATTGCTTTGCCAGATGTGATGTTGAACCTTGGCATTTTTTGGACATTATAACTCCCAGCATGCCTTTTTTTTGAATGCAACAAAGTCATGCTGGGAGTTGCATAGTTGCCAACAGTCCTGGATTACCCGGGAAAGTCCTGCACTTCTGATGTCCTGATAAATGTCCTGATCTGGAGCTGCGTGCATGTAACTTTAAAATTTAAAGAATTCGTTGACACCGTTAGGCTATGTTCACACTAGAAACAGTCCACATTTTCTGTCTGTTTTGGTCCATTGTTAGTGCTCCATTTTTCCTATATTTTATATCAAAACACGTCCGGACAGAAATGCATGCTGTGCATTTCTGTCTGGAAATTACACTGTCAGGCTCATACACTGTGCACATTAGGAAGAGAAAGAGGGAGTGCAGCAAAGTCATGCTGACTACGATCTCTCTGCCCTTAACACACCTGGAGGAGGTTAGTGATCTCTCTCTCTCTATCTAGATAGTTCTGCCTGTCTATATCAGTGATGGCGAACCTTTCAGAGCTGAGTGCCCAAACTGCACCCAAAACCCCACTTTTTATTGCATAGTGCCAACATGATCATTTAACCTGAATATAGAGTTATTTACTCAAATAGACATAGACCAATACAGTAGATAGAATTGATTATAGATTACCAAGTTTGAGATCTGAAACATTGACCATTAACCCCTACATTATTAGACAGGAGTTTGAGATCTAAAACAATGACCATTAACCCCTACATTATTAGACAGGAGTTTGAGATCCATAACAGGGACTCACGCAGAGCTGAATGTTATAAAACGTGACCTCTCTTAGCTACAGACAATCGCTACATTTTCTCTCTGACTTTCTGGTAACAATTTCTGGTGTGCATGAGTGCCCACAGAGAGGACTCTTGAGTGCCACCTCTGGTACGCGTGCCATAGGTTCGCCTTCATTGGCCTATACAGTATTGCTAGCTCTCCCTGTCTGTCTCCCTAGCTCTGTCTGTCTGTTTCTCTAGCTGTCTCTCTAGCTCTATCTAGCTCTGTCTGTCTTTCTCAGTCTGTCTGTTCCTCCTGCTCTGTCTATCTAACTCTTTCTGTCTTTCTACCTCTCAGTCTGTCTCTCTAGCTCTGTCTGTTCCTTTAACTGTCTCTCTATCTAGCTCTGTCTTTCTAACTCTCAGTCCGTCTCTCTAGCTCTGTTCCTCTAACTGCCTCTCTATCTCTGTCTGTCTCTGTCTGCCGCTCTATCTATGTCTGCCACTCTATCTCTGTCTGCCACTCTATCTGTCTGCCTCTCTATCTCTGTCTGTCCCCCTCTCTAGCTGTCTACTTCTCTAGCTCTGTCTGCCTCTCTAGCTCTGTCTGTCCCTCTGTCTGCCGCTCTATCTCTGTCTGTCTCTCTATCTGTCTGACTCTCTATCTGTCTGCATCTCTATCTCTGTCTGCCTATCTCTGCCGCTCTATCTCTGTCTGTCTCTCTATCTCTGTCTGCCTCTCTATCTCTGTCTGCCACTCTATCTCTGTCTGTCTCTCTCTGCCTCTGTCTGCCGCACTATCTGTCTGCCGCTCTATCTCTGTCTCTCTCTGCCTGTGTCTGCCGCTCTATCTCTGTCTGTCTCTCTATGTCTCTCTGGCTCTGTCAGAAACAATTTTAAAAATGCCTCTCTAGAGTTTGCTGAGAATGTTTGCAACTATGAAGTATTTTCTAAACATCTAGAGTGTCAAGGTTGGACTTCTCTTGCTTAGAGTGTCGATTTATGTTGGTGCCTGAATGAATTCACCACCAAGAACAAGGTTCGGGTAAAGCAGACACTGGCTTCCTTTTCCACTTGTGCGGCTGCGCAGAATGAGATTGCAGATGTAGTGAGTTGTCAGGTGGTTGAGGAGGCAGGAATACCAATAGAATGTCTAGAGATCGATGTTCGGAGCGCCATGTTAGCCAGCGATTAGGAAGAGAACCCGATATCCCGGAAGCCGCTAACAGAAAGGTAAAGGGGCACCTATGGGGGTAGAGGGGTTATAAGGCTGAATGAGTCTCATTTACTGGAATAGCGCCCCCAGTGGTTTGAACTGTGGTATTTCATTACTGTCTTTGTTTTTCTTATTGTCTCTGTTGCCTGTACCTGCTGTGAGGTGATGTATGATGGAGTAAGATGTTTGTGAGTAACTGATAAGGCTCCCAATGTGGCAGAATAATAACAGGAATCCCTATTGGTGGAATTTAGCAGTATGGTCCATACATTTATACCAATATATAATATAATCCATATGTACCAACATAATGACCCATTCCTCCAACCAGTGTATGGCCCCCAAACTACAGCTAACGGATTGCAGATGAGGCCACACTACAACGCGCAAAGAAATTGGTGTGGGTTTGTGCCGTACACTTGTATCCGCATTACACATGCAATTGCGTTCTGTCCGCTTTTCCATGCGCTTGCATAGATTTATATTAAGTGCGATTTTAACAAAAATGGTGATCGTGTGTGTTAGAAAATTGCAACGGATTGCAACGCTCATAGTAGGGCCTACTTCCTGTGATTTATATTATAAAAAAATGCTGCTGCGGATCGCAAAATGCGGCTAAAATTGCCTAGTGTGGTCTAGCTCTCACTGGGGTGTTTTCAATGTGTGTGGCCACACTGTATGCTCAGTGATCCACTTTTTGGAGCGCATGCGATCATTTTTTGTGCCCATTATATATGCCCTGATAACAGATTAGTGCAAAAATCGGAGCACAAATGGATGCCAATGCATGTGAAACCAAGCAATTTTCATTTGGGTTACCGTCTGTTGATAGCTTGGCCTTAGAGCAAGGCTACACTAGCACATTTCTCGCTTACGATTATGTTTTGCAATCCTTTAGCCCACATGTCAGTGGGTGGCCAAATTGCATGCGATGCGTTCCATTTTGGAGAGCGCGTGTTCACCATTTTTTTTCTAATAGTATGCGCTCCAATAATGCACAATTGCATAAAATGAACAAATGAAACGTGTGCCAATGCACTCTCATTTTTGTCGCGCTTTACCATTTGGTATAGTGTGGCCTCAGTCTGAAGGAGATATAAACCCAAAATGTCATACCACCATCATCTGAAAACATTACACCCAGGGTGTACTTTTAATCAGTGCACCCTGAGGCCTTCAAATAGCCTTTGGTTAGTGTGGGCACGCTGATTGGCTCCAGTCACATGTTCTTTTTCCTGTATTTGACATACACATTTAACATTATTGGCTAGAAACTTCTAGTGAGCGGACACCTGCTTTAACAAGCTCCTTTAGTGACTTAGGACTGGGCATCTGTTTCTAAATTGGGGGGCTAAAATGCTAGGAAGGAAGAATGCTATCTCTCAGCTCTTCTAGGAAACCCTGTCAGTCATGGCTGTTAAGGATGCCATCATGGCCATTAAGACGGTTTCTCTATTGATTGCTGTCTAAGCTCAGATGAGCATGCTCAAAAGCACTCTGAAAATCGTTTTTAGGGTGTGGAGTCTCCCTACAATAAATCTCTATGGCGCTGCACCCCTGTCATAGAGACCTATTTACATTGATTTATATAGTGCCAACATCTTCCATAGCGCTTTACAATTACCGTATATACTTGAGGTACCTATTTTTACATCAAAAATGAGTAAAAACTGGTTGACTAGAGTATAAGTCGAGGGTAGAAATTATGACCACTACTGCCTTCTGAGTCTGTATTCCCATACAGTAATAGCCAAATCCAGTATGGCTATTACTGTATGGGAATTCTGCTGTCCATTTAAAGGGCAACTAAAGCCTCAAAACAATACAGAACCAGAAGGCAATCTATTTAACAATAGGTACCATCCTCACTATTGTTTTCAGGCAATTTCAATTCATTGGCACTCCAGATGTTTGTAAACTACAACTTCCAGCATGCTTTAGTTGCTGGGAGTTGTAGTTAAAAAACATCTGTAGTGGAACTACACACACTAAACCTGTTTACAACCCCAAAACACACTACCCTGTCCCTGACCCAAATGACTCTCTTGCTCTCTCCCCCACCCCCAGGAATAAAACCCACTTAGCTTCCACCCTGCCACTACCTCTTCTTTTCATGCAGCCTCACCTTTTTTCAGGTGCTGTGGGGCAAGCAGTGATACCATGGTTGCTGGAGAGTCTGGGCCCCCGACATCACTCACTTGATGGTGGAATCCGGCTGACGCATCCACTGACGGTCTCATTTCCCGGCGCTGAGAAGTGACGTCATTGGATGCAGCAGACGGATTCCTCCATCAAGTAAGTGACTGACCCGAGTATAAGCTGAGGTTCAGTTTTCAGGCTGTTTTCACAGCCTGAAAACCTTCGAGTTTGCGTTTACCCATGCACCATTTTTTTACGCAAACGTGTTTTTGTAATATTAAATTACGCATGCGCAAACGCAAAACACCGTGCTACAATGCACAGAAATCGATATAATGTGCTATAACACGTGCAATTTGGTGAGATGTAGTGGGGCCAAAGCCTAAGAAGGACCTGCATACTTACCACTTTGTCGGGTACTAAGTCCTGGCTGTCAGTGGATCTTTCTGGAATGTGCTAGTGGGTGTCTGGCAAATCTGTGATAAATCAGGGAAATGAGGGGTGTAGGGGACAAATGTCGGAAACAAGTTTTCTCTTTCAGCCTAGGGGGACCCAGGAACAGCAGGGGTTAAGTACTCCACCTTCAGCAGTGGACACTTAAAATTTGACTTCACAGGCTCAGGTGCTCCTCCAATTTATATAGCCCAGCACCAGGAGCCTGCTTCAGTTCTTCAAGCGTCCACTCAGGAGTTGGACTACTACACCTGTACAACTACAAGGAATTACCTTACAGAGGATAGGGGAACAACTGGATGTAATTCCCTTCCTGCTTTCCCCCAACATACCTTATGCAGCAGTGGGCTATTCAACCACTCCTAGCATACCTGGTACCTACCTTACGCAGAAGTGGCTTATCCACCCACTCCTAACGTACCTGTGACCTGCTTGGGGAAAGATGTCTTGTTAGCTACCAGGATATCAACTTGATTGCACTTTGGTGAAACATGCTGTGGCTCCCAGCAGCTCCTTTTTCACTGCTCATCCCGGCCAAGCAGCAAGTAAGTGGAATCTCTGCCTCTGATTTAGGACACGCTCGGTTTTCCCACAGGCACCTTCTTGGCCACCCTTGGTAGGACCTCAGGTCCTTAGGCAAGGGGGGCTGGAGCTCCTCCCAGCTGGTGGGAACTTCTTCCTGGCGTGCATCTCGGGGGCGGGACTTCCGACTCTGCTACCGTTCGGATCACTCCTGATGCCTTCACTGCTTCTCTCTCTGTCAGCTGCATAGAGAAAAGCCTCCAGACCTTTCAGACTCAATGGCTCCTCTTCTATTACCAATCTTCCCAGGTAACCACTCAGACGCAAAGTACTCCAAAAAGCCATAAAATTACTCATACAGCCATACAATTAGCAAAAGTAATAGTACCAGTTCCAACCGTCCACAGGTTTCGGGGTTTTTACTCCAACCTTTTCCTACTTCCGAAAAAGGATGGCTCTTTCTGCCCGGTTTTAGATCTAAAGAAACTAAACCAGTATGTCAGACACTCTCACTTCAAAATGGAGTCCCTGAAATCTGTAATTTTAGCCATAGAACCAGGGGACTTTTTGGTGTCCCTCGATATTCAGGACACATATCTTCATGTCCCCATATGGCAGGGCCACCACCGTTTCCTCAGATCCACAATTGGAAACTTCCATTACCAATTCACAGCCCTGCCCTTCGGTCTATCCTGTCTAAACCAAAGTGATGGCCTGCCAAGAAGCCTTCATCCGCCTTCAAGGCATTTTTCTTCTTCTCTACCTGGATGACCTATTAATCAAGGCCCCCACCTTTCATCTGGCCTCAACTCAAGTCAACTCATGTTTGCAGATACTAACCTCCTTTGGCTGGATAATCAATCCACGCAAATCTTCCCTCCTTCCCAACCCTTGCATGACATTTTTTTGGATGGTGATCGACACTTCCTTTCAGAGGATATTCCTCCAGCCAGAAAAGAGAAAAGAACTCAAGCGTCTGGCTCTTTAGGCCATAGCCGAACCCCTAATCTCTGTTCGCCAAGGCTAGACAGGAATATGGTGTCAGCCATAGAGGTGATCCTATACGCGATTTTTCATTTACGGCCTCTCCAACACCACTTATTAACAGCATGGAACAAGTCTCTGGAATCTCTGTACCCCCTTCAGTCAGACGTTTTCTGGTCTGGTGGACAGAGATTGCCAGTCTCCAAAAGGGGAACTCCCTTTATCTCCCTCAGTGGACGGTGGTCTCCACAGACGCGAGTCTGTCAGGGTGGGGGGCAGTTTACAGGTTGCAGACGACTCAAGGTACTTGGTCCCCAGAGCAATTTCTCTAACCAATCAATGTCTTGGAACTTCGAGACATATTTCTGGCTCTCTCGTTGGACCACTTCTCTGACAAACAAGTTTGTCAGGATCCAGTCAGACAACGCTACCGCGGAGGCATAAATCAACCACCAAGGGGGCATGAGGAGCAACATGGCAATGAAGGAGTCTCACCGGATCCTCTCATGGGCAGAACAGAACATCCCAGCCATATCAGCAATCTTCGTCCCAGGAATCCTGAATGTGGAAGCAGACTTCCTCAGCCGACGCACCCTGGACCCAGGGGAATGGTCCAGGGTGCGAGGAGGAGGTTTTCTTGGCCCTGACCAATCAGGCGGGTGGGGGGTGTACCAGACATAGATATGATGGCGTCACGTCACAATCGCAAATTCGCCCTCTTTTGCTCAAGAACACGAGATTCCCAGGCATGCCTAGTGGACGCACTAGTAGTTCCGTGGACGTTCCGGCTGGCATATGCTTTTCCTCTGATAGGCATGATCCCGCGTGTCCTCAAAAAAGATCAAACTAGAAAAGACTCCAACAATATTCATCGCCCCCAGGTGGCCAAGAAGATCTCTGTTCACAGATCTACTAAATATGTCAGTGGAGGATGACCTCTACCTCTTTGTCCGGACCTCATCTGTCAAGGCCCGTTATTCCATCCGGATCTCAACCACCTCAGTTTGACGGCGTGGTGATTGAGTCTTCCGTCTTGAAGAATAGATTTATCATCACATCTGGCGAGGATACGTCACCTGGGCGAACTCTAGGGGTTTTTTCACACTTTTGTGTTATCAAGACTGTTGAGATTCCTACAGTTTGGACTGAACAAAGGTCTCTTTCTCTCCAAATCTCAGGCCTTTCGATCTAATTTCATCGAAGACTGGCTATGCGTATGGATGTTCAGAGTTTTTGCAAACAATGTGTCCAGCCGTGGGACCTCTCACAAGTCCTCCGGGTCCTCCAAGGCCCTCCTTTTGAACCTCTAAAATCCATAGCGCTATCACTACTATCCTGGAAGACTCTATTCCTACTGGCTATTCGATTCGGAGAGCATCTGAACTAGCAGCTCACCATCGTGTTTACCTTTTCATAAAGATAAAGCAGTTCTTCAACCTCATCCAGCTTTTGTACCCAAGGTCGTAACCTCCTTCCACCTGAATCAGGACATCGTTGTTCCAGATTTGTATCCTCGACCAACTTCTCCCAAGGAACAACGGTTGCACTCCTTGGATGTTGTCAGAGCTCTAGATATACGCTTCTAGAACTGAATCTTTTTATTCTTCCAAGGCCCTGTTCATTCTCTTGATGGGTCCTCTCAGGGGATCCAGAGCATCTCAGACCCTAGCCAGATGGATCCATAATCTCATTCTGCGTTGCTATGCAGAAGCAGGAGCTGCTCCACCCTTGCGGGTTGCAGCTCTTTCACAAGAGCACTAGGTGCCTCATGGGCGGCTCATCGCTGGGCCTCCATTGGTCAGATTTGCAAGGCCTGCACATGATCTTCTATTAAAAAATTCATAAAATTTTACAGATTGGATGTGTTCGCTTCAGCCGAAGCGACCCTCAGTCGCTTGGTGCTGCAAGCTGCAGAGGTGTAAATCTTCTGCCCATCCTGTGCTGGTCGGGACTCTGGGACGTCCCCTGCTGTGCCTGGGTCCCCCTAGGCTGAAAGAGAAAAAGAGATTTTGTTCTTACCTGTAAAATCTTTTTCCCTGAAGCCGAAGGTGGACCCAGGCACGACCCTCCCATAGGTTAGTTAAAGTAGTTTCTGATTAGTGTAGTTACTCAGTTTCAAGTTTGGGCTTGTTGCCAGAAAAGTTTTATGTTTTCCTTTATTACTTATTCTCCTTCGCTGTCTATCTTTGGGACAGACTGAAGCAGGCTCCTGGTGCTGGGCTACAGTGATGTGAAAAACTATTTGACCCCTTCCTGATTTCTTATTCTTTTGCATGTTTGTCACACTTAAATGTTTCTGCTCATCAAAAAACGTTAACTATTAGTCAAAGATAACATAATTGAACACAAAATGCAGTTTTAAATGATGGTTTTTATTATTTAGTGAGGAAAAAACCTCCAAATCTACATGGCCCTGTGTGAAAAAGAAATTGCCCCCTGAACCTAATAACTGGTTGGGCCACCCTTAACAGCAATAACTGCAATCAAGCGTTTGCGATAACTTGCAACGAGTCTTTTACAGCGCTCTGGAGGAATTGTGGCCCACTCATCTTTACAGAATTGTTGTAATTCAGCTTTATTTGAGGGTTTTCTAGCATGAACCGCCTTTTTAAGGTCATGCCACAACATCTCAATAGGATTCAGGTCAGGACTTTGACTAGGCCACTCCAAAGTCTTCATTTTGTTTTTCTTCAGCCATTCAGAGGTGGATTTGCTGGTGTGTTTTGGGTCATTGTCCTGCTGTAGCACCCAAGATCGCTTCAGCTTGAGTTGACAAACAGATGGCCAGACATTCTTCTTCAGGATTTTTTGGTAAACAGTAGAATTCATGTTTCCATCTATCACAGCAAGCCTTCCAGGTCCTGAAGCAGCAAAACAACCCCAGACCATCACACTACCACCACCATATTTTACTGTTGGTATGATGTTCTTTTGCTGAAATGCTGTGTTACTTCTACGCCAGATGTAACGGGACACGCACCTTCCAAATAGTTCAACTTTTGTCTCGTCGGTCCACAAGGTATTTTCCCAAAAGTCTTGGCAATCATTGAGATGTTCTTTAGCAAAATTGAGACGAGCCTTAATGTTCTTTTTGCTTAAAAGTGGTTTGCGCGTTGGATATCTGCCATGCAGGCCGTTTTTGCCCAGTCTCTTTCTTATGGTGGAGTCGTGAACACTGACATTAATTAAGGCAAGTGAGGCCTGCAGTTCTTTAGATGTTGTCCTGGGGTCTTTTGTGGCCTCTCAGATGAGTTTTCTCTGCGCTCTTGGGGTAATTTTGGTCGGCCGGCCACTCCTGGGAAGGTTCATCACTGTTCCATTATAACCTTTACCAGACTGATAGATCTCAATTACTTTTGTTCTCATTTGTTCCTGAAATTCTTTGGATCTTGGCATGATGTCTAGCTTTTGAGGTGCTTTTGGTCTACTTCTCTGTGTCAGATAGCTCCTATTTAAGTGATTTCTTGATTGAAACAGGTGTGGCAGTAATCAGGCCTGGGGGGTGACTACAGAAATTGAACTCAGGTGTGATAAACCACAGTTGTTATTTTTTAACAAGGGGGGCAATCACTTTTTCACACAGGGCCATGTAGATTTGGAGTTTTGTTTCTCACTAAATAATAAAAACCATCATTTAAAACTGCATTTTGTGTTCAATTATGTTATCTTTGGCTAATAGTTAACGGTTTTTGATGAGCAGAAACATTTAAGTGTGACAAACATGCAAAAGAATAAGAAATCAGGAAGGGGGCAAATAGTTTTTCACATCACTGTATATAACTTAAGGGGAGAAGCACCTGAGCCTGTGAAGTCTTCAAATTTCAAGTGTCCGCTCCTGGAGGTGGAGTACTTAACCCTTGCTGTGCCTGGGTCCCCCTTCGGCTTCAGAGAAAAAGATTTTACAGGTAAGAACAAAATCTCTTTTTATCGCCCATGTCTAAGGGATTCTCTAAAGGAGAATAAGAGCCAAAATACCCCCCCCCCCCTCATCTGTATCCCGGATGAGGTATGAAAATGCTAGGGCCTCATCCTTGAGAGTATTATTATTATTATTGTGGATTTATATATCACCAACATCTTCTGTGGGGCTTTACAATTACATGTATACATTCACATCAGGCCCTGCCAGAAGAGCTTACAATCTAAGCACATTTATTTGACACATAAAACTTCAGTATATCTATTGTATTCAGTTAAATCAAGTGGACTTAGTTAAGTTCTTGAAGACGTTTCGCTTCAAGAGCTAAACTTTTAAGTCCAGTTGATTTAACTGAATACAACAGATATACCATGACCTGGATATATGAGAACCTTCACAAACAACCTATCAACCTTTATGATTGTAGGGGAAACCAAAGTGCCCAGAGGAAACCCATGCAAGCACTGAGTCTACGTGCTGCTGTAAGTGTGAATACTTTGTCACTCCTCTACAGACCTGCCCGTCTTAGCAGTTGGCAATTCAATGGATGCACTACCTATGGGAGACATGTTCTTTGTTTAATGGTACATTTAAAAAAAAAAAAAAAAATTCGGTGATCTATTGCACACATCTAAACTCTCCAATGCTTGGCTAGCCATCATTGTCATTCGGATTCTTTCTTGAATAACTTGACTTTTATAGTAAAGAAAAGAAAACTTTATAGATATGAGTAATGGCAATGGGTGGGAAAAAATTGTAAATGCTTAAAGTGTGAATTATTTTAGATTTCCCTTTGTTATTGTGCTGAACATATTCTGCAGCACATATCAATGATACTGTAAGTGTAAAAAATGATTTCTGGTAAAGACGCATACAGTGCATATTCTTCTGAGAAGTTCAAAAGCATGGAAGAAATGCAGAAGAATAATGTTTACACAATACTGTGTAAAGCCAGAGCTTGCATTTCTTAACTCTCAATGGGTTTACATGTTATGCCGCCCAAAGGGTTCTATTAAAGTACATATTTTTATGGTTTCTGCAAATTAAACACTATAACAACCAAATTATTGGTGCTAGTGCATTAAAATTCATCTGTGTTTGTTTGTTTTTAGAAGGGCAAGGCAAATTCATAATCAAGCATCTAATATGCCTCCGAAATTTAAAAGGCACCTCAACGATGATGAGGTCACAGGTTCAATTAAAAGTGAAAGGGTAGGTCGATTTAAGTATTACCTTTACAGTAATAGCATTGTCTGAGGAACTGATTGGGCAGCTAGTAGAGCTGCTCGCCACAATTTTATTAAGTTGCAAATCTGCACAGAAAGAGTATTGGGAGGTAGAAATACTATCCCATCACATTTTATTTATTATTTTTTACTTTAGAGCTTCAAATATACACATAAAGTTCATACAAACACTCACACCATGTGTTCATATAACATATTTATGTAATTTAATGTAAATGTTTTCTAGAGGAATCTCTTAGAAGAAGACTCTGATGAAGAGGAAGACTTCTTTTTGTAAGTACAAGTTTGAGTGTATATAAATATTTACATTTAGCATTTTTAGGGTTAGAATTATAGTGGTTCAGGTTCCTGCATGCTGACTTGAAATTATTTTTAAGGTTTATTCTTCTTTTATTTAAAAAAAAAAAAAAAAAAAAGGAACAAAGGTTACTCATTTTTCAATTTGCAACCCTGATATATGCAGTCCCAAATTGAAATGAATGAAGTAAATTGAAATTATTTTTATGGGGTCTGTTTGGTATTTGTGCCCCAAGCACAAAGTGAGTGAGATGACAGGGGAGTTTACCATGGCTTGTCCCCACCCCAGCAACTTATTATACTTTTACTTGTTAATTACCTTTTGATGTTTGTATTTCTTAATAACAGTTTTTTGTTGCATGGAAAAAAGACAAAATAAAAAAATCCCAAACAATATGATACACATACAGGGTTATTCAATAAAAGTTTTTATTGTTAAAAATAATTTTGCCCCAACCAATCAGATGTTAGCTTTCAAATGTTAAATAAGATCATTTTTAACGATAAGAACTTTTATTGAATCTCCCTGATAGTTTTTACTTGCACGGGTAAATATGGGGAAATAACCTGTCCTTACCATTACAATGGTAAATGCCTGTCTTTACATTAAACGTTTGCAAGTTTTGCCACATTCTTGTTGAAATAACTGTAATGAATGCAAAAAAATTTGTGGATGTTTAACTGACAGTATGTTTTGAGAAATCCTTAGATAAAGAAAAAAAGAGAAAATTAACCTTTTCAGTTATTGTTCACATTTTTCTAGACTCTGCCTTTACGTTAAAAATGTCTATGGAAGATGCATTGCATGCTTTGATTGTGTCACTAATCACTGATTATTTGCACATGGTAATGTTCTGTCTATGTTGCATTTTTGTGACAGTCACATGAAATGGAACTGACAGGCTTTTATTTTCTCTCACCAGGAGGGGACCCTCTGCTCCTAAGTTTGGTCCAAGGAATGACAAGATCAGACAGTAAGTCTGTAAGGAAACAGCTGAAGAATGAACTATCCAGTCTGGCTTCCTGAAGAGATATATTTACCTTAGCTTCAAAAACTATCACAGACTGCAAATTTGTGTCTCTCAAGATACCCATACACTGGTACTGTAGATACATGAAAAAAGAACACTGGTCATCACATTACATTTTTCAAAATGTCTTTTAGACTGTAGTGTTAACAAAGGTGTTATTGTGTATATGTTGTTTCCCTTTAACAAATATGCAGATAAATTTAACATGGCAGATAGATAATTTAACATGGTATATTGTTTATTATTCTTAATACGCATTTAGGTTAATGGGACATATGGTATAGAAGTAGGGAATTCTGTTTTTAATTGTGTCTGGTTGACTTTTTCAGATACATTGTATTCACACTAAGAGAACAGAACACTGTGTATTGAGCAGAACTAAGGATATCCTACCAATGCTGTGTACTTGTGTAAATACAAAGTGTCAGAGAAGCTGATCTCAGACAAGAGGATTTTACTGTATGTACACGGGGGTGGCTACAGGGAACTAGATCAGTAACTTATTGCTCAATGGCTGATAAGGATCTCTGTCTTTAAAAAGAAATCAGTGCCTTAGCTGTTCACCTAGGTTAAATGTAAGATGATGCAGTTGGGACTTAATAATCCCTGTGCCACCTACACCATAAATAACTCTGTGTTAAGTGAATCTGTAATGGAAAAAGATTTGGGGGTTCTAGTAGATAACAGACTTAGCTGTAGCAAACAATGTCAGGTAGCAACGGCTAGAGCTAGCAAGATAAACAGGGTTATTCAATAAAAGTTCTTATCGTTAAAAATGGTGCTAATTTTGCCCCATCCAATCACATGTTAGCTTTCAAATGTTACATAATATCTGATTGGTTGGGGCAAAATTAGCACCATTTTTAACAATAAGAACTTTTATTGAATCTCCATGATTGTTTTTTATAAAGAGGGGAATAGATTCAAGAGAGAAAAATATTATTCTCCCTCTTTACAAGGCACTGGTAAGGCCTGATTTGGAATATGCAGTGCAGTTTTGAAATCCCATATACAAGGGCAACTAAATTAATAAGGGGAATGGAGGGGCTTGAATAGGCAGGCAGATTAGACAAGTTAGGGCTGTTTACATTGGAGAAGATACGATTACCTTATACAAATATATTAATAGGCCATACAATAAACTCTCTGGTGCATTGTTCACTAAAAGGTCATATCAGAGGACTTGTGGACATCCTTTAAGGTTGGAAGAAAAGAAGTTTCATCTTCAGGTTAGGAAAGGTTTCTTTACAGTGAGAACGGTGAAACTGTGGAACTGTCTTCCAGCAGATGTGGTAATGGCAAGTTCATTGAATAGTTTTAAAAAAGGCCTGGATAAGTTTCTAAAACTAAAAAAAGAAAATGCTCATATAGGAAATTTAAGAACTTTATACCTTTAGAGGTGCTGGCAGTTCCAGTTATAGGGGGGTATGAAACGCCAAGTAAAGGCAGGTGCTAGGTAGGGTAAAAAACACACTAAAAAGATACAAAGGAGGCCTAATACAAGGGCAGAAAAGCCCCTCACCTGAATGCAGGGAAAAGTACTCCCTGCGGCAGGGGCGTATCTAGGGTTTTAGAAGATCAGGGACACCCCTGGGTGTGAATTTTTTAGGTCATGCCCCTTTCTCTGCCCCAATTAAGCCACACCCAGTATGTACTTAATAGAGATGGCCATAAAGACACAGACAGACAACCACAAACATAGACACACAGCCCGATAGTGATAAACAGACAGAAAGACAGTGAAGTAGACAGACAGAGATCAGAGTTGGACAGAGAGACAAATTAATGACACAAAGGCACAGTAAACTGTCAATTTCATTATACACTGGTAGCAATCTGTTCCCTGAAACTCCATGGATTAAATGACCAATTTAAATGCTTTTTAAACGAGAGATAAATATGTACTGCTATTGCTGCGATTTTTGATATCTTTGATACTTCAAACATTTTAGATTTTATTGATAACTTATCCTATTCATATGTTATACTGGGAGATAGTGTCTAGTTAAGTATAGTAATTTCATGATATATCCAATTTTAGATAGTATATGTCACTATTTATATTTTAGCACTAATATCTTCACTTTTTATGATCATACCTACAATATGGTAATTACCTCTTTTTCAAGGAATTTTATGTATGTAGCACTTTGCACTTTAATACCAATTAATTAACTAATTAATGAATCTGATGTCACGTTCTAGGGGAGGGGTTAAGGTTTTATAAGTGTGTGTTGTGAGTTTGCAGACTTATAGCTTGATAAAGGTCCTAATAGAAGACCGAAACGTTGCTGTTACACTGGATTAATAAATCTATTTTTTGCTCTGCAGTTATATCCTGGTTTGGTATCTATCTATCTATCTATCTATCTATCTATCTATCTATCTATCTATCTATCTATCTATCAATCTTTCTATCTATTTATCTAACTAACTCTGCTATCTATTTATCTATCTATCTATCTAACTTTGCTATCTATCTATGTAAACTCTGGCTTGGCTCTGCTACCTTACCTATCTATTTGGATACGCAGGGGCTTTCTGCTACTTGCCGCGCTGGCGCGTGTGTGACAATAGCGTGCCGGCGTTGCCCATGACGTAATTGCACCAGCTGCGCGACGTGCCCAGAGGTTATCGCGCTGCCGGGAAATCCGGAACTTTGGGGCACTTCTGGTTTTACCTTCAGGTAAAACATTCGGGGTACTTTGCCAAATATCCGTGGCACGTGCCCCGAATGTTTTAATGTAGATATGCCACTGCCCTGCGGCATTCAAATACCATATTTCCCCTAAGTGTAAGACAGCTTAACAGGGGTAACCATTTGACCCAATCAACTGTTAAACAAAGGTGGACATAAAACCAGTGTTATGTACAAACAACATATGGTTTAATACATTAAAGCACACATATCTAAATCGTATCTCTGAATTGATTCAAAAACACTTAAAAAGCATATAATATGTAACTACAAAAATAGCTTGGCATGGTAAAGACAAACCCCCATAATCCAATAAAAGGTAAATAAGCATGTTTGGAAAATCCAAAAATGGGGGGTTGAGTGCTCCATACAGTAAATAAATATTCCAACAAAGGTCCTTTTGTGGAAATGCGTAAGTTAGTAAAAAGCAGCAGTTAGTATCATAACAAGAGAAAAGGCAGCTAGAAAGCTTAGGGAGAGAGGGGCCAAAAGGAGCAAAAAGCCCTCCACTGAGCATAAAAATGGAGAATCACCTTCTTATAACAGAAGGCATCTTGCAGTTCATGCTATATGAATAGCATTGCCCACACATGCATAAGCTAAGGGACATAAAGGACTATTTTGCATATCTCCGCCCTTTACTCTGGGGAACCTGGGAATAAGAAATTACTTCTTGTTATTCAATAAAAGTTCTTATCGTTAAAAATGGTGCTAACTTTGCCCCAACCAATCAGATCTTATTTAACATTTGAAAGCTAACATCTGATTGGTTGGGGAAAAATTAGGGCATGGCCACACTGCAACGCAATCGCAAACGCAATCGCATGCGATTTCATTTGTGATTTCGTTGCGTTTGCGCATGCATTTTTTCATTAACTATTGAAAAACGCATGCAATTGCAATTTAAAATGCGGAACGTAAATCGCAGTCGCAACGCACCCGAAAACGCGAGTTTTTGGTGCGTTGCCGCATTTTCAATGATATGAAAAAAACGCAAACGCAAAAAAAGCGCAGCAGTGTGGCCTAGCCCTTAGCACCATTTTTAACGATAAGAACTTTTATTGAATAACCCTGGTTGTGTCTGCAGATCAGATGATTGATATTAGGCTATATTGCATGTTATTAAACCAGAGGTTCTGGACATAAAGGAGTATTTTGCATATCTTCGCCCTTTACTCAGGGGAACCTGGGAGTAAGAAATTACTTCTTGTTTCTTAGATTTTTTGGGCAATGCTATCATGCTAGCATGATACTGCAAGATGCCTTCCATTATAAGAAGGTGATTCTCCATTATTATAACAAGCTGATAGACATATAGCAAGAGCAACGGTGTCTGGCGATGAAAATACTGCAGTCACACATGGGAACATATACTGTATGTGTATTAAATCAGTATGTCACAGCAGGGAGGAGGTTAGAAAAGGTCTCACCCTTAATAACTCCTCTATAATAAGGCCTCGACTCCAAACTGAATTCCACTGTTTTGCGCCTATATCATACTAGCAGGGAGATTCAATAAAAGTTCTTATTGTTTAAAATGGTGCTAATTTTGCCCCAACCAATCAAATGTTAATTTTCAAATGTTAAATAAGATCTGATTGGTTGGGGCAACATTAGCACCATTTTAAACGATAAGAACTTTTATTGAATAACCCTGTAGGTTTTTAATGCAGGCCTGGGGTGCACTGCTAGACTAGAGGCAGTGTATAGTGCCTTGGCAGACACATAAATACATAACAGACAGCAGAAAGCAGATGCGGATCATGCAGCCACAATTGTTAAGCACGTGTGAAGTAGTAAAGCTTGGTAGGGGAAAGGAGTTCAAAAGAGTCTCACCCTCAATGAGTCCTTCCTTAAAGGGTATGTCCACCCTTAAAACTATTTTTTGATATAGTATTCCTCCTGGTCTCCCAGCCCCAACCTCTTCCTTTTTATGTTTAGAAAGTGCCCCAAACTTTTACTTACCTCCCCTCTTTCCTCTGCTGGCCCTCTGCTTGCGAGGGCTGGCAAGCAGAGGGGTGGGACCGGCAGTCGCGTCTGTGATTGGCTGAGGGGCAGCCAATCACAGATGCGGCTGCCGGTCATTCAGTGCAGCGGAGGAAAGAGGGGAGGTAAGTAAAAGTTTGGGGCACTTTCTAAACATAAAAATGAAGCGGTTGGGGCTGGGAGACCAGGGGGAATACTATATCAAAGGGGATTTTTGCTAGGGGAAGGGAATCCGGAGGGGGAGGGAGAGGGGGGGGGAGGGAGGAGGAGAAGGGCTGCAGTACGCATGCCAAACTTCTCCCGGAGGCCAGGTAGGAGGCAGAGTCCTATATGGACTCTGCTATCCTCCTGGTGGGCAGTTTTTGGGACTTTGGGGGGGGACTACAGGAGAACCATATGGAGCTGGGATGTGAGGTAAGGATTACACTACACTACATGATGGGGCCAGTAGTTGGGGGATTATAGTTTTGGGGGTGGACATGCCCTTTAAGTGTAATATACAGCTAGCAGGGCAGTCTTGACTAACTGGCTGGGTAAGATTCACAGGAGTATTGGATTGAATGAGATTACAGTGGAGAAAGTAGAGCCAGCAAAGTGGGAAAGGTAATCTTTGCCAATGGCTTAGAAAAATAAGAGTTAGGGCATGGCCACACTGCGCCGCAAACGCACACAATAACATAGGTCCTAATTTACCCAGACTCGCTGGGCAAATATATGGAGTTAAAGTCACGCTAACCGGCGTGACTTTAGCTCCATATTAGCGGAAAAAAATCACCCGCGCATCCGACGCTCACGATTTAATATCGCCAGATAGCTGGCATTAAAATCCCGCAGTGGGTAAATCCCACTGCGAACAGGACAGTTACCCACAGCGATAGCAGCTCTGGTTAAATGAGCCCAATAGTGTGTTATTTAAAGGTACAGCTTTGCAATGGACTAAACTTTGATTTACCCTCTACATTCCTTTTAATAAATGAAAGCTAGGCAATGTTTGATGGTAAACGCATAACATAGGAGGATATTTTTCCTTTGTGTGTCTTACTTTATTATATACCGTATATACGATATATAAACCGAGATTTTCAGGCTAAAAAAAAAGCCTGAAAATCGAGTCTCGGTTTATACTCGAGTCAAAGACTTACCTGCTCCGGCGGCCACACGCTCCGCATCCTCTGCTGGCTGATGTCACTTCTCAGTGCCGGGAAGTGAGGCCGGCACAGAGTAGTGACGTCAGCCAGCAGAGGAAAGTGGAGCATGCGGCCACCGGAGCTTAGAAGAGGATCCAAAGCAGCCTGCAGGGGAACATGTGGAGAATGTAAGAGAAGGCAACTGTGGGGATTTAGAAGGGGGGAAGGCACAGTAATTCCTGCAGTGGCTTTTCCTTGCCACTGCAGATGTTTGGAAACTACAAGTCCCAGCAACTAAAGCATGCTGGGAGTTGTAGTTTCCAAACATCTGGAGTCCCAAGGAATGAGGCTTTAATTGCCTTTTAAATGGACATAAGAATTCCCATACAGTAATAGCCAAATACAGTATGGCTATTACTGTATGGGACTTCTGATGTTCATTTAAAGGGCAACTAAAGCCTAAAAACAATACAGAATTAGAAGGAGAATGTTATCTATTGCTGCCTTCTGATTCTGTATTGTTTTGAGGCTTTAGTTGCCCTTTAAATGGACAGCAGAATTCCCATACAGTAAAGCCATACGGATTGGGCTATTATTGTATGGGACTACTGTATGGGAATTCTGCTGTCAATTTAAAGGGCAAATAAGCCTCAAAACAATACAGAATCAGAAGGCAGTTGGTCATAATCTACCCTCGGTTTATACTTGAGTCAATCACTTTTACTCCTTTTTAGAGGTAAAAGTGGATACCTCAGTTATACTCGAGTATATACGGTAAGTAGTGCAGGGGAACCAACAATAAACCTCTTAGTTACAATAGGCGATCTCCAAGATAGAGATGCATTTAGAGATGCAATTTTTCCCAGGGTACTTGAAACTATTTTTAAACTGAAAGTGAATCAGCATGAATTGCCCGTAAAACAGGTGCAGTATGGGTCTACTTTGCTTGACAGAGACAGATAAGGAGACGATACAAATGATCAGCCACAACAATTTAATTAACATAAGCCTATGAATGTATATATTTTTAGATGTGTGATGTGCGCTCTCAACACTAGTAAAACTGATAGAGAGGACAACAATTGATAATAGTAAAAAATTGCTGTTTAATTTAAACAACAACAACAACAAAAAAAGGTACATGGCGATATAAGGTTGCCACCTTCCCTTTAAATTGAGGAGCATATTTAAAGGGCATCTATAGTGGGAAATGAACTTTTTTTTCTTTCTTCTTTTTTTATATATATTTTTTATATATAATTCCCCACAACCCTCAGAGTGTCTTCACTTTTTTCAGATTCCCTCTCTGTCCTGAGAGACACCAAGTTGAAGAATACGTGATTGCATTCCTCTACTCTACTTGGTGTCACTCAAATCCTGTGACGTGATTCCCCCCCTCTGCTCTGTAATAAACATAGAAATAACAGCATAGCAGGGGGAGAGAGGTAGCTTTGATGAGTAGATATAAGGCTGCACTTGACCCCCCTTCTTAATAGCTTTCACTGATTGATGATGGGTCACAAAGTGAGAGATCGTAAACTGTATGAATCTCTTCTTCCGTGTTCCAGGACAGCTTGCTTTCTATTGGTCACTGTGCGTGGGTGTGTTTTTCAGGATGTTGAACTTTTACTCTACTGCACATGATAAGTTGTCGGTTAGCCGGAGTTGAAACATTGAGGGGGTAAAAGAGGGGAGGGGGAAGGGGGGAGTGCTGCACACAGATCTGACACCATGGTTAAACAGAGTCACTGACATAGATAGTATTAAGGCAGCACAGAGTACGGTACATGAATTTAACTTTGCAAAGGGGCAATGTGTTTTTTTTTCACTATAGATGCCCTTTAAATCAAGCCGGAGCCTTAGAAGACACGCCCTGACACATGCAGTAGACACATGCTTGTGACGAAATGCACGTCGGTGCGAAGTACCTGATGGTGTTCGATTGTGGACCGCACCAGTACACAGGAGCTAGGATAGTGGAGGATGAACGGGATTGTCCAGGACTGCATGGAAACCCACAACTTGCGTAGTAATTTGGACCGGGTGAAGAGTGGAGTAACTGTAATTCTCGTCATGGTTATGCTACAGTGACTGTTATTGCTTTGGTCTAGTGCTTGCTCAAATAGAGTTATCGGGATTTTGGAACTTTAATCGTTACAATTCACTATAGGAATACAGTGACTATGAACATTTATAGTTTATGTGAGGGACATTTCTGGCATCTTTGTCTATGGAGATCGCCTGTAGTATGTAAGAATGTTTGCTGGTAAAACATAAAAACATCTGGAAACCAAGTAAATGGAACTTATTTTGACACGTATATAATATGTATTGTACAATATCATAGTCCAGGCAGCATACATGCCTTAATCCTGTTCTGTGTTACAGCTGAAACCAGCGTATAAATTGCACAAAACCTTACATTTTGATTCATATTTAATTGGCAAGCATTATGTTTTGGACATGATTACCAAGATTTGCTTTTATTAAATTTTCCTTGTTTAATTTTATAATAAAAACAATAATGGTGACCTCAGCTTTTCAACTTCAAAATATTTTTTTCAATTTCAGATTGAAAATAATATTCAGATGTGTTTATATGTCATTTTATGATGTTACTCTTAGAGAGTAGTTCATTTCCTTGCAAATGACATTTTGACTTTCTTATTCATTCGTGTACATTGCTTGATCTGTGTATAACATTTACTTTCATAATAAAAGGAAATCAGCGTCATGTCTAACATTTATCTACTGTGGTATGTACTGGGGGTTCAGTTGGTTTTCTGCACTTTTAATGGGATTGGCCATATCATTTTTTCTTTCTGCTGAAACTTCCCTAAGCTCTTGGCAAACCAGAACTGCCACAAAGAAAGGCCAAATTCCAGAAAGTGTGGCATACATATGGGTAACTTGGGAGGAGGGGAATCTTTAAGATATGTCTCAGGACCTAGGACATCTTTCAAATGAAAGGTAAAATGTAAATAATATAACTAGTGTCCCCTCTTATTTATAAAAAAAACAACAACTGCAATTTCGTATGCAAATAGGGTTATGGTCAATCAGGTACACTAAACTATAAGTTGCATCAAGAGCATTGTAGCTGAGCTGGTAAAATGGCTGCATCTTAAAGGGTATGTCCACCCTAAAATTAATTTTTTAATATAAGATTCCCCCTGCCAGCCCAGCCCCAACCGCTATATTTTATGTTTAGATAGGAATACTATATCAAAGGGGATTTATGCTAGGGGAAGGGAATCCTGAGAGGGAGGGGGAGAAGGGAGGGGGAGAAGGGCTGCAGTACGCATGCCAAACTTCTCCAGGAGGCCAGGTAGGAGGCAGAGTCCTATATGGACTCTGCTATCCTCCTGCTGGGAAGTTTTTGGGACTTTGGTGGGGACTACAGGAGAACCATATGGAGCTGGGATGTGAGGTAAGGATTAAACTACACTACATGATGGGGCCAGTAGTTGGGGGGATTATAGTTTTGGGGGTGGACATGCCCTTTAAGGTGACCAATGACCTTGAAAATACAATTTCTACCGCATAAAGATGGTGCATCTTTTGAAAGCAAAATTTGTTCAGCTGGGTGGGGACCTGTAAAATTACATTGTTACATGAAGTTTACATTTTATAGGTATTGATTCTGTTGCTTTGCCCTGCTAATTAGCAGATTAATGGTTATTTTACAAAATAATATATATATATTTTACAATTCTGTATCACCAGTGAGACCATAATAGGAAGATATCTACTAATAATTCAAAGACATCTTGCAACAACTATTATTGAATGTGACTGAATAGAAGATACAAGCTCTTGTATAAAGCTCACTTGCCTCCATGTAGCACTGGGAGTCTTTTATCGGTGGAACAGTAATGGTATTCCTGTTTATGATCAACATTCTAATGATTTCTCCCCCACACATTCCTTAAAGGGTAACTCTCAAATACCCTTCAAACAAACCTAGGATGATGTCTCTAGCTTCTCTGTTATAGGCTGTTATATTCTTGTAAAGTTACATTAAGACAGGCAGGATAAACCAGGAAGTAGTTTGTGGCAGTCACATGAAGTACATTTTCTGAAGCTATTCAAAGACAGATACAACAGTAGGATTTAACTGGGCATGCTCATGCCTAAGGCACAGGGCGGAGCAATGGTGCTGATGATGTCACAGTTCACAGTGCTAGCTGGAAACACCACCATTTATATTGCTAAAGGTTTGCATATATTGCAGATAGAAGCATAATCCTTGAGTGTTTTTAAAGGTAGGAATGTGTCTGTTTAATAAAGAACACTTGTATGGAGACCACAGTTACCCTTTAACCGTGCATGTGGAAAAAAAACTGGGAGACCATTCTGCCTGAGATTTCGCATCAGCTGCAGAAAAACGGGAGGTAGGAGAACTTGATTCTAACCCACTTAATATTATAAAGTGTACTTGCAATTTTTTACTGTATTTCTCCTTTAAGTCTCCTTTGAGTCTTTGCTGATTAAAGGTCAATCTAACCTTATACTAAATTTAGGCAGCATCACAAATCACTGCCAACTCTGTAATCTGTTACAAATGATGATCTGGCTGAGGCAATGACTTTACCTAATGTAATTAGAAGTATCATAACCTCACCTACAAAGATTTTTGTGAATTATTTTACTTTTAGGATTCTTTTCCACAACGTTTTTTTCGAGCGGTTCCAGATGTCTCCTGCTAGAGAAAAGATACATGTAGCGTTTCGCTAGCTGCGACTGTCTGGGGACCAATCAGAACACGTTCCCAAAACGGCACCATGACGTTTGTTTGAAAACAGCCTTATAGAGTGGTGGCTCACTGCCTGATTTCTGATGATTTCCAGTTGTTCTTTTAAAGAGTTAAGCTAAGTGCACATGTGTGATGTGTGTCTAATGCAGTGGCCAATGCACAGCAAACAAATAGGCTTTTAACCTGACAATCAGACGTGTGCGAATGCTTGGTCAGGGCGTCATTAGGAGTCCGTCCCTCTGGTGCTGTGGTTTTGCACCCAGAATTCTCTAAAAGCTCACCAGATGACATGTCACTAAAAAAAGATCTATGGAATATGGTTATTACTTCGAGGTCTCCACTTTCAATGTTACAGACAACTAGCATTATTTAAACCAGGGTCACTAGTCTAATGGTGCCCATGCACTATACAGTACCTTCAGATGTTCTCCAACAAGCACACAACATCCAAAGAACTGCCTTACCTGTACTTTATGCAATAGACTCACTATGGTAAAATGAATGGGCTGGATGGGAACGTTGGAAGGTATGAACTGTGCACTATCGAAAGTGCACTATTTAGACAAACTAACTCTCTAACTAACCTATCTAATGTCTAAATAGTGTACGGCTGCCATTAGAACACTTATAGGGGACTTTAGCCAGAGGCGCTTTCTCTTGTGTTCCATTAATATAGCTAATTGTGTCTCAGGGTGAATTACAATCAAGTTCTATACATCTTAAAGTCGCACTAACCGCTGTTAAATAGGTTGGCATTACTTAAAGACAAGATACCGAACGGTGCAGCTCTCCATTAATCTTTTTGTAAATATATTTCTTCTTTAATTATTGCAGATATTGGGATGATTTCACATAGTCATGCTCTATGTAGCTATCGCTAAGTATCTACTAAGATGCAGCATTTAACATGCATTTAAACAGAGAGGGAACTTTTATATCTTTAAATTCCCTGTTTACCTTTTGATTTCAGATCCCAGCTCTGTTTTCTATTATACATGATTCAGTTTAGTTGCATAATTCCTGAATACATTTGTCTCTAAGGATTGCAGTGATTGTTTTGAGAAGATGATAGGAAACAGATTATGAATAAGCAAGAAATATTTAAACATAAAATGCATTTCACGTGGCTTTCCACTTAACCATGCCTAACATACATCTTTCATACAACTATCATACAAGTACCATACAACTTTCATACAACTACCATACAAATTATAGATAACTACCATACAACTATCATACAATTACTATACAACTATCATACAAATACAATACAACTACCATACAACTACCATACAACTATCATACAACTACCATACAACTTTCATACCCATACCATACAATGTTCATACAACTATAATGTAACTACCATACAACTACCATACAGCTTCCATACTACTATCATATAACTACCATACAGCTATCATATAACTTTCATACAACTACCATACAACTTAAAAATGTACTGGCAATTTAAATGCTAACTGCTGTCCCAGAAGAAATCTTAGCCAAACAGGTTTTTGAAATGTATTGTCCCCAGATAGACATATTTGACATGCTAGGGTAATCACAGGATCTGCAGGTGGAAACATCTGGCTGGTGGAACAGATATACAACTTAATGATGAAGTAAACGCCCAAAATATCAACAAACAAAAAAATCTAAAATTGTGGTAGGTGGGAGGATCCTCCAAACCAGTGCTTCTCGTGTTATTTCGTGTTATTATTTCTCATGTTATTTCAGAAGAGTGGTACTCTAAAGCTGGCCATACACATGTGATTCCACAGCATGTGTGCCGACAGATCACATTGGTATTTGTTGGCACACGCACACATGCTGTGGAAACAGAGCACACCGCCCCGACTGATCAACATATACGTTATGGGGATCGGTTGGCTGTGTGGCCATACACCGCACTACTTAAGTAAAGGGAGCCGATATTGATCGCCGAAAATCTTTCATCATTCCCGATCATTCAGAGTGGCGACTACGGTAGTTCCTCGGCACTCCGATCAGCCAGGAACATCCCCTACACATGAACGATAATAGGTAAATACCATTATTCCCTGACAAGATTTACCCATTATCGTTTGTATGTATGGCCACCTTTAGCAATGCGACATTTTTCATGCAACATACCGGTGTTCTTAATTTTGGCCTTAAAAGGCATGTTCACCCCTGACAAACTTTTGTTGTACTTGGGGGTGAACATGCCCTAAAGGGTTGTAATTATGTTGTAATTAGTCATTATTTGTGTACTTTGATTGCATTGAAATTTTATACTGGTGAATACAGTATTTCCATTGCCAGAATTTGATGCTCATCTCTGGCCGCAGCACACACAATATGAGAAACCCTGCTCTAAACTGATGGTAGAGTGAAAAGTTGTTTGTGGGTTGTGGCAGAGAATCCTTGAAATTTTATTGTTAATTTTTAAGATGTCGTACAACTTAAAATTATTGTGTTAATTTTTGCACCTTTTATTGCATGGGGCCCATACAAGATGCAATTTTGTTGTACGATGGTCGTAAGAACTCCACGATTGTACATCAATTGTTTCATTAATGGTCTAGATAAAGTCTGGTGAGAAGATCTGATTGAATGTGAAGGTGATCGGTCAGTAAGGAAAATTTTAATCTGCTACAATGAAATTGTTTATGTGTATGGATGATCTTCCAACAAACGTTTCCAACTCGATCCTGGAGTGTCAAATAAACAACTCCCTGGAAAAAGCAGAGCTCACAGTCTGGGAGGTGTGAGACCAGAGAGTGTATATTTGGTTCATGATGGCAATGTGTGATGCGGTACACATGACAACAACAGGCGCATTAATTGATGTACGAACACACAGCGAGATAAGTTAGCAAATAAAATATGAAAGAAAAATCAGCAAACACTCACAAATAACTTCATTCTTCATTACCATTCGAGACCTCGACCCCAAAATGTGCTTTATACGTTCGTCATTTCCGCCACATTACACTATAGGCAGCGATGAAATCTGCCCATCTATGGTGAATTGGTTGCTTTCTAGCGGCACATTCTATTCTGCAACAATTTACATCTTACACAATCATATCTGCCTATTAATGCCAGATTGTGCACAGCAATGCCAACAATTTTATCTTGTTTGTTTATGTCCGATTGTACGATAATTGGTTCCAATTTAAATCTAGTCGGTAGTTCTTCGACCGATTTCATTGCATCGTGTATGGGCCCCTTAAAGCAGCCCATACACAGACCAAACCAGGGCCATACATGGACAATATCCTCTGATTGTGTATGGACAATTGCCCAATTGTCGGACAATCTTTGTGCCTTTCTGGGAGATAGGAAAACATTTTAAATGCACAATCCCAATCGTGCAATCTTTATTGGTCCATGTATGGCCCGCTTAAGCATCCTATAGCACATGCAACTTATCTGCATGTCTATGATTGTGGGAAAACCAGAGTACCTGGTGGAAACTCCAGGAATTTAGTTCTAATCACCAAGGTTTCATGCTGGCTGTAAGTAATATGGAAATGAAGGTTTAGAAGGATAATAAGTGATTACATTTGACTGCGAATACTGAATAACATTAAAATCACTTGAGAATTGTGAAGTTTAAATGAAATTAGAAATCTGCAAGTCTGCTGCCAATTTCCGGACAATCGATTAACTGGGAATTAAAAAGCAAGTAAATGATGTACTGTGGAAAATTATTTATACATGTGTTGTGTTTCTGTTTATAGGAAGGGTATTGTTGCCTGTAATGTTGCTATAAATACTGCGTGATAATTATATAACACAATAATGTCCTTCTCTGTTTTATAAATTGAAAGAAAAATGCTGTACTAACATCTGGTAAATACATTGTCTTAATGTCCACAAAGTCTCCCTTAAACCCCTTAAAGCCAAGAATTCTAGAACTTTTTTTATCTGTTTTAGAATTGATTAGGAACTGTTTTCAAATTGCTTTTAAAAAAATAAAACATGTTTTTAGGTCAAACATATGAGATCCTTAGTATTCTTTTCACATACAGTATAGAAGAATCCTGGTGAGCACATCTCTAGCGAATCTCACAAATTACTTAGTGGGAGTTGGGAAAGACATCTTTAATACTGTTTTCTCCTGAAATATTTTAGCATGGTGCTTTAAACTGGCAACTTGAAAGGCAAAGAATATTTGTTCTATCTATGCTTCTTATTTGTCTTTACAATGACAATGTCATGTGCACACTCCTAAACCTAAAAAATATTGAGAATTAGTGTGGAGCACTATTTCCCCCCTTTTTTAGCTCGTTTTTTTGCCTTCCTCTGGATCAACTGTTAGGTAGGGTTAAAAAGGAGGGTGAAAAGGTTGGACTTGATGGACGCATGTCTTTATTCAACCTCAATTACTATGTTACACTCAGACATGTCCAACAAGCATTGACTGTTGTGTAGAACACCAACGATGCCCAACCAAATGGTCATTTCACCTAACCAAGTAACCATACACTGAAAGACAATCGGACAAAACAGCTATTAGTCCTACAGTCGATTGCACACCTGAATGGACCATAAGATAAAAAATGGGCATGATAAAGGATTGGGAAATGTAACATGAGACTTTTGGAGATTTAACGTGTGTTTTGCTGTTGAGGTAAAAGAGAGGTAGATAAAAGATCAGGGGCGTCTCTAGGGCCTCATAAGATCAGGGGCACTTTTGGGCACCCTATTTGCAGTGTCCCTTTCCCGCCCCCAATTAAGCCACACCCATTAAACACCCATTAAACAAAAAGAGAAAATGAGAGTGTGAGATTGTCCCCTTAACCTAAATATGGAGGGTTCTATGATACTATGTATAAGTTACTGTAAAATATAACCAGTTATAATATAACCAGTTAGTAACTGTTAAGGTTGGGGGATAAAAACAAATTATTGATCAAAATTAGATTTTTGACTATAGTTACCCTTTAAATTTGTCTGCCACTGGAATGGAAGGGTAGGTCACTAGGTGGGTGTACCTGTGTCTGGGGATTGAAGGTATCAGCCTTTGTTTATGACCATAAAAATAACTGACCCAGTGACCCTGAAACGGAAGGCAGGAACACTGCCTTTCATTTTATAGTGACTATCTTGAACTGAACATCGGTCTATATAATAGCCAGGCCATGTGCAGTTCAATCCACTCACTATAACAAGGCAGGCATTGTTGCACTATTGGTAATGTGCATTCACTAGGGAAACTATGTTGGCAGCATTTAGTAGAAAAAAAATTTAAGAAATTGACCATCATCTTAACTTACCAAGCTGCTTCAGCCGCGCATGATCCAGCCCACCCTAGTACTTGTTCCCGCCGGCGGAATGGTGTATGAGGATTATACAGCAATGGGACGGAGCTAGGGGATGGAAATAATCCATGGTAAGCAAAGGAGGAAGCGCAGGGGTTGCCTGTTAAGTGGCGCACCAGCGCGCATGACGTCATTACGCCAGTGCTCAACGTGCCATGACATCATCGCGCAGCCGGAGAATCCGGAGGTTTACAAAGTTTGGAGCAGTTCAGGGCACTTAAACAAGGTACCGCCAGTAAAACATTCGGGGCAAAGAATTCTAGATGAACCAATCACAGGAACAGAAATCCGACACCCTATATCCACTATGGCCAGAAATAAAGCCTATTATATTGAAACCTTATCCTCCTCCATTTATATAATCATATGTTTACCACAAAAACACTTCCAGTATCCATGTCCGAGGCACTTATTGTCCTAATACATAAGCCTCGGAAAAGATCCATCATACCCGGAATCCTATCGCCCAATATTCTTGCTAAAGGTAGATCTAAAAATTCTGGCTAAATCACTATCCCTGCGCCCAAGCGCTGTGGTCAAGACCCTGATCCACCCAGATCAAACTGGTCTTATCCCAGGCAAAAACACTTCCCTCAACACCAGACGCTTATTCCTGAACATACAAGCCCAACATGAAGAAATGGGAACTTGCTGCATAGTTATCCTTGATGCTGCTAAGGACTTTGATTCTGTTGAATGGCAATTTATGTGGCATGTACTAACATGATTTGGCCTGGGCCCCAATTTTATAGCCTGGCTAAGAATCCTCTACTCTACCCCACAGGCTAAAGTGATTGCTAATGGCTGGACATCAGACCCGTTTCCCTTAGGTAGAGGCACCCGTCAGGGATGCCCGCTATCTCCCTTACTATACCGACTGGTAGTCGAACCACTGCCCATTAAATTGAGACAGGATACAATCCTCAAGTGTAGAGCACAAACAAAAGTAGTTGGGGTTTATGCGGATGACATGCTACTATATCTGGCAGACGAAGACTATTCTCTGCATAGAGGCCTTCCCATGAAATTGGCGACTAATCCGGTTTAAAAATTAACTGGTCAAAATCACAAATTCTACCAATTGTCACATTCCCACCTACCTTAGATGGAACTCAACTCCCCCTTGAAAGAATAGACAAAACTAAATATCTGGGTATCAGGATATCAGAAGATATCAAAGAATATATCAAACTCAATATAGAACCCCTTATTGCACTAAGTCCAAAACCCAGGTGTAGAGTAAACTATGTACCTTTAGGCTGAGGCCACACTGCAACGCACAGGAATCGCACAAAAATCGCGAGCGTTATCGCGCGTGATTGTGTGCGCTTTTCTTGTGCGTTTGCGTTTGCGTTTTGCGCATGCATTTTCGCCTTTTCGTGTTATGGAAACGCTGCGTTAACGCACCAAAAATGGTGAACGCATGCGTTACCAAAACGCGAAAGGACGCGCAATCGCATGCGCATCGGAAATCGCGGGAATTTTTGCGTTCCTGCGATTTCCATTTTAGTGAAAAACGTGGGCGCAATCGCAAACACGCGAAAAACGCGCTAGTGTGGCCTAGCCCTTAGGGGGAACCGGAAGAGCAAACCTGATTAAAATGATTTTACTTCCTAAAGCCATGTATGCAGTATACTCTGGCATTTCCCCATCTATATTCCTCTTAAATATTTCAAGATATTAGATTCTATACTGAAATCCTTCACCTGGGGCTCAAGCAGACACAAAATAGGATGGGCAGTATTACAACACCCTGTTGAATTGGGCGGTCTGGTACTTTCCAAATACAGTCTATATTACCTGGCACTGGCAGCGCAGTTATCACATGCACATCATTGGTACCAATCCGAAACAATCAGAACCCTTGAAATGCTGGGCTTTCCAGATGCTACCAAATATCCAGACCCCCAGTATCCTGTGTCTAGGGGAATGAAGGGGACCACCGCCCTTAAACGACCACACCCACTCCTTACCCAAGCACTTAAGGTATGGGACAATGCACTACATAGGTTAAATATTCCTCTAGTATATAAACAATCCCCTCTGTAGGACAACAAACATCTGCCAGAGTTCTCTACCATCCCAGAATCATCTATATGATTTCGCTACGGGATATTCCAGATTTCCCACTTACAAGACAATGACACCCTTAAACTCTTTGAGTAACTCCAATGAGAATACCACCTGCCAGGAAGGATGCTGTTTCGATATCTCCAAGTGAGACACGCTTTTGTATCACACTTCCGAACCTCATCCACGCAGCTAACTAATTGCCCCCTTGGTGAAGTCTTAAGCTGTAAAACATCTGCTAAACTAATTTCGGATGTATATAGGGTTTTTCAAAACATCCCAGGGTATGCTGCTACAGAGGAGAAAAAGAGATCCTGGGAAGCAGATGTCGGCCCCATGGAAAAGGAGGAGTGGGAGGAGGCACTGGGAGGAGGCACTGGAGGCATGCAGACAGGTTTCCACAAAAGCCTAAGATAGACTATCACAAATTTATATCTTGCACATACCTCACCCCAATTCATATATCTAAATATAAACCAAATTACAACCCGTTATGCCCTAAATGTCAATCTGCACCAGGTACCTTCTACCACCATATATGGTCTTGCCCTAAGATCCAGTGAGAAAGTTATAAATTGTTCAGTTTAGACTAGATTAATGTAACAAGATTTTATGCAAATGCACGGAATTAGGAGCGAACACCAAGAGCTAATGTATAAAAAAAAAAAATCTTTAATATTGTTATAAATGTAACAAATAATGGTGAAACTGTCAATTATATGCTCCACTTGGAGGGGATTTAAAAAAAAAACTATTCGGGGCACTTTGCCAAACATCCGGGGCACTTGCCCTGAATGTTTTAACGTAGCGACGCCACTGTAAAAGATTCTTATCTTCGCAATAACCCGACAGCTTTTCATTCTTAGGATTTATTTTTTTATCTTCTTTTAATATTTAGTTTACATGCAAAAAAAGTTTATAGAAGAGTGCTCTAGCTTGGTTTGCAGTATGGTTTAATTCATATAGCACCACAAAACTATGCTAAGCTAAGTTGTTAGCTAAGAGTAGGAAGTAACACACAAAGACAGGAGGGAAGTTAGGGCAAAGCTTGCTGGTGAAGTGCTGACTACAGAACCTTGTTTGGGACTTTTATCCTTAAAGGGCAACTGCAGTCTCCGAAAATGTTAGGGTTAAATGAGCACCTGCAGTATTTCATTTAAAATGAGCCGACAATCACAGGCTGCAGCCTGTTGATGGTGATGGTGAATATTCTCTTTATTGTCTCTTTATTGTTAAAGTATGTACCCAGCTTTAGTGTGGAAATTGAAAAGAAGATTTGAGTATTTAAGTTTAGAGCACACCCCATACACACTATTAGGTGTAATATAACGGACAATAAAAGATCCCATTCAAAGGAAAGATGACAAATTGGTTACTACTCAATTTTAAGCACCCAGTAACAATAGAGAAGGGTTCCATTGGACATGGTGATGGCTGGTTCATTGGATAGTTTAAAAGCTGGATACAGTTTTAAAAACAAAAAAAGAATGTTGCATGTTACTAGTATTGAAAATTGAATTTCAATACCAGTTGATCCAGGGATATCTGATTGCCCCTTGAAGTCTGGATGGATTTCCCCCCCCCCTTCATACAGTTTCTTTTTTTTGCGTATGAAACATACAAGCGATCAGCTCTTTAAAAGATTTGGACGAGTTTGGAACAAACACTAGCGTACACTTTTTAGTGTGTGATCGGATTGCACCTTAAAATGTTTAAGTGTAGCATAGCCCTTAGTCCTTTCCCCTAAGGGGTTTGTTTTGCAAATTTTCTCTCTAGGTGAACCATACTAAGGAAATCTTCAGTAACACATGTATATGTATACATGTGTTATTGAAGATTTCCTTAGTATGGTTTGCAGATGTACATCTGGTTATTTGTCAAGAATTCCCTAAATGTTGAAAATCTCCACCATATGTAAAAGTACAAAAGAGAAGAATGGAATGTTCACAGCTTGTTTAAGTCTATAAATTTGACTTTAAACAGTGGAGGAAAATGGTGTCTGTCGTGTATATTCATTCATCTTTCAATAGTGTATTAAATTAAGTTAATCATAGTGTTTTTAAAAATAGTACTTCTGTTCTAAAAATCTTAAAGGAACACTAAACCCCGAAAAATAACTCTGTGCCATTCGTTTCTATTATTCACAGGGAGGTGAGAATGCTTATTCTCACCACCCTGTGAATAATAGGACGCTCGGGGGACCTGGCACTTACCTTACCGCCGCTTCACTCGCAGCCGCTCCTTCACTGACAGCCGCTCTGTCCCGACCGCGCGCCCTATCTTAGGCGCATGCGCGCCAATACAAAAGATAGGGCGCGCGATCAGGAGAGAACAACTGTTCAGTGATGGAGCGGCTGCGAGTGTAGCGGCGGTAAGGTAAGTTCCAGGTCCTCCGAGCATAATATTATTCACAGGGAGGTGAGAATAAGCGTTCTCACCTCCCTGTTAATAATAGAAACGAATGGCACAGAATTATTTTTGGGAGTTTAGGGGAGTTTACAGTCCCTTTAAGTTTATACACAAGAAATATTTAACACTAATATATGAACGGTCAAGTTCAAAAGTTTCAGTTTGTCTGATGCAAAGTTTATAGGCTATTAGAAAAATAATTGCATAACTTGTATTAAGTAACACAGGAATATGAAACTTTTAGCACTTTATTTGCTGCAGATATTTAGTTCCTAATTTATATATGTTGTTAGTTGTAGAATTGTTGGAGCTCTGAAAGATGACTTTTCCTAAAAAGAGACACATAACAATCGTCGGAACCATTAAGGTTTACATAAATATGTTTGTTTGTATGGTTATGCTCCATAATCATTGTATAATGTACATTGTACACTGAAAAAATTACTTTGCCTCATTTCAATCTATAAATGAATACTGTAATAATGTAAGCAGCACTTACTCAGATCTAAATTCTGATTAGAAGAAATTCCCCACCTTGCGCTAGTGATCTTCCATAGTTTTTAATCTGAAATCTACGGAAGATCGCTGGGGCAAGGTGGGTAGTGATTGGTTCTGGTGAAAAGGAAATTTTTCCGTCTTCTCCAATCATGTTTTTTTTCTGATAGACTGATGTCCTTTCAAATTAATCAGAATATCGATGCTGTGTATGAAGGCCTTTAGACATTAAACCCAAGTGTATTAAAAAATATATACCAACAGGGTCAATAAGCAACTGGTTAAAATTGTAAAATAAAGTTTGAAACATGAAAATGTGCTACCTAGTTCAAAACAAATCAAGTTGCTGATGTAGGATGAAGAAGCAATTACCAATGTAGATTATTTGTGTCTGTCTGGCATTGTAGTAATTTTAATTCAATTATTCCCTATTTTCTAAGTACTATACACACGTAGGATCATGGGTTTGACTCACAACGCTCCAGTTTCAGACAAACAGTGTATGTGTACACCAAGAAGGAACAGTCGGATAAAACAACTGTTCGAAGTGTGTAACATGCTTTAGTCAAAATAGAATCTGTGTTGGACTGGGGTGTTGGGGCGCACCAGGAAATCAAAGACCAGGGCCCATTTAACGTTTGATATCACTCATTTACATATCTATCTTACTCCTTCTTGCTCCTTTTGTTTATTAAAATGCATTTATTACTGTCCCTTTGAAACATAAGGCAGTAGACCAGCACCTTGGATTGCTGATTTAAAACAAACAAAAATAAATTTTTCGATAATCACCTTAAGAAAGTTGATACTTCACAAAAAATAACATCCTGTTGCTACAGCAACTGAACTAAAACATCTGCAACTAACTTGTTTATAGTTAAAAACAACTATCACCAAAGCATATTTTTTTAAATCTAAAATATCAGGTGTGCAGAATAAATTGTCTGGGAGTGTGACAGCATGTAATTCCATTCAGTTTATAAGTAACTAGCCGTTGCACCCGGGGGTTACCCATGTAGACTTGTGGGTATGGTATTTTTTACATGCAGGTGTGTTTGGCTTAGATGGAAGAGACAGGGGGGAAAGAAGTGCCCAGTTGGTAATGTACGTCATGTATTTAATAGTTATGAGTTGAGGAGGTGACATTGCTTGAGGGACACGTAGCACATATGTTTATAGCAAAACTTTATATACAAAGTTATCAGTTTTCCACTTGGAGCGTAAATACCATATATACTTTAAAAATCAACCTAAAAACCTTGCCTCGGCTTATACTCGAGTCAATAGACACTTACCTTCAATCCAGAAGCAGCCGCGAGTCAGGCCGGCAGTTCCCAGTAGTTCTTCACGGTTGCGCGATGATGTCATCGCGCACGCTGGTGCGATGATGTCATTGCGCAGCCGTGAAGCAGTACTGGGAACTGCCGGCTCTGACACAGAGCGAGCAGCAACCGGCAGAGAGATGAAGACTGAAGACCAGGTATGGTAAGTGAGCTGGGGGGGGGGGACGGGGGGAGGGCTGTGGGGACAGTATGCCATGCAGTACCCCCCAATACCTTTCTACTATAGGTGGTTGGAAACTACAACTCCCAGCAACCAAGCATGCTGGGAGTTGTAGTTTCCAAACATCTACAGTGGAAAGATATTAGGGTTACTGTATACCCTCGGCTTATACTCGAGTCAATCATGTTTTTCTTATTTTGGGGCAAAAATGGGTACCTCGGCTTATACTCGGGTCGGCTTATACTCGAGTATATACGGTATATAAATATTGTGGTGAACATGCTACATGGAGTTTGCGGCGGGGAAAACATGTTGATTGCAACTGAATACCGCAGCACTTGAGTGACTGACAGGTGTCAGTGTCTCTGAAGCATGTGACGTGCAGCTCTTTGTCTGTGTTGTTAAAGTCGGGCTTCATTCTGTTGCGCTGTCTGAGCTTTGTTGTTTTCTTGTGTTTTTATTTAGCATGCTCTATTTTTTGCACATTTGTTAGCAGTATGTCACCTTGTTTGCACTTTATATTGACTATTAGATCCCAATCAATTAACTTAGTTTATGGTCAAAATTGAAAGTGCCATGATGTCTTTGTTATTTTAGTTGTAACTATCTTTAAAGTGTGTGTCATGCAGCCAGAGTGTGTCTGGTGCTTAAGTCTAGGTAAGGCAGATAACTCCCATGTAGTCCATACCCCCCAACCGTCCCGGATTGAGTAAGTGGATGGAGCATTGTTGTGGGCAGGGTCATGGCATTCTAGGGTGTGGACGGTCTGGCGGTGTGTCTGTGATGTTGTGGTATTCAGGAAACATGAGCGTGGCTGCGATATTTGGGGGCATGGCCACGCTGCTTCAAAGAGTGGACGTGGTCATGCCATTAAGGGGCATGGCCATGCCATTAAGGGGCGTGGGTATGGGGTTTTGGGGCGTGTGTGTCAAGTTTGAGGGTGTGTCAAGTTTGAGGGTGTGTCTGTGATGTTTAGGGGCATGTACAGGATGTTTGTGGATGTGGGGGTGATTCTGGAATGTACCTGTGATGTTTGGGGGCTTGGCCATGATGTATGGGTGTGGACCGTAGCGTTTATTTTCTTTTTTTGCGGGGGGGGGGGATCCACAACACAATATCTTGTGGCGTGCTTACAACATTTGGGGCATGATTGCGATGTTTGGGGGCGTGACCTTGATGGTTGGGGTGAGTGTGACACTGATGTTTGGGGGTGTGGCCTTGACAATAATATCTGTGGGCGTGGTCACATTCCAGGAGACTCTGCTTTAAAGGCCAATTATACTCACCTTCCCTCCACTCCTCTTCCTTAGTCAGTACTTTCTACCCAGGGTGAGGACCTGAACCGCTAGGTCCTCACCCCTGGGTTCGCTTAACTTGCCGCATATACTTACTTACGCGCTGCTCCGGTGAGCCCCGCCCCCTCCTCCCCATCAGCGACAAGGTAAATAGGAAGACACGCTCTGCAACGAGCGTGCCCCTTTATTGGCCTTGTCGCGCAAGGAGAGGATGGGGTGGAGTCTACCAGAGCAGCATGTAAGTAAGTATATGCGGCAAGTTAAGTGAACCCAGGGGTGAGGACCAAGCGGTTCAGGTCCTCATTTCTTAGCTTGACAATAACCGCAAATGTGGTTCATATCACCAATAGTAACATAGTCTTTCCAGGGTTTATATTTGTATATAAATGTCATTCATATCACCAATAGTAACATAGTCTTTCCAGGGTTTATATTTATATATAAATGTCATTCATACCACCAATAGTAACATAGTCTTTCCAGGGTTTATATTTGTATATAAATGTGATTCATATCGCCAATAGTAACATAGTCTTTCCAGGGTTTATATTTGTATATAAATGTCATTCATATCACCAATAGTAACATAGTCTTTCCAGGGTTTATATTTGTATATAAATGTCATTCATATCACCAATGGTAACATAGTCTTTCCAGGGTCTATATTTATATAGAAATGTGATACATATCACCAATAGTAACATAGTCTTTCCAGGGTTTATATTTGTATATAAATGTCATTCATATCACCAATAGTAACATAGTCTTTCCAGGGTTTATATTTTAAACCTTCCAGGAGCAAATTGTAATGTCTTACAGACCTTAAGGGAAATGTCTCACCCCCTTTGTTACAAAAGCTGTTATTCTGTGTGTGCAGCTCTCTGAGTTGTGTAGCCGTACATCACACGGAGCCCAGGCCTTTCATCTGAGTTACTGAATTGGGGAATCACACCCTGCAAGTGACGTGCAGGCTTTTTATTGGTCAAACTGGACTTCACTGGCATTATCCCTTTCTGAGGGCATCACCGTCATGTGGATGTATTCAGGAGTTTGGCTGTGAGGTGAGCACATACATACATACATACCTACAAGATTTATACTTTATATAGTAAATGTTTTGCATGGTCTCATATGTAAAATGTGTTGTGACGAAGGATGTAAGGTGAATCAGTTAATCAGTCAGGTTTATCTAACATTTAACCCCCCTCAACTACTGTACCCTTCATGTGCCAGACATTTATGCCACAGAATGTGACATAAGAAATATAGAACCCTAGACAGTGAATTGGAATAGACTACGGGGGAGATTTAACAAGAGCGGTTATCATTCCGGGTAAATTACCCACTCCTCCTTGTTGAAAAATACGCATCGGTTAGCGCAGCTTTAATTCCTGAGAACAGCGCACAGGCTCCCTATAAATACGGCTGTACTTCTTTAGTATAACCTGACTATCTGTAACAAAACATGGATGACATTCTATCAACAGAAAGACTAAATACCTAATGTATCACTTTTTTTGCCCACTTTGTTGTTACAAAAATAATGAGGTTCAGAATTTTTTTTGGTTCAGCAGCCAAGGGAGAAAAACAAAAATACCAATTCACCTAGACAAGCGTTCCATCTGTCTTAATTGAATGTTTGAGATTCTTGTAGTTGCCCACCCAGAGATTTAATTTTCCTACAGGGAAAAAGTGAAGTTCCAGATGACAGACCTTCAAAGGTTCTTTAAGTTTAAATGGTAACTAGGTCTCCATACAAGTGTCTTCAAGGAGCTCTCTCATACCTCTCAAACAAGCCTAGGATGATGTCTGTAGAATCCTTGGCTTGTAAAGTTAAGGTTCGTACACATGCTCAATTTGTGAGCGGCAACGCAACGCCCCAACGGCCAGCACTACACGCGACGAACGGTCCTTTCGGGTGAGAATTGTCCGTGTGTATGCGTTCGGTCAGGGGTATAGGAAGTGTGTCTGTAAAGGAAAACCATGACATTTAACAAACCACTCTTTTGTTGCTTGATTAAGGTCTTATCCCCACTTGGCATCAGTGCACATTTTTTCAATCTGAATTAACACTCTTTGCTCTGCCATTAAAGGACAACTTAGGGCTACGCCTCACTTGAATGTTTTATGCGCGTTTGCGCATGCGTTTTGGTTATAATGGAAATATCAGGAACGGAAAAAATCTCGCTATTTCAGATCCGCCTGGCGGATTGGCAAACGCCCCCCGACCGAACGCATACACACAGACAATACTCAGCCGAAACGGCCGTTCGTCGCGTGTAGCGCTCGGCCGTTGTTGCTCGCTCACAAATTGAGTGCATGTACGAACCTTAGGACAGTCAAGATAAACAAGGTAGTGTGTGACTGTCACACAATGTTCTTTTTAGAAGCCTCACCCTCCAATAAACAATATTTTCTGAAGCTATTTAAATCCTGCAACCATTCTCTGTCCATTCCTCTACCTAGTTTTATTTTAGGCTTTAGAAATTCAGGGGTCGGACTTATGATGCAGCAGATGATGCTCTGTTACATTAGTAGGATACAACTAAGCAAGTTCAGTGCCTCTGGCATGGGAGCAATGGTGCTAGCTGGAAACATCACTGTTTATACTGCTGTTACGTTGGATAGACTCCTCTAGAAGCATGATCCTGGAGCCATTTTAAAGAAATAAATGTGCTCTTCTTAAAAGGCATAGACCCAATTTAGGAGCTCATAAAGAGCCTTTAGTAAATAAATACTGATTGAAGAACGGAAGGTAAGGCATAACACCTTAACCTCCTGGTCTCCAATCAATACATTAAAGGAATAGTTCACTTTTCAAGTGGTTAGCACTGATGCCTTGCAGCGCTGAGGTTCTGAGTTCGATTCCACCCTTGGACACATCTGCAAGGAGTTTGTATTATTGTCCCCGTGCTTGCGTGAGTTTCCTCCGGGCACTCCGGTTTCCCCCACAATTATAAAGACATACTGATAAGTACTGACAGGGCAGGGCCTGATGTGAATTGAGTAAATAATTGTAAAGCGCTGCAGAATATGTAGCGCTATATAAGAAATAAAATACATACATACAACTATTCCTTTAAGAGGATGCAATTAATTTGCAGCAGCCAATACGATGTTATTAACTGAGGGTACGCCGCTTTCGGTATTTTGCAATGCAATCAACTGGATGTAAATTGGCAAGACTTGACCAGCTGTGTGGTGGTACACTCGGTGTCAAAGTTGTTCTATACAATCAAGAAAAGCCCCACCAAGGATGGAAGCCATACTATATATGCTTCCTTGAATCCCAGGGACTCCGGTTATTTGTTGCTGCTCCATTAAGGTTTTTAGGGTTGGGTATTATATTTTTGTGTATGTGTAATAATAAAGTGAGTTTTTTAGGCATAAATACCTGCAAGCTAATATAGTGATTGATTACTGTTACACCGTAAGAGGTAATTTTTATTAATGTTCCGGAGCACGTGAGTGTTTATTTTATGGTCCTTTTTGATCTAATTGATTCTAAATAAAAATCAGGTACCTTTTGCTATATATTAGCCTTATACTGGACAGGCAGTAGGCACATTATAGAAGCATTTTTTTTTTTTGCTTACTATATATTCTTTAAAAGTATGGGTTGGAGGCAAGTTTCAGTGAAAGAAATAGCTTTTTCCACTCTGACTGGTTATCAGATTGTTAATCTGTATAATAATGTTTTAAGTACCTGCTTAGTGAGAGGCCATGTACCGTATATACTCGAGTATAAACCGAGTTTTTCAGGCTGAAAAATCAGCCTGAAAACTCGGACTCGGTTTATACTCGAGTCAACCACTTACCTGGGCATTCCGGCAGCCGCGCGATCCTTTTCTGCACTGGCGCGCCGGCCTGACGTCACTGCCCGGCGCCAAGCAGTGACGTCAGCCGGCGCGCCAGTACAGGAATGGGCGCGCGGCTGCCGGAATGCTGATACCGTACCTGCCGGGATGGATGGAGGAAGATAGAAGAAGTCGTCCACAGGAGAAGAGTCCAGGAGAAGAGTCCACAGGGAGAAGAGTCCAGGAGAAGAGTCCCCCCCCACAGGGAGAAGAGAAGAGTCCACAGGAGTCCACAGGGAGAAGAGTCCAAAGGGAGAAGAGCCCACAGGTACAAACTGAACTGAGGGGGAGGGGGGCATTCAAGATGTTTGGGAACTACAACTCCCAGCATGCTTTATTAGCTGGGAGTTGTAGTTTCCAAACATCTTGAGTGCCAAGTTTCTACCCTCGGTTTATACTCGGGTCAATAACTTTATTAGGATTTTTAGGTGAAATTGGGTACCTCGGTTTATACTCGGGTCGGTTTATACTCGAGTATATACAGTAAGTGTAAATAATAAAGTGTAAATACTTAACTTCTGAATTGTTTTTAATCATAGAAAACACTTTATGAAACACTAAACGTAGCATTGCAAACCAAGTAAACCATTAAGCAGAAAATGACAAAAACACAAAGCAGAAATTTAATGGTTTAATTATGTTTAAATTATATAAATAAATAACAAAACAATATTAACATCTTAATGCATATATACAGATAAGCCTTTTGAAAATATCTGGGGAGAAGGGACAAGCATGCAAAAATAAAGTGAAACACCTTCACTGAAGGAAGTCCATGGTTAAGGCATAAATAAATAGGGTAGGGTAATTGTCAGCTATTCTAAATAGCATGGCACTTAAATATTTTGTAATGATCTGTTGGTGCATACTTTGTAAAAAGATGGATAATATTAAATCTGGGTCTCAAATTCCGGTTTATTGATAAATAGTGTCCTAATCAACATACATTGAATATTATGAATCTGACCATAGTAATCATGGTGCTTCTAAAACAATAAACTATGTGTGTCTGTAAAGGAAAACTATGACATTTAACAAACCACTCTTTTGTTTGCTTGATTAAGGTCTTATCCCCACTTGGCATCAGTGCACATTTTTTCAATCTGAATTAACACTCTTTCCTCTGCCATTAAAGGACAACTTAGGGCTACGCCTCACTTGAATGTTTTATGCCTGTTTGCGCATGCGTTTTGGTTATAATGGAAATATCAGGAACGGAAAAAATCTCACTATTTCAGATGCGCATGTGATTGCACATACGTTTCCGTTTTGGTAACACATGCATAACACAATCGCTTTGCAGTGTGACCTCAACCTCAGAACAATACTAAATCAGAAGGCAGCCCATCTTGATATAAAATGCATCTCACCTTTCATTTTGATATGGGTGATGGGAAATTTTAATTTCCCAGCATTCCAGTATCGCACAGTGGTCACTGAACACACTGTGCGTGACCACACAGGTCACGCTTACTAGTAGTCCTTTTAGGCTTCCTTCACACAAGACAAGTTTTATCACGTTTGCGGTACCACATGTATTTGTGAAAAAAAGCAACAACAATTTCATATAGGAATGATCGTGACACTACTGAATTTTTTTAACACTCTGCTTGCAGTTAAGTGTGATCACACACCGAAATTCTATGGAGAAGAAAAAAAAAAAACATATAAGAAACGCACAAAACTTTACTTTTCCCCCTCCCGAAAAAGCACAAAAACACACAGAAAAACTACTGCAGATGCATAAAAAAGCATTGCAAAAATGCTTAATATCACAATGCAACTTATTGTTTTTTTTACAGTGCATCTTGCGCTGTGTAGTGTGAATGAAGCCTAAAGTCCATATTATGCTAGGGATCATGTGACTTAAAGTGTATGCCTACTGAAAAAATTACTTTTCATCATCTTAATCTATAAATAAATACATGTAAGTAGCACTTATTCTAATGTGTGTGTGCTGCAGCATGCCTTCAATACAGTACTTGTTTTGCTCAGGCTCTGACCACTGACCCGACTATTTTCCCACATATCAACTCTCATAACTGCATACACCAACTGCCCACCAACTGTCAAATCATTCCAGCTACAGCAAAACTGCTTACAGAAATGCTAAAACATAAGATCTTTCAGATTGGATATCTAATGAAATAAAAAAAAAGGTACAGTGATATTTGGGATGAATTATAGTTTCCACTAATGGGAAATTTAAAAAAAACATTTCCGGTGTAAATACCCTTTAAGTCAAAAGGTGTGGCCAGACACAAAGTTATGTCATCCAGTTCTTTAGTTGATTACATTTACTTTATTGGAGTGGCAATTTACTGTTTATTAGTTCGGGGGGGGGGGGAGCTTTCAGATTATGGAGTAAAGAAATGTTGTTCTCCTTTAAGTCTTTATTAAGGGATTTCATGTATATCGGAATACAAACAGACTTCAATCCAGGGGCATGACACAATAAGATGAGTGTTGGGATTGACTCATTTCACTAGAAATGAAAGTACCAACATTGTAGAATTGTGCAAAGTGGATAAGCCAAGTAGAGATTAGGCCATATATTATGTAATTATGCAATGTGCCACCTTAAGTTCCAACAATATTCTGGGCAGATCATTTGAAACATAAAATGAATGGTCCAGACAGGGAATGTCAAGAGCTAATACTATCACTTGATATGACTGATATTAGATTGAATTGATGTTCCAACATCAAATTGATCTATTATCTATTTAGTATATGGCACCAATAAAAGTGCATGAGTTAAAGTTTCCTCAGGATTTTCAGATTTTTTTTAAGCTTAGAAACAGCTTCTAAATTAATGTATTATTTGCCTAATCTAATACTGTATCTATTCCTAGCTGGCCTGTTAATGAAGGGTCTACAGACTGGGGAAGGGGCTAGAGAGCTGGCAGTTACTGCACAAGTATAGTTTCCCTTTAATGTAACTGCCGGACTGTAGGGATAGATTTGACTCAATTAGCTTTGGTTCACCTTTGGTTAGAAATTGCTTCCAAAAATAACATAGTTTCAATCAGCAGATTCTGGACTTTAAAGCAAACAAAATGTTAATTAAGGTGGTCATACATGTAGCTATATTATAGGCCAATTTATGGCAATATTGTTGATACAAAAACATTTCACCATGTCTAAAAAAAATGAAAACATATTGGTTCTGTTAGGCCAATTTCATAGTCGGACACCATGCATGAATTGATTATTGGTCAAGCATAGTGCTATGTGTATGGCTACCATTAGCCTAAACGTCTCTAAGACTTTTCTGAAGACCGTAAAATTACAAGCAGACGCCATGTTTATGGCCTCCTTAGGCCACCCTTGATATCATTGATTTGTGGCTATCTGATGTTGCTTGAACTGAAAGCAATGAGCTATTGGTCATTAAAATAGGAATGGATCCACAAAATAATAACATAAATCATAAATAGTTTTTCACAATTTTAGGATTACATAGAGTCCATAGAGTGGTGGTGGGGGAAATTAACATGGCAGGAGACTTCCTTAACGCATACTACCAGACTTACATTTGCTTCCTGAAGAGAGATTTTGCTCTAGCACTCTCCGCTCCCACGCGGAGAGATATACTTACTTTTACCTCAGATGATCCCTTCCCAAAAGCCCCGCTTATAGGTATGTACTGTGAGTCCTGGTAAAGACGGTGACATCATGTCCAATGGCTGACAGTCTATAGCTGGAAGAGACTGTTACAAATGCGCTCTGCTCCTGCGTGCTCATAACCGGCTTGAAACAGAAAGCTGGAGGTTGGACTTCCAGTGAGGTATTTTCAGAGGTAAAAGTAAGTATATCTCATGCGTCAGATTAAGGCATGGTTAAAACACATCTTAAATTTTGGGGGGCAATATAGATATATATTTTGTGGTACTTGTGATTCTGAATTTACAGTATGTGCCTCTTCCCAGACAAGAATTGGCACCAGCTCTCACAAAAAAGACCATCCAATAAAGTAACCACACAAAAACTAACCATCACAACCAAGTCACAACATAAAATGCAGACATACCACAATATTCCTAATTAAAAAGATATAATTTATGTTCATAAGACACTATTAATATTTAATAGTGTCTTATATTATCATTATAATGATGCTCTATTCTTTCTAACTACCTTAGCAAATAAATAGGTTTTTGTATTTTTAAAAAGTAAACAAGTTTTACGTTGCATACAGTTTACTTTTTTGGAATATGATTTATTAAACCCTCAAGAAACAATAGTTATTTTATTTTTTCACAGTAATGTGCATCTGAATTAAATAACCTCAAGAGTGAGGATGTTAATAAATAAGACTAGTCCAGTAATTTCAAACTTCTCCAGCTCATATTCTTGATTTACTCAACACTTCCGTTAAGTATGTCCCTTTCAAAAAATGTATACAAGTTCCCTAAGTTTAAACAGCAGAACCAGTGCAGAGCAATTCATTGCACAGCCCCACAAAAGAAGTGGACTTAAACAAAAGATGGAAATTAGTAGGCAGTTCAGAATAGATGAGTCACAGGAATCGGAACCCTTCAGGACTTCAATGATGACAAAGGAGTTAGTTGCGATACTTGAGGATAATTGGTACTACATGGAGAAAATACAAGGTAGATTGCATTAGAATGCATAGAGGCAGCACTTGCTCAAACCTTAACTTTAGCACATACCACATTGGATAGATATATCATCCGGTGGGGAAAAATCATTTACATTTCTATAAAAGTACAGTATATCTTGACCAAATACTACACAATTAAAACCTGCATTTTCATTTTTACAACTATTTAAACATCTAAATAAAAGGCCACTTCTTAGTATCCTTCTGACTAAAGTTTTTAAGTTTAACAGGGATGTTCCCAAAATGTAGTTGAATTTATGAAATAGCAAACCATGTGTTTTTTTTTTATTTCTATAATGCCCTGCATGAAAATTATATTCTGGTCAGAAGGACTGAGACACGCAATTACAATACAATTTTGTGACAGGCCCCTAACTAGAAAAAACAAATAGTTCTTCCCACTCTGCAGCCATATGTTGGATTTTAGGGAAACAGTCAAAGGAATAAGACATTTTAAATTGAACCATGTAATATTATTGTATTACAATTTAATACAAAATATTGTGCATTTAATTTCTGTTTTAGACTTTGGTTTGGTACAGTATACACTACTTAGTAACAAAGTTCTATAGATGTGATGTTGTGCATTGACTGGAAGGGTAACTTGATCAAGGTCATAAGGAGTCGACAGGAGATCTAACCTAAAAGCTTTTATTACAGGTAGATTACTTAACCTTGATAGATACGGTATTTCAAAAAGAAAAATACTTACCAATAATCACCAAAAGAATGATAATGAAAACCAGTGCTACAATTGCTTTCATCTAAAATAAGATAAGTGAAAATGGTATCAGTGAAATGTAACATATAGATGTATGAATACAAAACAAACCACTGCCTGCTAGTTGTGTGCAACAGAAGAGAAATGTAAAATAAAAATATACAGTAGCATATTTAGATGCAAAAACACCAAAACTTACTTTGCATTCTCTCCACCACATTTGTCTCCTAAGATGTCTTGATCTGCTGCTAAAGGCTGTGGCATTATCTGCTAAACTTTCTGCGACAAGACAAATAAAGATATAAAAAAAACCTCTAAACATGCATTCAGGTAGTGGATGGTGAAGAGGATGAGGAGTTTGGTGGATTCCCCCACCTTTTTCCATTCAAATTCAAACTTTATATTTCTTTCCCTTTGTTGCTTATATGGGTAATTATTCATGTGTGTGTATTTATAGTATATATGGCACTCCTTTTGGGAATGTAAGCAAGCACTTAACTTTGGATATATATCAATTATAGCCATGTTCTGGTTTACACTCAGCTCATACAATGCTTCAGAAACCTAAAGCCGAGTTCACACATTAAAGGGTATCTCCACTGGTATTAACACAATTTGGGAATTCAGTTTTATTGAAGAACAGGAGGTAAATGAGCTGTGTCTTACCTCCCGTTCTTCAATAAAATGATCAGGAACCAGGAGAGAAGGTAAGCTACTTACCCGATTGCTCGCTCCCGTGCTGCGTAGTCTGACAGGTCCTAACAGACTCTGTCTTCTATGGGCATGAGCAAGTGCGATGTGCATAGAACAGATTTTATTGAACAGGAAGCATATATACTGCCACCAGTTCAATAAAACCGTTAAAATACACCCTAAAACGGTAAAAAGTTAACATTATTAAAATATTACTACAATATAACTACTTTTGATAATACCCTTCTTTTAATGCTAGTTCTTTAAACATACCACTTTTAAATTGTAATATTATGAGTCATTGTAGTAATATTTTAATAATGGTAATTTTTTTACTGTTTTAGGGTATATTTTAACAGGTGGCAGTATAAATTTGGTAGAAAGTTCACTTACTATCACATTTGATAAAGGATCAATCTGATCCGAAACATGTTGTGCTGATGGTACAATAAAGCACGTTTTGGCATACTATATTGGTGTCTTTGAATCACCAGGATCTTCACTTCTTCATATTTATTACCTTCAGAAGTGTTAACTTGCTCTGGACGAATCTCCCGTAACAGATTTACCAGAGGCTGCGTGGCTCTGGGTAAATCTCACCCGCATGTAAGTATTTAACACCAGCTATCAGAAAAATGTCATGTGCAGTTCAGCCCTCCCCCCCTCCCTCTCCCTTCCGATTTGGTCTCCCTTCCCCTAGCTACAAACTCTTTTGACATAATATACTGCTTCGTCCCCAAGACCCAACCACATTAGTATTATTCACAGAAAGTCCCCCGATGGTTACTTACCTTACCTCTTTCCTCCGCCGTTCTGAACTCCCGGCAGCCGCATCCATGATTGGCTGCCTCTCAGATAATCACGGATGCAGCTGCTGGTCCCGCCCCCTGCTTGCTGTTCCGTGCAAGCAGAGGGCCATGGCAGTGGGGCGAAGGAGAGAGGCATGGTAAGTAATGATCGGGGGACTTTCTGTGAATAATACTAATGCGGTTGGGGCTGGGAGCAGTACATTATATCAAAAGTTATGTAGAACGGTGGACTTGTCCTTTAAAAGTAGGTGCTGGCTAGAGGATACTGTCAACATTAGGGATCCTCCATTTCTTTATTCAGCAATGACTGCATGCGATTCAATACCAGATTTGTCTTGTAGATCATCAAGCCGTTCTCCTCTTTCAATCACCTTGGTGATATTTTCTTGCATAACATCAATTACTTCATCAACTTGATTCTGTACACTGTTGATAAAATTAAACATAAACAAGTTATTTTGACAGTCATGGTTGTGGCACTATGACTAGAGGGTATACCCGAGATTACTCCACTTCAGCAAAAGCTGAATGGAAAGGGTTCAGAAAGGGGCAACTAAATTAACAAGGGGATTGAAAGACAGATTGGATAGGTTACAATTATGCACACTTGCATGGGGATATGATTACTGTGTATAAATACATGAATGGACAAATGCTGGGGCATTGTTCACCAATAGAACAAGTCAGAGTATACACGGACATCCCTAAGGGCTTAGGCCACACTGCCACGTTTTTTAACACGTGATACAAGCAAGTTATTAAGTGCACACTAGTGTTGGCCAATTGTTGTGAACACACTCGGACGGCTGCAGTGCGTTGCAATACTCTCCGATTGCACAACATTGCTTGCATGCACATTTCTGGTCCAGAGACGCAGTGCATTGTGGCCTCAGCCTTAAGACTGAAAATAAAGAAATTAAATCTTCAAGTTTAGAAGGGTTTTTCACTGTGAGAATGGTAAAACTTCGGAACTGTCTTCCATTGGACGTGGTGATGGCCCTGGAATATTTCCGATTACCACTTGGGAGTCAGAAAGGATTCCCCCCCATACTTTTTTGCCTAACTCTGGATCAACTGTTAGGCAGGAAATATGGGTATTGCTGAGTAGGTTGGACTAGCTGGACATATATCTTTATTCAACCTGAAATACTATACTAGATGTTGGAAAGAACCAAGGATTTTCCAATAAAATCTGACATAAAATTGACCAACTTATTTTTTTAAAAATGCATTCTTATTGTACACCTACATTTTATACATTTACATTGCAACATTATGTCCATCAGTCTATTTCTAGACAGCTGATCAGCTTTTAACAAGTTTGGAACTATATTCCTATTTACTGAACTCTTGTTCCGATCTGGAAACACTATTTAGTGACCAGGGTGCAAAGGTCAAATTCCAGTATCAGAAAAAAAGATTAGAGAATTTAACCTGAAAATCATGTCAGCATACTTGAAGCTGTTACCTGAATCTATGTTCTTGTATTGCACACTGCAGTATTTGTGTTTCTACATGCTGATTGATGCATATTTGTCTTTTAAATGTTTGCATATGACAAGAGTATACCATAGAAATGTTTTAATGGATTATGAATTGTGTGCATTTTTATTCCTTTTCTTTCTACCAGTAAATTGAAATTTAAAATGCTATGCAAATTTCAACGTGTCATGGACCATGGCAACCCAAAAAACATATTGATCAGATTGTCTATGTTATTTATATGGCTTTTAAATACCTAAGCTGGTTCACAATGAAGAAATAGGCCCATGTGTGTTATTGAAAGAGAAAAACTCTATGATTCAGCCTCAGCAGGAATGTATTTGAATTCCACCAGCTGCTGCCAAATGAGAGAAGACTAATGCAGAATTTTAGCAACTGGTCCCAAATATTTGTTGGCACACTGGTGTACAAATTTAATATCCTTATGTGCCATAGTGCTTGTTATTTAACTTTAAACAACCTGCTTTAAAAAAAAACATGCTTTGAAAAAAATAAAAGTGGCAAAGAAATGTTTAAAGGGCATGTCCACCCCCAAAACTATAATCCCCCCCACTAATGGCCCCACCATGTAGTGTAGTAAAATCCTTACCTCACATCCCAGCTCCATAAGGTTCTCCTGTATTCCCCCCCCAAAGTCCCAAAAACTGCCCACCAGGAGGATAGCAGAGTCCATATAGGACTCTGCCTCCTACCTGGCCTCCGGGAGAAGTTTGGCATGCGTACTGCAGCCCTTCTCCCCCTCCCTCTCCCTCCCTCTCAGGATTCCCTCCCCCTAGCGTAAAACCCTTTATCCATATGATTCCCCCTATCCCCCCAGCCCCAACCGCTCTATTAACATTCTTAGAAAGCTCCCCAAACTTTACTTACCTTCCCTCTTTCCCCCCCGCCGAAATCAACTCCCGGCAGCCGCGTCCGTGATTGGCTGCCGCTCAGCCAATCACAGACGCGACTGCCGGTCCCACCCCTCTGCTTGCATTTTCTCGCAAGCAGAGTGCCGGCAGCGCGGCGGAGGAAAGAGGGGAGGTAAGTAAAGTTTGGGGAACTTTCTAAAAGTATAAATAGAGCAGTTGGGGCTGGGGGGACAGGGGAAGTCATATATTAAAAAATCGATTTTAGGGTGGACATACCCTTTAAAATGAAGGAGGTTATAAAAACATTATCACATGCAAATGTATTCCCATACCTCTCCCGCGTAAGGGGCAGGCTGACTTTTCTAATATTAACAATTTATCAAGGGATAATATATTGTGATTCCTATACCAAAAATGTTCGATCAGAGTTAATATATGCTGCAAGCTTTGGCCTTAATGTTAGAACCAGTTTCAGCTGGACCCTTCTATTGTGGTCTTATTGGGGTGGGGCTTATGACAAAGCTTAAAACGCATGCCTGTCACAAACATAGAGACAGGGCAGTCTGGGAAGTGAAACTTCACAAGCTTATAACTTAAGATCCAGAGAAGCTCTTTAAATAGATAGCACTTGTATGGAGAGCACAGTTACCCTTTAGGATGGCATTGCGATACACTGCAACCTTTTATCCACCTTTAAGTTGGAAGTACAATTGCAACAGAGAGTGATAGTGACAGATGTAAATGCTGTGATTTCAAATGATGATTTCCCACGATCTACAGATTTAAAATGAAAGTATTTTTAAGGAATATGCTGTGATGTAGCAGATTTTCTTTACTTTCTATTTTTCACACTGGAAAAAAAATACTATTTTTGTTAATAGTTTTAATAATTTTACAAATAACAGTCCCCATGCTTGTAATTGTGGATTGATTTTGATGTATTTTGCAGTTCCTCATGGAAGAGAAACAGAATGGCTGTTTGGATCAGAGCGGGGACGTAAGCAGCTAGCAGGAAGTGTTGGGTTCCGTAGACTTATAGTTGTGGCATTGCACAGAGATCAACAATACACTGACATGAAAGGTATTCAGTCAGAGTTGTCTGCAAAGGTTCTAGAACTAGCTCCTCCGGGATTACCAGATAACCATCAGGTAGGGAAAACACTGGAACTGACCAGAATTCATATCTTCATACATTAACTACAAACATCTGAACTGGAATTTTTTTTTTTTTTTTTGCCATTGGATGATATTATACATTTTTGCTTTAGAACATGAAGAACTGAATGTTGCATTACTTACAAGGCTGAAATTAAGAAAATGATGGTGTATATTTTAGTATAGGAGTGCTTCAAATATGATATCAGATATTGTCCACTTTTTAGGAGGGAGAGATTTCTGTAATAAATCAAGGTTCTATTATTAGCATTCCCAGATCTTTCATTTAATTCCCAATGTTTCTAAAAGGGTGGCCTCCCCTTTTTATAGAGGAAAGTGATTTTTTTTTTTTTTTTTTTTACAATCCCCTCCCATGGAGGAACTTTATTGAAATATGACAGAATGATTATTTTCATACATTTTTTTTTTTAAATCCCCTCCCATGGAGGAACTTTATTGAATACAGCAGAGATATTGTTTACATACATTTTGATATGCAATGTTGAGTGTACATAATCCAATACAATATTGGATTATACAATACATTGTAATACTTATTCATTCCTGTTTCGTATCCTGGTATTGTGCTTCATACCTTTTACACATATTCTCAATGAGGGGGTAAACAAAACATTAACTTTTAACTGATTGTTTTAAACATATTTATCTGGTTCATTGTTTCTTAGGTGTTTATTGGGTTTTGTTAAGTATTTGTCTTTCTTGTATTAAACATGTGGGTGGTTCGTTTTCTTATTTCGTTTAATTCTTAATCGTTACAAGTCTCTGGGGAGTCTTCCCATCTATCCCAAATTTTGTTGTATTTGTTAGGGCATCCCCTGTTGGTATATATAAATTTTTTATATGAAGGACTGATAAGTTTCTAAAACTAAAAATATTGAGAATTACTGGTATTAATACATATACTGTAGATCTGGTTGATCCAGGGATAGCTGTTTTTTTTTTGCCTTCCTCTGGATCAAAAAAGGAGGGTGACTAGGTTGGACTTGATGGATGTATATCTTTATTCAACCTCAATTACTATGTTACTATTCATGAGGTGAAGTATGTTCCACCTTTGAACCCACACATTTGCACAAAGCCATATGTGGCATTGCAGATAGGTATTCTGTGCCCCTCAGAGAAAGTTGTTGAGAGTAAAGCCTCGTACACACGCTCGATTTTCGAGCGAGTCACAACCCCCAACGGCAGAGCAGTACACTGGACGAATGTCCATTTCGGCTGAGAATTGTCCGTGTGTATGCACTCGGTCAGGGGTCATTCGCCGATCCGCCAGGTGGATCAACGAACGTGCCTCGCTCGAAAATCGAGCGCGTGTATGAGGCTTAACTGATCTTACCTCGTGGCTTACAGCCCTAAATTACCTGCCTAATCATCACTCATACTTCACTATTGTAAAGGCTAATCTTAGTTATTCTGTTCTAAGAGGCTGCAGAGCCAAACTGATTAATTTTTTTTCTTCCTTTATTGTATTTACTAATTGCCGGATGAAAAAGGTGTCTCCTTCCACCATATAGTTTGATGGTGTGCTGTCAGACAAAATGCGCTTTATTCTTTGTAATAATTTTAATAGATTTCTCTTTTAACATTGGCTTTAAAACCAATATGCATTAGGACAGCTGTGTCTTCCCTAGAACTTTTACATCTAGAGGTATGCAACTTAATGTTGAACATAAGCAAGGTAGCGACCTATGAGCAACTTTTGTCTCCTGATGTTATAAATAACTGTTGAACTATTTTCCCATATAATTGTAAACATATGCTATGTCATGGAAAGTCTCCCAACTTAGTCATAAAAAACCTAAGTTGGGAGAAGCAGTGCTATTATATGTTAAATAAAGAGCCTTTTGTCAAATCTTCAAAATTAACTTGAAATCAAATCTTTCTGTAAAATGTGTGAAATGTTGATGGAATCACTTCCTGCTTAAACAATTCCTGTTTTCAACAGCTTGTAGTCATGTACAGATACTTGATGTCTATCCCAGCAGTAAAGGACAATTATACTCACCTCCTCCTCGCTCCTCTTCTTGCTTCCATTTGTAGTAACCAGGGTGTCAACCAAAAATGCTAAGTCCTCACCCCTGGGTACCTTACCTAACTGGTTCTCTTCCACAGTCTGTGATGTAGCCCTGCAAAGAGGTGTGTCTTCCCACTGTCTAGATCACAGACTGCCACTGACAGTAGGTGAGTATTATTGTCCTTTAATGGGACAATAGCTCCGCCAATGTTATATGCTGATATCGGGGCATGTCCACCCCCAAACAAAAATTTGTCTCTCTGTTGAGCCCATTGTGCAGTGTTAATTGAACCTTACCTTTCTCTTCTGCTCCATATGGTTCTCCTGCAAGGCCTTATGAAAGTTGGAACCTCTGTGTGTAATCTCTATCTGCCACTTCCTGCTCCTCTGAGAGTTTTGTGGCATGCACAGTGGAGTTCTCCCCCCCTTTCCCTCCCCCTGTAGGCTGTAGTAAGAGATTTTACCTTGGGCTCAAAAGAAATGACTGCAGTCTTTATTTACCCCTAACTTGCTCAGAGACCACCACCGTAGCCTATTTAATTTGCAAATTTTTTTTAATGGAAATCGCGGGAACATGGAAATTTCTGCGGTTTCCGATGCGCATGCGATTGCGCATACGTTTCCGTTTTGGTAATGCATGCGTTCACCATTTTTGGTGCGTTAATGCATGCGTTTCCATAATGGAAAACGGCAAAATCGCATGTGCAAAGCATACACGCCAAACTCATATGAATCGCGCGCGCAATCGCATGCGATAACGCACATAATTTTGTGCGCGACTACTGTGCGTTGCAGTGTGGCCTCAGCCTTAAAGGGCATGTTCACCCTTAATAAAAACTTTTGGCACACAATAGAATACAGCCCCCCAGCCCCAACCACTATAAAAATAATTTAAGAAAGTGCCCAGATGTTTATTTACCTTCCCTCTCTCCTCTGACGCCCGGCCCGGCCTTCTGCTTGCGAGACACTGCAAGCAGGGGGCGGGACCGGCCGGTGGAGAGAGGGAAGGTAAGTACAGTTCTGGGGACTTTCTTAAAATAATTTTTTTGCGTTTGGGCTGGGGGAACATATACTATTATATGGCCAAGGGGTTTATTGTGGGGAGGGATAGCAAAACGGGAGGGAGGGGGAGAAGGCTGCAGTACGCATGCCAAACTTCTCCGGAGGCCAGGTAGGAGGCAGAGTCCTATAGGACCTGCTATCCTCCTGGTGGGCAGTTTGGGACTTTGGGGGGGGAATACAGGAGAACTTATGGAGCGGGATGTGAGGTAAGGATTTTACTACACTACATGGTGGGGCCATTAGTGGGGGGGATTATAGTTTTGGGGGTGGACATGCCCTTTAAAACATTTCTTTGCCACTTATTTTTTTCAAAGCATGTTTTTTTTTAAGCAGGTTGTTTAAAGTTAAATAACAAGCACTATGGCACATAAGGATATTAAATTTGTACACCAGTGTGCCAACAAATATTTGGGACCAGTTGCTAAAATTCTGCATTAGTCTTCTCTCATTTGGCAGCAGCTGGTGGAATTCAAATACATTCCTGCTGAGGCTGAATCAAGAGTTTTTCTTCTTTCAATAACACACATGGGCTATTTTTATTGTGAACCAGCTTAGGTATTTAAAAGCCATATAAAAAACATAGACAATCTGATCAATATGTTTTGGGTGCCATGGTCCATGACACGTTGAAATTTGCATAGCATTTTAAATTTCAATTTACTGGTAGAAAGAAAAGGAATAAAAATGCACACAATTCATAATCCATTAAAACATTTCTATGGTATACTCTTGTCATATGCAACATTTAAAAGACAAATATGCATCAATCAGCATGTAGAAACACAAATACTGCAGTGTGCAATACAAGAACATAGATTCAGGTAACAGCTTCAAGTATGCTGACATGATTTTCAGGTTAAATTCTCTAATCTTTTTTTCTGATACTGGAATTTGACCTTTGCACCCTGGTCACTAAATAGTGTTTCCAGATACGGAACAAGAGTTCAGTAAATAGGAATATAGTTCCAAACTTGTTAAAAGCTGATCAGCTGTCTAGAAATAGACTGATGGACATAATGTTGCAATGTAAATGTATAAAAAGTAGGTGTACAAAGAATGCATTTTAAAAAAATAAGTTGGTCAATTTTATGTCAGATTTTATTGGAAAATCCTTGGTTCTTTCCAACATCTAGTATAGTATTTCAGGTTGAATAAAGATATATGTCAGCTAGTCCAACCTACTCGCAATACCCATATTTCCTGCCTAACAGTTGATCCAGAGTTAGGCAAAAAAGTATGGGGGGGAATCCTTTCTGACTCCCAAGTGGTAATCGGAAATATTCCAGGGCCATCACCACGTCCAATGAAGACAGTTCCGAAGTTTTACCATTCTCACAGTGAAAAACCCTTCTAAACTTGAAGATTTAATTTCTTTATTTTCAGTCTTAAGGCTGAGGCCACAATGCACTGCGTCTCTGGACCGAGAAATGTGCATGCAAGCAATGTTGTGCAATCGGAGAGTATTGCAACGCACTGCAGCCGTCCGAGTGTGTTCACAACAATTGGCCAACACTAGTGTGCACTTAATAACTTGCTTGTATCACGTGTTAAAAAACGTGGCAGTGTGGCCTAAGCCCTTAGGGATGTCCGTGTATACTCTGACTTGTTCTATTGGTGAACAATGCCCCAGCATTTGTCCATTCATGTATTATACACAGAATCATATCCCCATGCAAGTGTGCTAATTGTAACCTATCCAATCTGTCTTTCAATCCCGTTAATTTAGTTGCCCTTTCTGAACCCTTTCCATTCAGCTTTTGCTGAAGTGGAGTAATTCGGGTATACCTCTAGTATAGTGCCACAACCATGACTGTCAAAATAACTTGTTTATGTTTAATTTTATCAACAGTGTACAGAATCAAGTTGATGAAGTAATTGATGTTATGCAAGAAAATATCACCAAGGTGATTGAAGAGGAGAACGGCTTGATGATCTACAAGACAAATCTGGTATTGAATCGCATGCAGTCATTGCTGTAATAAAGAAATGAGGATCCCTAATGTTGACAGTATCCTCTAGCCAGCACCTACTTTTAAAGGACAAGTCCACCGTTCTACATAACTTTTGATATAATGTACTGCTCCCAGCCCCAACCGCATTAGTATTATTCACAGAAAGTCCCCCGATCATTACTTACCATGCCTCTCTCCTTCGCCCCACTGCCATGGCCCTCTGCTTGCACGGAACAGCAAGAGGGGGCGGGACCAGCAGCTGCATCCGTGATTATCTGAGAGGCAGCCAATCATGGATGCGGCTGCCGGGAGTTCAGAACGGCGGAGGAAAGAGGTAAGGTAAGTAACCATCGGGGGACTTTCTGTGAATATACTAATGTGGTTGGGTCTGGGGACGAAGCAGTATATTATGTCAAAGAGTTTGTAGCTAGGGGAAGGGAGACCAAATGGAGGGAGAGGGAGGGGGGGAGGCTGAACTGACATGACATTTTTCTGATAGCTGGTGTTAAATACTTACATGCGGGTGAGATTTACCCAGAGCCACGCAGCCTCTGGTAAATCTGTTACGGGAGATTCGTCCAGAGCAAGTTAACACTTCTGAAGGTAATAAATGAAGAAGTGAAGATCCTGGTGATTCAAAGACACCAAATAGTATGCCAAAACGTGCTTTATTGTACCATCAGCACAACATGTTTCGGATCAGATTGATCCTTTATCAAATGTGATAGTAAGTGAACTTTCTACCAAATTTATACTGCCACCTGTTAAAATATACCCTAAAACAGTAAAAAAATTACCATTATTAAATATTACTACAATGACTCAAATATTACAATTTAAAAGTGGTATGTTTAAAGAACTAGCATTAAAAGAAGGGTATTATCAAAAGTAGTTATATTGTAGTAATATTTTAATAATGTTAACTTTTTACCGTTTTAGGGTGTATTTTAACGGTTTATTGAACTGGTGGCAGTATATATGCTTCCTGTTCAAAAAATCTGTTCTATGCACATCGCACTTGCTCATGCCCATAGAAGACAGGTCTGTTAGGACCTGTCAGACTACGCAGCACGGGAGCGAGCAATGGGTAAGTAGTTACCTTCTCTCCTGGTTCCTGATCATTTTATTGAAGAACGGGAGGTAAGACACAGCTCATTTACCTCCTGTTCTTCAATAAAACTGAATTCCCAAATTGTGTTAATACCAGTGGAGATACCCTTTATGTGTGAACTCGGCTTTAGGTTTCTGAAGCATTGTATGAGCTGAGTGTAAACCAGAACATGGCTATATTGATATATATCCAAAGTTAAGTGCTGCTTACATTCCCAAAAGGAGTGCCATATATACTATAAATACACACACATGAATAATTACCCATATAAGCAACAAGGGAAAGAAATTAAAGTTTGAATTTGAATGGAAAAAGGTGGGGGAATCCACCAAACTCCTCATCCTCTTCACCATCCACTACCTGAATGCATGTTTAGAGGTTTTTTTTATATCTTTATTTGTCTTGTCGCAGAAAGTTTAGCAGATATGCCACAGCCTTTAGCACAGATCAAGACATCTTAGGAGACAAATGTGGTGGAGAGAATGCAAAGTAAGTTTTGTGTTTTTGCATCTAAATATGCTACTGTATATTTTATTTTACATTTCTCTTCTGTTGCACACAACTAGCAGGCAGTGGTTGTTTTGTATTCATACATCTATATGTTACATTTCACTGATACCATTTTCACTATCTTATTTTAGATGAAAGCAATTGTAGCAACTGGTTTTCATTATCATTCTTTTGGTGATTATTGGTAAGTATTTTTCTTTTTGAAATACCGTATCTATCAAGGTTAAGTAATCTACCTGTAATAAAAGCTTTTAGGTTAGATCTCCTGTCGACTCCTTATGACCTTGATCAAGTTACCCTTCCAGTCAATGCACACATCACATCTATAGAACTTTGTTACTAAGTAGTGTATACTGTACCAAACCAAAGTCTAAAACAGAAATTAAATGCACAATATTTTGTATTAAATTGTAATACAATAATATTACATGGTTCAATTTAAAATGTCTTATTCCTTTGACTGTTTCCCTAAAATCCAACATATGGCTCTGCAGAGTGGGAAGAACTATTTGTTTTTTCTAGTTAGGGGCCTGTCACAAAATTGTATTGTAATTGCGTGTCTCAGTCCTTCTGACCAGAATATAATTTTCATGCAGGGCATTATAGAAATAAAAAAAAAACACATGGTTTGCTATTTCATAATTCAACTACATTTTGGGAACATCCCTGTTAAACTTAAAAACTTTAGTCAGAAGGATACTAAGAAGTGGCCTTTTATTAGATGTTTAAATAGTTGTAAAAATGAAAATGCAGGTTTTATTGTGTAGTATTTGGTCAAGATATACTGTACTTTTATAGAATGTAATGATTTTTCCCCACCGGATGATATATCTATCCAATGTGGTATGTGCTAAAGTTAAGGTTTGAGCAGTGTGCCTCTATGCATTCTAATGCAATCTACCTTGTATTTTCTCCATGTAGTACCAATTATCCTCAAGTATCGCACTAACTCCTTTGTCATCATTGAAGTCTGAAGGGTTCCGATTCCTGTGACTCATCTATTCTGAACTGCCTACTAATTTCCATCTTTTGTTTAAGTCCACTTCTTTGTGGGGCTGTGCAATGAATTGCTCTGCACTGGTTCTGCTGTTTAAACTTAGGGAACTTGTATACATTTTTGAAAGGGACATACTTAACGGAAGTGTTGAGTAAATCAAGAATATGAGCTGGAGAAGTTTGAAATTACTGGACTAGTCTTATTTATTAACATCCTCACTCTTGAGGTTATTTAATTCAGATGCACATTACTGTGAAAAAATAAAATAACTATTGTTTCTTGAGGGTTTAATAAATCATATTCCAAAAAGTAAACTGTATGCAACGTAAAACTTGTTTACTTTTTAAAAATACAAAAACCTATTTATTTGCTAAGGTAGTTAAAGAATAGAGCATCATTATAATGATAAATAAAGACACTATTAAATATTAATAGTGTCTTATGAACATAAATTATATCTTTTTATTAGGAATATTGTGGTATGTCTGCATTTTATGTTGTGACTTGGTTGTGATGGTTAGTTTTTGGTGGTTACTTTATTGGATGGTCTTTTTTTGTGAGAGCTGGTGCCAATTCTTGTCTGGGAAGAGGCACATACTGTAAATTCAGAATCAAAGTACCACAAAATATATATCTATATTGCCCCCAAAATTTAAGATGTGGTTTTAACCATGCTTAATCTGACGCATGAGATATACTTACTTACCTCTGAAAATACCTCACTGGAAGTCCAACCTCCAGCTTTCTGTTTCAAGCCGGTTATGAGCACGCAGGAGCAGAGCGCATTTGTAACAGTCTCTTCCAGCTATAGACTGTCAGCCATTGGACATGATGTCACCGTCTTTACCAGGACTCACAGTACATACCTATAAGCGGGGCTTTTGGGAAGGGATATCTGAGGTAAAAGTAAGTATATCTCTCCGCGTGGGAGCGGAGAGTGCTAGAGCAAAATCTCTCTTCAGGAAGCAAATGTAACTGGTAGTATGCGTTAAGGAAGTCTCCTGCCATGTTAATTTCCCCCACCACCACTCTATGGACTCTATGTAATCCTAAAATTGTGAAAACTATTTATGATTTATGTTATTATTTTGTGGATCCATTCCTATTTTAATGACCAATAGCTCATTGCTTTCAGTTCAAGCAACATCAGATAGCCACAAATCAATGATATCAAGGGTGGCCTAAGGAGGCCATAAACATGGCGTCTGCTTGTAATTTTACGGTCTTCAGAAAAGTTTAGAGACGTTTAGGCTATGGTAGCCATACACATAGCACTATGCTTGACCAATAATCAATTCATGCATGGTGTCCGACTATGAAAGGCCTAACAGAACCATATGTTTTCATTTTTTTAGACATGGTGAAATGTTTTTGTATCAACAATATTGCCATAAATTGGCCTATAATATAGCTACATGTATGACCACCTTAATTAACATTTTGTTGCTTTAAAGTCCAGAATCTGCTGATTGAAACTATGTTATTTTTGGAAGCAATTTCTAACCAAGGTGAACCAAAGCTAATTGAGTCAAATCTATCCCTAAGTCCGGCAGTTACATTAAAGGGAAACTATACTTGTGCAGTAACTGCCAGCTCTCTAGCCCCTTCCCCAGTCTGTAGACCCTCATTAACAGGCCAGCTAGGAATAGAACAGTATTAGATTAGGCAAATAATACATTAATTTAGAAGCTGTTTCTAAGCTTAAAAAAAATCTGAAAATCCTGAGGAAACTTAATCATGCACTTTTATTGGTGCCATATACTAAATAGATAATAGATCAATTTGATGTTGGAACATCATTCATCTAATATCAGTCATATCAAGTGATAGTATTAGCTCTTGACATTCCCTGTCTGGACCATTCATTTTATGTTTCAAATGATCTGCCCAGAATATTGTTGAATTAAGGTGGCACATTGCATAATTACATAATATATGGCCTAATCTCTACTTGGCTTATCCACTTTGCACAATTCTACAATGTTGGTACTTTCATTTCTAGTGAAATGAGTCAATCCCAACATCATCTTATTGTGTCATGCCCCTGGATTGAAGTCTGTTTGTATTCCGATATACATGAATCCCTTAATAAAGACTTAAAGGAGAACAACATTTCTTTACTCCATAATCTGAAAGCTCCCCCCCCCCCCGAACTAATAAACAGTAAATTGCCATCCAATAAAGTAAATGTAATCAACTAAAGAACTGGATGACATAACTTTGTGTCTGGCCACACCTTTTGACTTAAAGGGTATTTACAACCGGAAATTTTTTTTTTAAATTTCCCATTAGTGGAAACTATAATCATCCCAAATATCACTGTACCTTTTTTTTTATTTCATTAGATATCCAATCTGAAAGATCTTATGTTTTAGCATTTCTGTAAGCAGTTTTGCTGTAGCTGGAATGATTTGACAGTTGGTGGGCAGTTGGTGTATGCAGTTATGAAGAGTTGATATGTGGGAAAATAGTCGGGTCAGTGGTCAGAGCCTGAGCAAAACAAGTACTGTATTGAAGGCATGCTGCAGCACACACACATTAGAATAAGTGCTACTTACATGTATTTATTTTATAGATTAAGATGATGAAAAGTAATTTTTTCAGTAGGCATACACTTTAAGTCACATGATCCCTAGCAAATATGGACTTTAGGCTTCATTCACACACTACACAGCGCAAGATGCACTGTAAAAAAAACAATAAGTTGCATTGTGATATTAAGCATTTTTGCAATGTTTTTTAGCATCTGCAGAGTTTTTCGTGTGTTTTTTTTGTGCTTTTCGGGAGGGGGAAAAGTAAAGTTTTGTGCGTTTCTTATATGTTTTTTTTTTTTCTCTCCATAGAATTTCGGTGTGTGATCACATTAACTGCAAGCAGAGTGTTAAAAAAATTCAGTAGTGTCACGATCATTCCTATATGAAATTGTTGTTGCTTTTTTTCACAAATACATGTGGTACCGCAAACGTGATAAAACTTGTCTGTGTGAAGGAAGCCTAAAAGGACTACTAGTAAGCGTGACCTGTGTGGTCACGCACAGTGTGTTCAGTGACCACTGTGCGATACTGGAATGCTGGGAAATTAAAATTTCCCATCACCCATATCAAAATGAAAGGTGAGATGCATTTTATCAGATGGGCTGCCTTCTGATTTAGTATTGTTCTGAGGTTGAGGTCACACTGCAAAGCGATTGGTGTATGCATGTGTTACCAAAACGGAAACGTATGTGCAATCACATGCGCATCTGAAATAGTGAGATTTTTTCCGTTCCTGATATTTCCATTATAACCAAAACGCATGCGCAAACAGGCATAAAACATTCAAGTGAGGCGTAGCCTAAGTTGTCCTTTAATGGCAGAGGAAAGAGTGTTAATTCAGATTGAAAAAATGTGCACTGATGCCAAGTGGGGATAAACCTTAATCAAGCAAACAAAGAGTGGTTTGTAAATGTCATAGTTTTCCTTTACAGACACACATAGTTTATTGTTTTAGAAGCACCATGATTACTATGGTCAGATTCATAATATTCAATGTATGTTGATTAGGACACTATTATCAATAAACCGGAATTTGAGACCCAGATTTAATATTATCCATCTTTTTACAAAGTATGCACCAACAGATCATTACAAAATATTTAAGTGCCATGCTATTTAGAATAGCTGACAATTACCCTACCCTATTTATTTATGCTTAACCATGGACTTCCTTAGTGAAGGTGTTCACTTTATTTTTGCATGCTTGTCCCTTCTCCCCAGATATTTTCAAAGGCTTACTGTATTATGCATTAGATGTTAAATATTGTTTGTTATTTATTTATATAATTAAACAATAAACCATTAATTTCTGCTTTGTGTTTTTGTCATTTTCTGCTTAATGGGTACTTGGTTTGCAATGCTACGTTTAGTGTTTCATAAAGTGTTTCTATGATTAAAAACAATTCAGAAGTTAAGTATTTACACTTTATTATTTACACTTACTGTATATACTCGAGTATAAACCGACCCGAGTATAAACCGAGGTACCCAATTTCACCTAAAAATCCTAATAAAGTTATTGACCGAGTATAAACCGGGTAGAAACTTGGCACTCAAGATGTTTGGAAACTACAACTCCAGCTAATAAAGCATGCTGGGAGTTGTAGTTTCCAAACATCTTGAATGCCAAGTGAGGGTGGCATTCAAGATGTTTGGAAACTACAACTCCCAGCATGCTTTATTAGCTGGGAGTGTAGTTTCCAAACATCTTGAATGCCACCTCACTTGGCATTCAAGATGTTTGGAAACTACAACTCCCAGCTAATAAAGCATGCTGGGAGTTGTAGTTCCCAAACATCTTGAATGCCCCTCCCCCTCAGTTCAGTTTGTACCTGTGGGCTCTTCTCCCTTTGGACTCTTCTCCCTGTGGATCCTGTGGACTCTTCTTCTCCCTGTGGACTCTTCTCCTGGACTCTTCTCCCTGTGGACTCTTCTCCTGGACTCTTCTCCTGTGGACTTCTCCTGGACTCTTCTCCGTGGACGACTTCTTCTATCTTCCTCATCCATCCCGGCAGGTACGGTATCAGCATTCCGGCAGCCGCGCGCCATTCCTGTACTGGCGCGCCGGCTGACGTCACTGCTTGGCGGCGGCAGTGAGTCAGGCCGGCGCGCCAGTGCAGAAAAGGATCGCGCGGCTGCCGGAATGCCAGGTAAGTGGTTGACTCGAGTATAAAACGAGTCCGAGTTTTCAGGCTGATTTTCAGCCTGAAAAACTCGGTTTATACTCGAGTATATACGGTACATGGCCTCTCACTAAGCAGGTACTTAAAACATTTTATACAGATTAACAATCTGATAACCAGTCAGAGTGGAAAAAGCTATTTCTTTCACTGAAACTTGCCTCCAACCCATACTTAAAGTTAAAGAATATAGTAAGCAAAAAAAAAAAATGCTTCTATAATGTGCCTACTGCCTGTCCAGTTAAGGCTAATATATAGCAAAAGGTACCTGATTTATTTAGAATCAATTAGATCAAAAAGGACCATAAAATAACACTCACGTGCTCCGGAACATTAATAAAATTACCTCTTACGGGTGTAACAGTAATCAATCACTATATTAGCTTGAGGTATTTATGCCTAAAAAACTCACTTTATTATTACACATACACAAAATATAATACCAACCCTAAAAACTTAATGGAGCAGCAACAAATAACCGGAGTCCCTGGGATTCAAGGAAGCATATATAGTATGGCTTCCTCCTTGTGGGGCTTTTCTTGATTGTATAGAACAACTTTGACACCGAGTGTACCACACACAGCTGGTCAAGTCTTGCCAATTTACATCCAGTTGATTGCATTGCAAAATACCGAAAGCGGCGTACCCTCAGTTAATAACTCGTATTGGCTGCTGCAAATTATTGCATCCTCTTAAAGGAATAGTTGTATGTATGTATTTTATTTCTTATATAGCGCTACATATTCTGCAGCGCTTTACAATTATTACTCAATTCACATCGGCCCTGCCCTGTCAGTACTTATCAGTATGTCTTTATAATTGTGGGGGAAACCGGAGTGCCCGGAGGAAACTCACGCACAGCGGGGACATAATACAAACTCCTTGCAGATGTGTCCAAGGTGGAATCGAACTCAGAACCTCAGCGCTGCAAGGCATCAGTGCTAACCACTTGAAAAGTGAACTATTCCTTTAATGTATTGATTGGGACGGAGGTTAAGGTGTTATGCCTTACCTTCCGTTCTTCAATCAGTATTTATTACTAAAGGCTCTTTATGAGCTCCTAAATTGGGTCTATGCCTTTTAAGAAGAGCACATTTATTTCTTTAAAATGGCTCCAGGATCATGCTTCTAGAGGTCTATCCACGTAACAGCAGTATAAACAGTGATGTTTCCAGCTAGCACCATTGCTCCCATGCCAGAGGCACTGAACTGCTTAGTTGTATCTACTAATGTAACAGAGCATCATCTGCTGCATCATAAGTCGACCCCTGAATTTCTAAAGCCTAAAATAAAACTAGGTAGAGGAATGGACAGAGAATGGTTGCAGGATTTAAATAGCTTCAGAAAATATTGTTATTGGAGGGTGAGGCTTTAAAAAAATTGTGTGACAGTCACACACTAACCTTGTTTATCTTGACTGTCCTAAGGTTCGTACATGCACTCAATTTGTGAGCGAGCAACAACGGCCGAGCGCTACAACGCGACGAACGGCCGTTTCGGCTGAGTATTGTCTGTGTGTATGCGTTCGGTCGGGGGGCGTTTGCCAATCCGCCAGGCGGATCTGAATAGCGAGATTTTTTCCGTTCCTGATATTTCCATTATAACCAAAACGCATGCGCAAACGCGCAAAAACATTCAAGTGAGGCGTAGCCCTAAGTTGTCCTTTAATGCCGAGAGCAGAGTGTTAATTCAGATTGAAAAAATGTGCACTGATGCCAAGTGGGGATAAGACCTTAATCAAGCAAACAAGAGTGGTTTTAAATGTCATGGTTTTCCTTTACAGACACACTTCCTATACCCCTGACCGACGCATACACACGGACAATTCTCACCCGAAAGGACCGTTCGTCGCGTGTAGTGCTCGGCCGTTGGGGGTCGTTGCTCGCTCACAAATTGAGCATGTGTACGAACCTTAACTACAAGCCAGAGATTCTACAGACATCATCCTAGGCTTGTTTGAGAGGTATGAGAGAGTCCTTGAAGACACTTGTATGGAGACCTAGTTACCATAAACTTAAAGAACCTTTGAAGGTCTGTCATCTGGAACTTCACTTTTTCCCTGTAGGAAATTAATCTCTGGTGGGCAACTACAAGAATCTCAAACATTCAATTAAGACAGATGGAACGCTTGTCTAGGTGAATTGGTATTTTTGTTTTTCCCTTGGCTGCTGAACCAAAAAAAATTCTGAACCTCATTATTTTTGTAACAACAAAGTGGGCAAAAAAAGTGATACATTAGGTATTTAGTCTTTCTGTTGATGATAGAAGTCATCCATGTTTTGTTACAGATAGTCAGGTTATACTAAAGAAGTACAGCCGATTTATAGGGAGCCTGTGCGCTGTTCTCAGGAATTAAAGCTGCGCTAACCGATGCGTATTTTTCAACAGGAGGAGTGGGTAATTTACACGGAATGATAACCGCTCTTGTTAAATCTCTCCCCGTAGTCTATTCCAATCACTGTCTAGGGTTATATTCTTATGTCACATTCTGTGGCTAAATGTCTGGCACATGAAGGGTACAGTAGTTGAGGGGGGTTAAATGTAGATAAACCTGACTGATTAACTGATTCACCTTACATCCTTCGTCACAAACATTTAAATATGAGACCATGCAAAACATTTACTATATAAAGTATAAAATCTTGTAGGTATGTATGTATGTATGTGCTCACCTCACAGCCAAACTCCTGAATACATCCACCATGACGGTGATGCCCTCAGAAAGGGATAATGCCGTGAAGTCCAGTTTGACCATAAAAAGCTCTGCACGTCACTGATGGGTGTGATTCCCAATTCAGTAACTCAGATGAAAGGCCTGGGCTCCGTGTGATGTACGGCTACACAACTCAGAGAGCTGCAACACAGTAAATAACAGCTTTGTAACAAAGGGGGTGAGACATTTCCTTAAGGTCTGTAAGACATTACAATTTGCTCTGGAAGTTTAAAAATAAACCCTGGAAAGACATAGTTACTATTGGTGATATGAATGACATTATATACAAATATAAACCCTGGAAAGACTATGTTACTATTGGTGAATGATCACATTTCTATATAAATATAGACCCTGGAAAGACATGTACCATTGGTGATATGAATGACATTTAATACAAATATAAACCCTGGAAAGACTATGTTACTATTGGTGATATGAATGACATTTATATAACAAATAAAACCTGGAAAGACTATGTTACTATTGGCGATATGAATCACATTTATATACAAATAAAACCCTGGAAAGACTATGTTACTATGGTGGTATTGAATGACTTTATATATAATATAAACCCTGGAAAGACTATGTTACTTGGTGATATGAATGACATTTATATACAAATATAAACCCTGGAAAGACTATGTTACTATTGGTGATATGAACCACATTTGCGGTTATTGTCAAGCTAAGAAATGAGGACCGAACCGCTTGGTCCCACCCCTGGGTTCACTTAACTGCCGCATATACTTACTTACATGCTGCTCTGGTAGACTCCACCCCATCCTCTCCTTGCGCGACAAGGCCAATAAGGGCACGCTCGTTGCAGAGCGTGTCTTCCTATTTAATTGTCGCTGATGGGGAGGAGGGCGGGGCTCACCGGAGCAGCGCGTAAGTAAGATATGCGGCAAGTTAGCGAACCGGGGTGAGGACCTAGCGTTCAGGTCCTCACCCTGGGTAGAAAGTACTGACTAAGGAAGAGGAGTGGAGGGAAGGTGAGTATAATTGGCCTTTAAAGCGAGTCTCTGGAATGTGACCACGCCCACAGATATTATTGTCAAGGCCACACCCCCAACATCGGTCACACTCACCCAACCATCAAGGTCACGCCCCCAAACATCGCAATCATATGCCCCAAATGTTGTAAGCACGCCACAAGATATTGTGTGTGGGATCCCCCCCCGCCCAAAAAAAAAAAAAACGCTACGGTCCCACACCCATACATCATGGCCAAGCCCCCAAACATCACAGGTATTCCAGAATCACCCCCACATCCACAACATCCTGTACATGCCCCTAAACATCACAGACACCCCTCAAATTGACACACCCTCAAACTTGACACACACGCCCCCCAAAACCCCATACACACGCCCCTTAATGGCATGGCCATGCCCTTAATGGCATGACCAGTACCCTTTTGAAGCAGCGTGGCCATGCCCCCAAATATCGCAGCCACGCTCATGTTTCCTGAATACCACAACATCACAGACACACCGCCAGACCGTCCACACCCTAGAATGCCATGACCCTGCCCACAACAATGCTCCATCCACTACTCAATCCGGGACGGTTGGGGGGTATGGACTACATGGGAGTTATCTGCCTTACCTAGACTTAAGCACCAGACACACTCTGGCTGCATGACACACACTTAAAGTAGTACAACTAAAATAACAAAGACATCATGGCACTTTCAATTTGACCAAACTAAGTTAATGATTGGGATCTAATAGTCAATATAAAGTGCAAACAAGGTGACATACTGCTAACAAATGTGCAAAAATAGAGCATGCTAAATAAAAACAACAGAAAACAACAAAGCTCAGACAGCGCAACAGAATGAAGCCGATTTAACACACACGACAAGAAGCTGCACGTCACATGCTTCAGAGACACTGACACCTGTCAGTCAATCAAGTGCTGCGGTATTCAGTTGCAATCAACATGTGTTTCCCCGCCGCAAACTCATGTAGCATGTTCACCAACAATATTATTACCGTATATACTCGAGTATAAGCCGACCGAGTAAAGCCGAGGTACCCATTTTTGCCCCAAAATAAGAAAAAAATGATTGACTCGAGTATAAGCCGAGGGTATACAGTAACCTAATATCTTTCCACTGTAGATGTTTGGAAACTACAACTCCCAGCATGCTTGGTTGCTGGGAGTTGTAGTTTCCAACCACCTATAGTAGAAAGGTATTGGGGGTTACTGTATGGCATACTGTCCCCCACCCTAATACCTTCACTGTAGAGTTTGGAAACTACAACTCCCAGCATGCTTGGTTGCTGGGAGTTGTAGTTTCAACCACCTATAGTAGAAAGGTATTGGGTGGTTACTGCATGGCATACTGTCCCCACAGCCTCCCCCCCCCAGTCCCCGCCCCAGCTCACTTACCATACCTGGTCTTCAGTCTTCATCTCTCTGCGGTTGTGCTCTGCTCTGTGCAGAGCGCCAGGTTCCCAGTAACTGCTTCACGGCTGCGCAATGACATCATCGCACCAGCCGTGCGCGATGACATCATCGCGCAACCGTGAAGAACTACTGGGAACTGCGGCCTGACTCGCGGCTGCTTCTGGATTGAAGGTAAGTGTTCTCATTGACTCGAGTATAAGCCGAGGCAAGGTTTTTAGGTTGATTTTAAAGTATATATGGTATTTACGTCCAAGTGGAAAACTGATAACTTTGTATATAAAGTTTGCTATAAACATATGTGCACGTGTCCCTCAGCAATGTCACCTCCTCAATCCATAACTATTAAATACATGACGTACATTACCAACTGGGCACTCTTTCCCCCTGTCTCTTCATCTAAGCCAAACACACCTGCATGTAAAAAATACCATACCCACAAGTCTACATGGGTACCCCCGGGTGCAACGGCTAGTTACTTATAACTGAATGGGAATTACAGCTGTCACACTCCCAGACAATTTATTCTGCACACCTGATATTTTAGATTTAAAACAAATATGCGTTGTGTGATAGTGTTTTTTAATAAAACAAGTTAGTTGCAGATGTTTTAGTTCAGTTGCTGTAGCAACAGGATGTTATTTTTTGTGAAGTATCAACTTTCTTAAGGTGATTATCGAAAAATTTATTTTTGTTTGTTTTAAATCAGCAATCCAAGGTGCTGGTCTACTGCCTATGTTTCAAAGGACAGTAATAAATGCATATTTTAATAACAAAAGAGCAAGAAGGAGTAAGATAGCTATGTAAATGAGTGATATCAAACGTTAATGGGGCCCTGGTCTTTTGATTTCCTGGTGCGCCCCCAACACCCCAGTCCAACACAGATTCTATTTTGACCTAAGATGTTACACACTTCGAACAGTTGTTTTACCGACTGTTCCTTCTTGTGTACACAGACATGTTTGTCTGAAACTGGAGCGTTGTGGTCAACCCATGATCCTACGTGTATAGTACTTAGAAATAGGGAATAATTGAATTAAAATTACTACAATGCGACAGAACAAATAATCTACATTGGTAATTGCTTCTTCATCCTACATCAGCAACTTGATTTGTTTGAACTAGGTGCACATTTCTCTGTTTCAAACTTTATTTACAATTTTAACCAGTTGCTTATTGACCCTGTTGGATATATTTTTTTAATCACTTGGGTTTAATGTCCTAAAGGCCTTCATACACAGCATCGATATTCTGATTAATTTGAAAGGACATCAGTCTATCAGAAAAAAACATGATTGGAGAAGACGGAAAAATTTCCTTTTCACCAGAACCAATCACTACCCACTTGCCCCAGCGATCTCCGTAGATTTCAGATAAAAACTATGGAAGATCACTAGCGCAAGGGGGGAATTTCTTCTAATCAGATTTAGATCTGAGTAAGTGCTGCTTACATTATTACAGTATTCATTTATGATTGAAATGAGGCAAGTATTTTTTCAGTGTAAATGTACATTATACAATGATTATGACATAACCATACAAACAAAACATATATGTAAACCTTAATGGTTCGACGATGTTATGTGTCTCTTTTTAGGAAAAGTCATCTTTCAGAGCTCCAACAATTCTACAACTAACAACATATATAAAATAGAACTAAATACTGCAGCAAATAAAGGCTAAAATTCATATACTGTGTTACTTAATACAGTTATGCAATATTTTTTCTAATAGCCTATAACTTTGCATCAGACAAACTGAAAATTTGAACTTGACCGTTCATTATTAGTGTTAAATATTTCTTGTGTATAAACTTAAAGGGACTGTAAACTCCCCTAACTCCCAAAAAAGAATTCTGTGCCATTCGTTTCTATATTAACAGGGAGGTGAGAACGCTTATTCTCACCTCCCTGTGAATAATATTATGCTCGGAGGACCTGGAACTTCCTTACCGCCGCCTACACTCGCAGCCGCTCCATCCACTGAACAGTTGTTCTCTCCTGATCGCGCGCCCTATCTTTTGTATTGGCGCGCGCATGCGCCTAAGATAGTGGCGCGCGGTCGGGACAGAGCGGCTGTCAGTGAAGGAGCGGCTGCGAGTGAAGCGGCGGTAAGGTAAGTGCAGGTCCCCGAGCGTCCTTTATTCACAGGGTGGTGAGAATAAGCATTCTCACCTCCTGCTGATAATAGAAACGAATGGCACAGAGTTATTTTCGGGGTTTAGTGTTCCTTTAAGATTTTTAGAACAGAAGTACTATTTTAAAAACACTATGATTAACTTATTTAATACACTATTGAAAGATGAATGAATATACACGACAGACACCATTTCCTCCATGTTTAAAGTCAAATTTATAGACTAAACAAGCTGTGAACATTCATTTTCTCTTTGTACTTTTACATATGGTGGAGATTTTCAACATTTAGGGAATCTTGACAAATAACCAGATGTAACATCTGCAAACCATACTAAGGAAATCTTCAATAACACATGTATACATATACATGTGTTACTGAAGATTTCCTGTATGGATTACACCTAGAGAGAAAATTTGCAAAACAAACCCCTTAGGGAAAGGACTAAGGGCTATGCTACACTTAAAACATTTAAGGTGCAATCCGATCACACACTAAAAAGTGTAGCTAGTGTTGTTCCAAACTCGTCCAAATCTTTTAAAGAGCTGATCGCTTGTATGTTTCATACGAAAAAAAAGAAACT